>VZSZ01009385.1:249744-303596 GCA_013398815.1 Ibidorhyncha struthersii | reverse complement strand
ACCGGCGGGCGACAGAGCGGTTGGTCAGGGGCGGCGGGTGTTACGTGGTGTCGCCCGCTGGGCCCCGGGCGGCTGTCGGTGGTGGCCGCGGCCCCGCTGTCCTCCCCGCGGTGCCTGGCTTGCAGAAACAGTGCAGTTTTTGACAAATCGGCTGATAATTTTGTGTCTTTACATGACCCCAGTCACAAAACCACCAAATCATAAAATCAGATTTGTGTCACCCAGCTGCCCCTCTGCCGTGATTTAGGCCGAACCCACCATTGTACGAGCGACAGATGCCCCCCCCACCCCTCTTCAGAGAGAGAGACAGAGGAGGGAAAAAGGGACTTGTGAGTTTAGAAGGAACTAAACTACTTTAATGAAATACTAATAATGAAATAAAAGGAAATAATGAGATCTATACAAAACCGTATCAAGCTCCCAGGATGACAAATCACGACACCGGCTGGCACTGGGAAAGTCCCACACTGGACTCAGTGATGGACGGGAATTGAATTCCAAATCTGCATTCAGGACCGGGATCAAAGGCAGATGAACAGAGTCCTCAGACGCCGGCCATTGAAAAAAGAGAGCACTGACCCTTTGATCCCTCAGCTTTTATACTGAGCATGAAGCAGATGGGATGGAATACCCTGTTGGTCAGTTTTGGGTCACCTGTCCTGTTCGTTCCTCCCCATAGGTGGGACCCCCTCTACGCTTTTCTGCTTCCAACCCCGCAACGGGGCAAATAACAAAGTTATCCGGCCTTGGGTGTTATAGCAGTAAGTATAAGGAAGAGCCTCTCTGCATCCCATGCCTGGGCATCAGCTATAAACACAGGTCTTATCACTCTGGGAGTGAACAGTGTCTGCACAATGTGCTGTTAATTTCAGTAGTTAGAAGAGGCCCAGCTAAAAAATAAAGTTACTGAACAAAATTGGTCCTGTTTTAACCTCAAACCAGGACACCCCCAAAGTCATACAATATTATGTACAACTGGCAAATCGTTTTCCAGGAGGTGCTCATTTAAAACCACCCGTACTTCCCCAGATCATAACCCGAACAGTTCCCATAGCTTCTTAGTCTTCACTTTTGTTCAACACTGTAGATCTTTGCCTTTTCTGAAACTTTATCAAATAGTAGTTTCATGGTTTCTTGCAGCTCATCAATGAAATTACCAAGCCGTATCATTTTTAATATTGATCTTTCTTGAAGTCCACCAGAAATCTTGCTATTCAGTGATGAAAGCAAATATTTCTAGGATCTGTTTTAAACTGTTTTTCACTGGCTAGTAGTTAACAGGTTAATATTTGCCGTGTTATTATGTAGCTCTGTTTTTTTAACAAAATGTCACATAGTTGTATTTCTGCATGTTCACCCCTGTTTGATGTTTTCATCAAAGAATTAAATCAAGTTTGATAAGGTTTGTTTTCTTCATTTTGCCGACTCTTGTGTTTTCATTTGCCGCCTCTTTAATTTTTTAACTGTATTTTCTTCCAGTTTCTTCTTTGTTTCACTTTGGACTAATGTCACACTAACTAAACTGCAGGCCACTGTGGGTGTCTTGCTGCCACTTCAGAGTACTGGCACACAGGTTAAAGGAGAGGCAAAAGCAGTAGGTGCTGGTGCAAAGACTGGTGGATCCTTCTGTTTGAAACTAATTAACTGGGTGGTTTTGCACCCCAGCCCTAAGTGCAAGGTAGAAATGGCTGATATTACACTAAATAATGTGCCAGTCTAGACACAGCAGCAGATAGTTCGCCCAGCTTCTGAGAAGCTGTCAGCAGCGTAGGCAATACCCTTCAGAACAGCAGCAAAGTTTGTTTGTACATATGTTGAGAAAAAGTGATATATAATAACATACATCAATATACAACATTTCCTTTGGGTCTAAGCTAAAAGAGACCTGATCCTTTTTAATATTGTTTCATGACTGCTTTGTATGCATGATCCAGGAACCTCTCCACCCCCAGGACTAACCTACAAAGAATAACGCTCTTTTTGCCACCTTCCTCCCTACAAAACTGAGGGGCTTTCAGCTCAATCAGACACAGGACCATGGACTCTCCCCATGTCCCGGTTTGGTTCCCTGCCACCTCTCTGTTTCTGGAAATACCTACATCACTGTGTCAAGTAATATCTATAAAAAGACAGAGACATGTAAATACAATTTTATGATTTTTAAAACCAGCTCAAGTCTCATGCAAACAGAGTCTCGAAATAGTTGTTTTCAGTTCTTGTGTGAGTTAACTTTAAATAATGGTATTCTTTCTCCAGCCTAATTCACAGATAATGAAATAACTCCTTTACATGGCAGGCTGAAAACACATGGGCTATAAACAGGAGACAGGAGAGGAGAAAGAGACATTCATGTTAATTTAAAAAATTTAAAGCATTACCTTACTGAAGTGCTTAACAGTGTTATGCAGTCATACATTTGAATCAGAGCTTTAAGATACTTTTTTCTTATAAAACATCATTTCACATTTAACTGGGTATTTGTGTAAGTGAAATTGGACATCTGAGTGCCCCAGTCTATTCTGAAAATACAAACTTAATCCCACATTCAGCAAGCCTGACTCTGGAATTTCCTTGTCTTTCCACAGTCTGTACTACACACGCTGAATTCCTGTATGGTGTCTCACATTTTCGTTCCTCTTTGTCATTTCATTAAGGAAATACTCTTATTTTGTAATGACTGAGGAACAGATACTGAGGGTTCAATGCAGCCTGATTATGAATGTCTTTCTGTGTGCCCAGCTTTAAATAGGTAAGCCTTGATTTTCAAAAATGTGACTATTTGCTGCTCAGGTAAAGTAAGATCGGTTTTCTACAGCTAGGTGGTCAAGCACTGAGAATTAGAGGATCCTTTCAAACATTTGGGTCTAAATGATTTGCTCATCTCCACAGCATAGCCAAGTTTAAGCTTCCCATCTGCCTGGTTTTCTTTCTTCCCTGTACTCAATACTGCTACACATGCAGTTAGAGAATATAAGCTAAAGTACATCTTTGAATTTATGAAGTCAATGTTAAAGTTGTTAACTCTAATACAAGAAGGATTTTGCCCATGAAAGTCACGTTCTAAAAGTGAAAAAAAAAAAAAAAAAAAGAGCAGTTGTACAGATTTAGAAATTTATAACACATATGTGCAAAAAAAGATTGTTGGGCATTAAAAAACAGATGAACACAAGGCCAGGAGATTCAGTCAAAAATTACTCTGTCATGAAGGTTTTAAATCATAGCTTGAAAAAATACTTTGAAATCTTAGATCAGCTTTGGGGAATGGCTTTTTCTCCATCATGTCTCACTTCAAATTCCACCCCAAAAACCAAGAACGTACAGTAAAAGGAAAACACATTTTGAGAACCCTATGATTTTACCTCCTAATTCACCGTAATATCACTGTCATAATTCGTGACTCAGAGTATAATCTGACAAGACACTAAAGAAGTTTTTACTCTTCTGTCCATGGGGAAAAATCTATTTATAAATTTGAACTCAATATTCATTGGGAAAAAAAATCCAAAGCCCTAAAAAGCAAATAGTCACAATGAACAAGGAGAGATTATTTGCGCTCTTACTGCTTTGTGTCTTGACACACAGTAGCAAGTTTTCACTTAATAAAAAGTATGCACATACAAATTTCCATCCTTTAAATGGGTATTTGAAATCCTACTCTGAAAACAATTTTCAGAACTTTCTGGCAGGTACTATTTATACACTGAAAGGTTATATTACTTCCAGTCTCCAGACTTAAAGACTTGCTACCTTTCTTAGTGTTGTCCTATGACAGACATCCCCTTTAAAGGGATGACTGGCAGCTCAGCTTTGAATCTGACTAGGATTGGAGGGGGATCCCCCTGTCTCACATTCGTTTGGATGTTCATTGCTCCCCACTACTCTGTTGGGATTCAAAAGATTCCTATCTGCTGAACTCCCGAAGTAAGTCTGGGTTTGCCATGCAGAAGCATCCACTGGAAGCCCTCAGGGCATGAAAGCAGGTATGTATATAGCGCATCAGGAGGCAGAAGCACCAGAAAGAGGTTTACACTTTCATTCCTCTTGAGGTGGAAGGGGTTTGCTTTTCCCTATGATTTTTTAGGGTGCCATAGAGGAAACATCTCCACAGCAATACTTTTGAGGAAGGGAAATTATGGACAACAGCAGCCTACCCTAGCTGCCTCTTGAGATGCTAAATTCAAGCGCTGGAGCTGAATGACAGTGAGCTATCCTTATTGCTAGTAATGAGCTTCCTGCAAGACAACACGAGGCCCACGAGTTGTCAGCTACAACCAGCATGACCTGATACTAGACGATGGTAATTTTGGAGGTCCAGGATGCCATAAACAGATGCCAACACAAGCAAGCTTTTGGAAAGTGGTGCCTAGTGAAAAGGAGCTGTAAATTGACTGCAGTGCTTATCAGAGTTTCTCATGTGAAGTCTTTGCACAGCTGGTTGGGATTTCTATAGATAAGGCAGAAAGTGGTAATTCCACAGACATTGTTTTTTCCCCAGACAATCAATTTCAGAAGATGTCAAACATGTCATGAATCAGATATATATATCCCACAGACTTTATTAGGTATTGAACTAGCAGAGGTTGAGATGTATATAAACATTTAAAAAAAGGTGAGAGTTGTTATAAGAACTTATTACAGCATACTTAATCATTGTCTAGACCATGCGCTTTCTGAAAACTTGAGGGTTGTAGGATAGACCCCCCCTGGTCAGGACAGATGCAGTGATTTGACTTGGAACTCTGCCAATATAAACCATAGCATTAGCAATAACATTGAACTCTGCTTGGAAAACACGCTTGGCATTATCAGAGCTTTAGGAAGCAAGACAAGTTCTTTGCATTTAATTCAAAGTTCTGACATAGGACTGCTCCCTATTAAAGGCTTCAGAAGAATCTAAAAACCAACACACCCTTTTCATTATCCAAAAAATACTGATGAAGCCTTGATGCAGTCTGCAGAGCAAATGCTTTGAAATAGACGTCAAAAATCCTACTTCAAAAGAACCTGTTTCTGAAAAGTAGAGGAGAAGCAAACATGTTTGGTAATGTCATAAAGCTTACAGTCCTCTATACAACTCATATAGTCCTCTATGTAGTGCTCTACAATGAAATACATTTTTAAAAAAGCGCAGGAATGCCTTTTTTTTTTTTGTGCCTTGGCTACTGGTTCTTGTTTCATGGCTTTGTGCGGTGTCTCAGCATCCTCTCATTCTTTTGTCTGTAAGAAACATAAGACAGAAGCTGTTTCATCATTCCCTCAGGGCACACGGTGCTTAACATAGAAGCCGGAATTGCTGTGTCAAATAGCAACTATTATTGGATATAATCAAACCCTTACTGTGTACATTTCCTCTCCTCACGTGGTCAGGCTAGTAACACTTTTAAGACCCTAATGTGGTGCATAGCGTAAGGCCACTGTCACAAAGCAGTTGATTTTATATCCTGCCAACTACGCCAATTTGTCACAAATTTAAATGTAGGATTTTGCCAACTACGCCAATTTGTCGCAAACCTTGATTTTACACAACTTTGAGGTAGCAGCAATTTAAGATTTATTAACACTGTTATGGTAAATCATGGCATTAGATTGTATGATACTTAACAATACTTAATCATTAGCCAATCAACAGAGTGATTTAACAAAATTTGCTATAATCAACACAGCAACTTAGAGTTTCAAAAAGGGCAGGGTTCACGAGACTTACAACAGAGTTTCCTAAATCAAATCACACACACACACACACAGATATAGAGCTTAACCTATGATCAAGATTTTTCTCTTTGCAAATTGTAGTAAATTATTAGTACCAAATGATCTTTGAACCTGGAAAAATCTAAATGTAGTGAATTACTCACTCTTCTCCTTCATTGGCATTTCTCAGCAGGCGATCTTTGAACAGTACTTCTTCATCAGCATCTATCAGCAGACAATCTTTGAACCTCATGAAATCTACCCTGAGAGGCATCCAAGCTCAGGGGGAGGTACTGGGTCACAGCCTGCTGAGATCCCAGAGAGCTCGGAAGGTCTCACTTAGGATCACAATTTATAGGATGGCGAGATGATTGACCTGGGTCAGTGTTTTTCCATTTTAGCCACAGTTCTTGTTGGGTAATTCTGGTACTTTCCAGATCAGGCTATGATCCAGGCAGCAGGAGTTTCAGGTGTGCTCAGGGAGAGACTGATCGTCCCAACTCACTGCGCTTGTAACCAAGACAAGAACACAAGGTTGGCTTACCCTGACGTGGTATCGTGGCCCAGGGGGGACTGCACCACAACAGGCCACCTATCTTGTTCCTTGCTATTAATGCAGCAGCCATCCTAAATGTCCTCAACATATCTAAAAGGGCTTTGCGTGTATGTCACAGTGGCATCAGCTTGTGGTGCATCAAAATGCCAAGTACAGCATGTTTGACAGACACTAGCGTTATCTCTTGATCAGACACAAGAGAGGGAAACTTGATTCAAGGGCCTATGAATATTAAGTAGGGCTTGCATTCCTAGGAGTTGTTAATCAGCCTGTTACTTTTGCGGTGAGTATGCTGCGATTAAGGTACATTGCTGAGAATTTTTTGCTTTTGCATAAGATCTTGGAAACTTGTTATTATAGGAATGTTAGGCTTACTTTTAAAAATCAGTAAGTTTCTAGTCTCAAGGTTTTCAAAAAAATGGATACTAAAAATGCTCTGACAAGCCCTTACCGGCCTTTCTTATGGGCAGTGTTCTTTATTGCCGTTTATTTGCTATTCAAGAGCATGATAGATTAATTATTTAAAGAAAATTAAAAAATACTTTCTTTGGTGTTGCAAGGCTAACTTCCACCAAAAAATGTAGCAGGAAGAGAGGTCTCATTCTTCTTTCTTCCCAAGACCACAAAATGTTTGCAGCATCCTGGCACATTCCCCTTACAGAATGGTGACCTCATCTGTAGGATCAGGGTCACTTTAACTTAACCATGCATTTGCAGACGATTGAAAAAAAAAAGGTGTTGCAAGTTTCTTTTCTATGTCTGATGAAGGAAAAAGCAACCCCAACACAAAAAAACTTTCTGGATAGAATGACTGCTGCTACAGACTTAAAGATATAACTATTTTTATAATTAAATATATGTGTACAAACAGTTCTGCTTGAATATATTACATTCATTCACCAGGCTCCATGTCATGCTTACAGGTTTGTATCTCTCAGGAGAGAAATCCAGAACTGTTTTATAATACTCCAGGAACAGATAAAACCTCCTTTAGCAGTGTTTTGTAGTGGATAATACTTTGTAGTGCTGTTTCTAAAACAGTCTGTATCTTGCTGGCTTATAAAAAAAACCCAAAAACTACATTATCCCAATGTGTTCCATTAATGAAAAGGCTAAGGAAAACAGAAAAAAAAAACCCAAACCACAAAATCAAAGACCAACCTTCCTATGAAATTCCTGAAATACCCCACCACTATTTGTAATTAAAGTTTGGGTAACTATAATGACCATGAAATAATATTTTGGTTTGCCTTTTTTTTTTTTTCTACAGTATCCTGTCACAATTAATGGCTTGGAGGAGAAATAATTGGTGAATTGCAGAAGTCTGCATTTTTGCAAGGGAATCCAAGACTGTTTGTTCATTTATGTTTATAACTTACAGAGCTATGTTGTTCTGTAATGGTGTAATCTCTACATTCCTGGTGAATAAAACAGCAAAGATCTAGTTAATAAACTCAAATTTAAAAAGAAAGTGGCCTCAGAAAAGGAAAAGTCTCTGTCTTTTGAGACTGTCAAACAAAAGGATATTAGTAAATACATTTTAAATACTGTTCTGTACTTGCTCATCTTTGCTTTCCGGCTTATTTGTCTGATAACAGAGAGGAATAAACGAAGGGTATGTTTCTCTCAGGATTTGGCTGAAGACTTTAGTATGTTCTATGCTTTTTTTAAAGTTTTTTTCTGTGTTTTTTTTAAATTTTCCTAAGCAAAAGGTCACTCTACTGCCAGCAGTATGATACTGTGCAACTGGTGGGACGTGATTCTGGGCCCAGTTTACATCTATATTTGCAAACTAACCAGGGCCAGAACAGGGGCTGAAGCAGAGCTGTGCCAGTGTCCACACTGTATGTTGCTGTGGCCGCCCTGGCTCATTTTGCCTTGTGCCAACAAGCACCATCCCAGAAGATGCCTGGGCCCTGAGTGTGTTTCCCCCCCTTCTCACGGTTCAGCTTCAGGACCAAAGACAAATCCTGGCTGTTTTCTTTTCTGGTCCAGAGGTAGCCACTAAAGCTTCCCAAGAGAAGTCATTTACCTGTGTACAGTTCTGCTTTCCAGCTGTTTGCCACCAAAGGCCACTGCTCACATTAGCTGTATAAAGCCTTGCTTGATACTCAGATCTGGAAAATATTTGTAGCCACTTTCCCCCTGTTTAATTTCTAACTGAAGCTTTTTCTTGAACAAGGACTAAATAAAAATGAGTAAGGACTTTCACAGTCTGAGGTTTGAGCTTGTTTCCAGAGGGTCCTTTGAGACCCTTTCCAATTATTTCCCTTCAGCTAGGCTCCAGAGTTTAGCTATTAATCTTTCTTCATAAATAAATCACTGTTGGGCTCTAACCCTTTTTTGTTACTGTTCCTTCAATTTTTCTGTATTTTCCTGGTAATGTATTTAATGCAATATTCTGCATGTGCTCTTACAAGCATAATGAGCAGATGAAAGTGCTAGGATTACAGCTAAAAACTGCTTAAATGCAACTATTCATCTTCTTTTGTAACAACAAAATTAATGAATACAAAGATTAACTTCTCACTAGTTTTCATTCTTCTTTTTCCTCAAACAGCCATTCCCAATAGGTAGTCTGTTGGAAAAGTAAGGGTTTCAAGGAGGATTCACAGAGGAGAAGGGATGGGGCAGGAGCAGATGAGAGACATTAATAGAGCCCAGCATTACAGGAAAGAGCCTTGCAGTCCTCCCATTCATCCCAGCTGCTTCCAGGTCTGGACAGATAATAACAAACTGTAAATCCTTTCTTTTGCTTTTGTGTAAGGCACTGATAAAAGGGGCTTGTGGATAATAGAAAAACTGAGAAGAGTGGTGAGATCTTGTTGATTGATGCTGTCAATGGGCATGTCAGGAGGATTTTAAATCCACTGGGATTTAATGACACTATGAACTTTTGTCTGTGACCAGCTTCCATCCTAAGTAAAGCACCTGGAAATGGAAGTAGTTCTGACAAGCGGGATATGGCAGCTCTGAACTTAATAAAAAGTTAAAATGCTCACGTAACACTGTGCTGGGTCATGCATCTAGTATGGATCAGAAGATACTCATGGAAAATGAATGCACGATGACAGCCAAATTGCTCAAAACATGGGTTGTTTTTTTTTTAAGCATAGGAGAGAGAGTAAAATCAAGAATAAAGCTCCCTTTGGGGTCCTCACACAGAGTGAAAATTAAGTTTTCCAGACCAAAATGCCAGAGACATTATGGACTGGTAGAAATGCACTGTGTTTTGGGATTGATACAGTGCTGCAGCTAATATCCTTTTCCTTTGGAAATGTGTTAGACCTTTAGCGATCACTGCAGGCCAGGATTTCGTCACACCTGAGAAATAAAGTTATAGGACGATTTTTCAAAACTTAAAAGATTTTTGACTCTTGATTTCATGTAGGAATTCCTTTGTGACCCTGAAACCAGAATCTGTTTTGTTTACTGACATATTTGCTCGCCTTTTGTTGATGCACAACGATCTTAACAGGTAGTGAGTTGTGCGCTCTGTTTTTTGTAGAGCTATTTCCTGGGTTTTGGTTGGTGTAGTTTTTGCAATTAACTTTTTATTTCTTTTGAAGCACAAAAATCGACATGACTACAGCAAATAGACCGAGATAAAGTAGAAGGGCAAGTCTAATGTGGATCTCTAACATTTGCAACTTAGTCAAGGTTTCCCTCGTAAGTGATGGAAGAGTTTGCACTGGTGGCCGCAGTCTGTAGGGGTCTCCTCCCAGCATCTCCAGTCATGCGGCACTTTGGGGTAGCCCTGACAGAGCAGGCAGAGCTGGAGGGATGAGGGCCAACACAGGCAAATCTGAGGGCTACCCTGAACTGTAAGCTGAAGAATTTTAGAAGATGCCAAATTATGGAGGAATGGGGGAAGATGTGAGCATTGAAAAGAAAAAGAGGTCCTTTCTTTCTGAGGATGCGGAAGAGTAGAAAATTAATCTAAAACAAAGCAAAGGAAGGCAGGCTTTCTATAGCAGTTTTTCAAGGAAAAAAAAAAAAACAACACTTGAAATCTCAACTCTTAATAAGCAACACTGTTCCACCTAAGCTCATCAAGACACCAGTTCCTGGCTAGAGTTTTGATTAGTAATTATGAGCAAGTTTCCTTTCACCTTCAGCGTTCCAGGGAGAAAGGCAAAACATTGACTGAATCCACTGGTAAATCCCACACCTTATGAAGTCAGTAATGAATCATGATTTCCCTTTTACTGTATTAGCACAACTCACACAGTGTTCATAATGCCCCAGACAGTAATGATGCGCATATTCTATACACTGAGATCTTTGCATCCAAAATTATTTGTTTAGTAATACGATGGTCCCAGAAAAGCTTGTTTTAAGATGTAAAACAGAGAAAATTATTTATTGATATGACATGTGGTAAAGGTTTTCCAACAAATAAAGGAATAATTTTACACTTCCCTGCGCCTTTGTGTATGAGTCTGCTCATGTAACAGCTATTCAGAGAATAACACAAATTTGTTTATATTAATGTGATAGATTTTAAAATTTTAAACTCTTCTCACTTACTTACTTTTTATTTAAGAGAGCTGTTCCCATGAGGCATACTTGCTTGTTAACATGCTTGTATTTTTGGTTCTAACAAAGAACAGAGTTTGCTATGTTCTGACTTGTTTTGTTCACAGGTGAGAGTGCTTACAGGAGAGGCCCTGGATTCTTTAACCCAGTATCAGCAGACAAACCTCTTATATTCAGACTGTGTTTTATTACTAATGAAGTCAGGAATTTCACAGCCAGGCTAGGATTTCAAGACTGTTCACTGGAATAAATCATTGAATTTGTCATGTATTGAATCTGATATTGAATTAATGAAAGAAAACCCACATGCAAATGTAACAGGTCATCCTTCCACAATACATTTTACAGTAGAACTCAAATTTCATATGTGTATTTTGAACTGTGCCAACATATTCCACTGCTAATAAGATGGAAAGAAGGTGTTTATGAAAAAGTTTTTTTCAGTGGTTGTAAGACCAGCCTGAATGGGATTCAGGATGTTTACCCTTCAACATAGTATTGGTCAGGAACAGAACTGTTTTTTTCTTCTTTCCTAGTAATAATGGTTCCTTTTTTAATTATTTCCATTAAGACCTTGATGTGTTGATATATTGCTTATATCGCTTTTCTACCTCTTGATGAACCACACTTTTATCCAGTTGCTGTGGCAGTAAAGGTTGGAGCTGAGACTTTAGGCTGTGGTCAGATGGACCAGATGTTATCAGAGCCCATTTGTTTCTCCTGTTCTGTCAGTCTCCACCCGGGCGAAGGCAGACACCCAGCTGTCTGAGCACTCGTCCGCTCCTGTGCAAAGTCAGTCAGTTTTAGTTTGGCAGCTTTCAGCAGCAGTTTAAGCTAAATGGCCTGTTTCTCCAATAACACAGATAAAGTGCGTTCATGCTAAATATGATGAGGCGAGCAGACAGAACAGTTTGGAGGTGATACCTTCCTCGCTTCTTTCACCTTAAAGAGACTCTCTGATCAGTTACCTATGCTGAAGGCATTTTGGCTCTCTTCCTGACTTGTCACAGGGTTCAGGGAAGAAATCCAGATTCATTTGAAACAGCTCTGAGAACAGCAGTTTAAAAATATTTCTTGAATATACCATATTTATATCTTCTGTTATGCAAGCATTATTTTCCTTCATTCTGGTATCAGAGATGTGAACTTTCTTCAGAGAATGAAATACCACCTCAAGGTAAATCACGCAGCTTCTTATTAATGCTTCTCTATCAGAGCATCCAAATCAGTGCTAAGCAATCTAGCAAGTGGAGGAAATGGTGAATCATTATTAAATTTATGAGAAGCTGGTTCATAAATCCTATATAATCACTTTCTCTGAGCTGACTTGGGAAAATCCTTTATAGCTACCTCATTCTATTTGGCATCCACAGTAGCTCAGTGTGATAGAAAAGATTTACCTTTCCCCAGACAACTTCCCAGAGCCCTTGCTTTTCAGCTGACAGTGAGGAAAGACCTTGTAGCTCTGCGTTTCAAATTAGAGTCAGATTTAAAATCTTTGAAGTCACCTGAATTTAAGCAGAGATTAGGCACATAAAACCAAAATTACAACTCAAGCCCCCTCTGTAATTCCCTCATTCTTGAATTATTGAAACACCCTGGGTAGCCAGCTTATTTACTTCAAAGCCTCCCATGTCTCTGCACATGGACCTGGTCTGAGCAGCCCAAAGACCCGTGAGGATCCAGAGCTGGTGTGGTTTTCCTCCTAACTTCCCTGTGGGGTCTGCTTTAGCAGCCCCCCTAGATACCTCATTCCCCAGTAAGATTTAAGATTTCTAGGTGGAAAGGAAAAGAAAAGGAGCAATATCAAAGCCCGATGTTGTGGGTTGATCCAGGGCAGTGAAGTCTCAGGGTCTCAGTGGACATCTTTGATGGCTCTTCTGTGCCAGAACAGCTCCTCAAGCCTCTCTCCCAAGCTGCAGGCTCCAAGCTGATGTCCGTGTGCATCTCCAAAGACAGGCAGTGTTTCAGACCACATATGGCCCTTGAAGTGCCCTGCTGGGTGCTCCTTGCTGGCCACCTCCTCAGGCTCTTGGCCTCACGCATGGCCCGGCTGTGATTCCCGGCAGCAGTATCTGCCTTGAAACAAGGGCAGAGCTCCAGGGTCGGTTTCAGTGCCCAAAATATGGAGCGCCGGAGCCTAGCTCCAGCTTGAGTTCTTAGCGGTCCAACCTCTGGAGCAGGAGAGGGGTCCGGGACTTGCAGAGCCTCACAGCTGCGACTGAGTTTCTCCTGAGTCGAAACCAAAGTCTGGCAAGCCAGAAGCTGTAGGAGGAAGTAGTGTGCCAAGAGGACTCTTCAAAGCTGTCTAAAGCAATTATTTTATGTAACCTTTCTGAAAGATTAAGAGTTATTTTTCATGTTAGAATTGCTGAATGAGAGCTACAGTTTTTACCTCACATAGCTTTGAAATTTTTCCCAGTTTCAGGCCAGGATTCATTACCTTGTAAATTTGGGGGGGGGGGAGACATTGTTGATGACTATTCCTCATTTTTCTCCTAAGGCCCTTAGCTACTCAGCAGACCTACCAGGGTATGCTCCTGAAATACACTGTATTTGTACTTCACATCAGCGAGTAGTGGCACAGAATCAAAAAGCCTAATTGGGATTAAATAGTCATATAAAATAGAGAACAGTGCAAACAACAGAAGCCTAAATGTGCTGGAATGACTGTGTTACCTAACCTGCATTACTTCTTTGTCAGTGTATGTGAAAAACAGGGTATCACTTCCTTGTCCTCAACCGTAACTGGGAGGTTCCTGGCTTCACAATATCTGCCTCCCCCTCTTTTACTCCATTCTCATCCTTGACTTTACAGATTCCTCCTCGTCACTGAGTTTATATATAGGGTTTTTCCTTCCTCTTTGATTTAAAATAGTGGTTGTAAGAGCTCAGCAGCTGCCAGGGTTGTTCTTTTACTTAAGCCATCAGGCTCACTTTGTTATATTAATGAATGAGAGAGAGTTTTCTTCAAAATGCTTTCCTCAGACTTCTGCTAGCTCAGAGACAATTTCTCTCAAAATTTACAGGGGCTGTGAAGATGAACAAAGCTCACAATTGCTCAATTCTCTGTAAGCATAGCAGATCTCTGCTTGAAACATGATGACCACATAAACCATAAGTTTAATGCAGTGCAATTTTTATTTTAAGGTGCTTCTTATATATTTCATGATCCTCTGCTACAGTTATTAGAGAAGAAGGTCTGGTTTGTTATTGTCTTCTAATAGAAGAATTTATTACCTGAGGTTTTTCTTGTTTTCATTGACATAACCAAGTAATAACCAGCAATTGACTCCTGCAAAGAAAGTTACTGATGCAGGAATTTTACAAATCACAGACAGTAAGCAGTTTAGGAATAAGTTATCTAGAACTAGCCCTAAAATTTGGGGGGTTGTTTTTTTCCTTGGTTAATGGATGAAAATGGTAACTTACATTTCTTCTTATTCAGCTTTTTGTTTGTTTGTTTGGATTTGTTTTGGAGTATATTAATTTTATTTATCTGCATTTTTTTCCTTTCCTTTGCAGGAACTCAAAGAGGATTCATTCTTCAAAACAACTGGCATGATACCACACCAGCAGTGTGCAAATATAGATTATTAGGACCTTAAATAACTTTTATGTTGCGTTCAGTGATTTGAATTTTGATGCTGCAAATGTAAATGCCATGTTCAATTTTATTTTCTGCTTCTGTAATGCAAGTATGAATATTGCCATTTTCTGTAAACCCAAAAAGATCTGGCAAGACAAGACTGCTCCTGGGCTTGACTGATGGCAGTGTTTCAGCTTCCATTAAACAAATGGGAAAAGACTTTAAAAATTAAACACAAAGTTGAATATTTCATAATGACTTTGCTAAATGGGACTGGTCTGTGTCTTCCAGAGAGCTGCACAGAAAGTAACTCCTCGTGGCATGCAGAGACGTGACGTGTCCGAGGTTTCCGTCTGCAGGTGTGCAAGGACTCCTGCACCGCAGCGCTTCTCAGGCAATGCTTCTCCGAGCTGCCTGAGCCAGGGAAGTGCAGCCCCGAAGATCTGAAACCCAGACCTTGGAAAAGATGAGCACCATAAAAAGACTGGAGAAGTACTGCTGCCGCTACTCAGCACCTGGTCTGATTTTTGTGCAACTGCAAGATCTTCAGATACCCTCCCCTTCCCTCCTTAGACCGTGAGAAGCTGAGATGGATCTTACCTGTGCGTGGGTTTAGATATAAGCTGAGAAAACCAACAAAAAATGACTGGGGGTTTTGTTCCATTTCCATGACAAAAAAAGATTCCCACAGTTTTCAGGTGCCACATTTTAATTTCTTTCCAGCTGTTTGATTCCCAGATCCCTGATGTAATCGGCTCGTGTAGTACTTCGGGGTGTCTGAAAGGTGGAGGGGTGGCTGTGGATTGCAGGTGTGGGGGGCCTGGCAGCACGTGATGTGCTCTACCTAGCACTGGGGAAAACAAATAATTGCAACGAGAAGAGTCGGAGCTGCAGATGCACCTGTACAGTCAGTCTGCCAAATGGGGGATGTGTCAGTGGTTGATGAGACCATGGAAATGGAGATGATGCTTGTTCAAGAAAGCTGACGAGTGCCCAGTGAGGAATAAGGGGATCCTATTCAGCCCATGATCCCTCCCGGACTACTCTGCAGTGCGGAGGACACTGGATGAACTGAGGCGTCTCTGCTTTGTAAAGTTAAATAGCCATAGTAAAGCAATCGCTGTGCCCTATATCCCATTTTACTTTCCCTGTGGACTGAACAAGCTCCATCACAAAATAAATAGCCCAGCAAAGATCTTCTGGAAGGTTAAGTGTTAACAGTGTTTTGAGGATGTTCACATTTTCTCTGTGCACTTTCATACGTATGCAAGCTTGTACTGGAACTGATCCCCTAAAAATGGCTTATTGCTAAAATATTCTACATAATATTTGATAGAATTTTATAAAATGCAGCTCATAAAATGCAGCAGAATGTCTTGTATGATACAAAGCTGTGAAGTGCATCTCATAAAATACTCTGAAACCTGTATCCTGAAGCAGAGGATAGATCAAACGCTGCAGCAAATGAATTTGGATGACACCTGGCTTTCACAGTGATGGGTTTATTATTGGAATCTGCTGTGCTGGTAGAGATGTGAGGAGGGAGGGGAAGGCAGGGGGAAAGGAAGCATGGATTGCCGTCTTGTGTGATGAGTCACCCCCAACCAGGGAATATTTATATACACAAAGGAACAGTGTTACTAGAAACGATTCCCCTCCATTTCTCCCAGCACAATCGCCATTCTGGGCAAGTAGCAAAGCCATAGAAATCCCTCTCAACTGGGCAAAGCATTTATCAGCTGCCTGGAATGTGGCAAGCGCTATGTCTGTCTTCCAGTCTCTTAATCATACATACACGTGTTTGTCTTGCTCTGTGTAAGATGCCACAAGGAAGAAACTGGCTCTGGCTCCTTCCTTGGGGCTGTCAGGATGAGGGGATGGCAACCATCATGTTCATGGAGGGGTTTTGTTGGAGGGAAGATTTTGTTCTATGGGCAAGGGCTGCACCTCAGCATCCCGGTATCTGCCCGACCTCTACAGCCCTCATTGCTGCCACAGTGACACTCAGTTCAGTGTTGACATCCCAGCTCAGAATCCTATTTATAGGATTACTCTTATACAGACTGCACATTCACAGAGCTCTGATTTGTGGTCTCGGAGGTGTTATCAACTCCTTAGTGTCACTCCTGTATTGCTAGGGGTTCACATGTGATCCCCCATCCTTGGCCATTACCTTGGCAGAAACTTCTTGTTTCAATGCCACAAGAACCCTTTGCTAAAAAAAAAAATAAAACAAAACAAAACCAAAACCACAAGGAAGCCAAACCTCTGGACTGAAGAGGAGTCTCCCACAAGTTTCATCCTCCACGTGTTTCCCTCCCCTTTTACCACACACACCCTTGTTTGCCTTTCTCTGTCCTCTCTATCATACAAGTTGTACTGAAAACCAAAGCCCAAGACCCCATCAGCTTCAGACATTCTGCCACTTCACCATTTTCCTCCAAATTCTTTGCCTTTTACATATGAATGTTCTTGTGTCCCCTGATCTGCATTGGGAAGCACCTGTGATGAGTTATGGAAGCACCGTAACTTTCTCACAAGCAACACCAAAGGGTTTTCGCCTGTGCTTGCTTCCAGACCCAAGATCCCAGCATAGCCAGCTACCTGGATCTGCTGGCCAGCAGGATTCTGCACAGAAGAGGCACAGCCCTGTGCTGCAGAAAAGTGGAGGACTGCCTCGAAGGGGCCCTCCTGGATGGTAGTAGGTTGCAGCAATCTGGTAGCGTACCCCTCTTCAGTCGCTTGCCCTTGTCCTTGACTGGAGAGCAAAGGGTTTAGTGACATGGGGCACGATACAATGAAATGACACTGCCACAGATAACTCTGGGAAAAAGCACGTGAATTGTAATGAGACACACTCTGCTCCCATGCCACACACCTTACAAAGAAAAGTAACAATTAAGTGCATTTTTAACCTACTTCCAACATAATCTAGAAGCTTACAACAAAAATAAGAGCCAGTAATATGTGACAGTTGGGTGCTATGCTCACCAACTGTGACTAGAGTAGGACTAGCCTTTGCCGTTAGCCAACATGTCAATAACACATCATATAACACAGTCTTGGTAGAAATTTAGATCCCTTGTGTAGGGCCTTCTGCATGCTCATTTCCCATGATAGGTCTGGTGTTCCTGGGGCAAGCTGGATACTACCTGTCTACAGTTCTTTAATGCAGCCTATTACCAAGGCTGCTACAGACATTTCAAGGTAATGACAGGATATTAATCTGTAATACAATACTTCAGAAAAAAAAGGTAAAATATCCATGAGGAGAAAATATTAGCATGTAAATAGACTGCATTTTGACCAAGGTGATGGCAAAGGGAAGGTAATTTATATATAGCTGGATAAAATATGGTTTTGAAATTCAGATGTGCACCACTGGCAACACGAAGGGAAAATAACTGCAATTTTGGAAGTCTCCATCTTTCAATACAGTATCTACTGTCTTAGGGAAAAGGGGTAGAAATTAACATTCCTACAGAGTTCTTACACTTGCACAATAATATTTAGAGTAGATATTTAGATGCACTACTCAGCTGTTATCTGACTCCATGGCTAATATGGTAGTGTAAGGGTCTGGTATTTCATTCGAAAGGAAAAGGGAGACTGTGCTGAAGTCCTGATGCCTACATCACAGACTTACAGCAGTTCCCCAAGAAGATGAGATGCTGAGATGTGCTATGACTGACATATGGGAGACACGGAAAGCAAGGGTCTCCCGTGAGCGCTAGTGTAGGCGTATACCCAGTGTGGTGGTGGGTGGTGAGCTGGGAAGCTTGGAGCATTTTGCCTCAATATTAGGCTCAAGGGCACACATGAGTGAAGCCCTTAGCCTTGCATGGACTGTGTGAATCACAGCCTCTCCCAAACTCACCCTATTTATTTCTTGTTCAGACTACCTGCTCCAGTGGAAGGTAGGGTGCACCCTTTCTGGCTGCTATTTGGGCACTAGGACTGCAAATGAATGATTTCTCAGTTTCCTGCCATACTGCTACTGCCTTTCTTAAGGGATTATTTAGGTTTTCCTTCCTCCCTTCCTCCCTTCCTTCCTTCCTTTCTTCCTTCCTTTCATTCTCTCTCTTTCTCTCCCTCTCTCTTTCTTTTGTTGGTCCTGTTCTTCAGCTGGAATGAATCTTTTTTCACACCTTAAGGCTGCCTGTTTTGTCTTCCAGCATTTGATGCAAGGTCTTTACTTTGAATAGGTCAGGGAGAGAGTTGGCACTGCTTTTAGTATCTTTTCTAAATTTTTGCCTAATACTGTGTCTAAGCTCTACCTGAATTATTCTTCTTTAACTGTATGCATCCTGAGCTGTAGTATACATCCATTTGTTGCTAAATGTCTTCTGCCCTTCCTGGGATGACACCTTTCTGGTAAACCATCTTCTTGTCCCTTATTCTGTGAACTGATTTGCATTTCTACTTTCCTGCCTACCCAAAAACTGTTTATTTCACTCAACATGTTGCTAGATAAAATTTGATGCTATTTAATTGTGTTTTATAAAAATATTTCCTCCTATTCTAAGGAAACTCTTTCCTTTCTATACTTCAGCTGTTACGAGAACTTGCTGAAGTCCAGTCTCAGAAAAGGATAAAAAAGGAGCGTGCTTGGACTAAACATCAGGCAGAACATCCTCCTTGTCCTCCCAGTGGGATCCTGCATGCTTTCGCCAATTCAACTGCTTTGTCTTGACAGAGTTCCTCCAATTGAACAAATCCAGGAGCAGCTCTTGTGTCAAAAATTGTGGTGTTTGGGGTAAAATCCTTCTCAGTCTTATTTCCCCTTGTGCAACGCAGGGGCAGTGCATGTGCTAACTAACATCCATGGAGCCCCACAGCACACCAGAACAAGGGAGCACGCACTGGGACACGATGTGTATTTGTGTCTGCAAAGTAGCCCTCAGTGGGGATTTTCTTAGTCATGCCCAAAAGCTGCAAAGACAGGCGTGCTCAAGTCGGGGTGACACCATGGGAGAAGGTTGACGGTCCTGAAGCCCCAGCTGTCCAGTGATTTCTTTAGTGACGTAAGCAGAGAGACTTCACCGTGTAACTTCAAACTCCATTTTATGATGAAGTTGAATGAAGCAGACTTTTTTTTTGTGTTGAAAAACAAGCTCAGCAAACGTATTGCAAAGTTGTTCTGTGTCCGTGCACCTACACAGTAGTTCTCAGAGGGGATTTTGTTGATCATTCCCAAACTTGCAGAGTTATGCATGTGGTAACTTTGGCTGAGGAAAAAAAGTGACAAATAGCAGAAAGCTACAAGGTCCTTTACAGTAATGGCTGTTTTTTCTATTTCCCAACATATAGCAATTAAATCTTCTCATCTTGTTAGTGTTATCTTGATGATAAATATTCTACAATATTTTTACTTTGTTGATACTGTCCTCTTGAACCTCCATTGCATTATAAGACAGACTTTCAGGCACACACAAACTTCAGTCTATTATGAATCTTCTATCGAGTCCCCCTGCTAGATAAAAAGATTGGAGCTGCCATTGATTGAATCCGTACTGGATTTCTCAGTTTAAAAGACAGTTCAGAAAGCATTGCACTGTTCAGTTGTGTGGTTTAGGCATGTCCAGAATTGCCAGCTCATCCTCTGAATCTGGATCTATGGTCTCTTGTGGAATAAAATACAACACAATTAATTTGAAGCTTCTTCTGAATTTTTGAAATTTTATTATCTTTTATGCTTTATCAAGATATACTTTATTTTTTATTGACTCATTCTGACATCACACCATTTGTAATCTGAACCTTTGTAGGGTTTTTCAGCTCTTCCTTGCTCTGGAATATTATCCTCTGTAACATTTGTCCTAGGCAAACCCTCTAGGGCTTCACATTGTCCCTGCTGGCACTCTGAGAGTCAAAGTGACTGACTTTCCCCACAGCTTTCTGAATCACAACCCTTGCACAGGCAGGGTTAAAAGGTTGCCTGGTAATTTCTTGCTGCACCCAGCTTAATTTGACAGAAAGGATCTCTGGCATCTGGGATTGAAAAAGACATTTGGTGGATTTTGCTATATTTCATCAGTGGTTGGTAGGAGATACTGTAATTATCAGGTGGCCTTTGAAGTCTAAAGGACTAATGCTGACCTGCAGGTCGCTTGGCTTTCTGTCACTGTAGTGCCGGACCATTTTTGGCTCTTGATTTGCAGGATACCATCATGGATGCAATCAAAGTGGATTTAAGATTAAAAAAAAACCAAAACCTCAATGCTTTCTAACTTGCCTTTTTTTACTGATTATAAATTTTGTTGGCAAGGGAGTGGTATGAATGTAATACATGTAGATATCTGTATGAGACAGGACCTAGCATAACATTTTGACTAAGCAGCTAAAGAGATGCCAACCTCATCTCAGGATGAAAACTGGGAACCTTTGTTCAATAGGCCTACTCCTAAGGAAATTACCGTTAAAAGCATTGCTAATAAAAATGGACACTTGTCTAAAAGTTATGTGTTAGGTCAATTGCAGTTGGATTTTAAGTAAAGGATTTAGGGAAATCCTGAATCTTGCATTATGGAGAAGACTAGATAACAGAATGTTTCTCACCTTCAGATCTATTAATCTCATTTTTACACTGCACAGAGAGCTTGGCTGATATCCAGCCACACTGAAACCAGTGCAAACCTTGTGTTAATTTCAGTGGGTCACAGATTGATTTCTAACATCTGGTTTATGTTATTTAGGTCATAAACTCTCTGAGGCACTGGGCTTTGAGAGTCTCCATTCATAGCGTGCCGAGTACAGTGGGGTCCTGGCCAACAGTTAGTATTGCCCTTGTGTTCACTTTGCTTTTGCAGTTAGTGAAAGCTTCAGCAAGATATGATTCTTTAAGCTTGATGCTACTCCATTATAAATCCAGATTCACATCTTAGTTTACATAATTTGTATACCTGTCAAAGCTATCTATTAAATGACACATTTTTGGCATAGGATATTTCTCTGCAGTTTCTTGTCTGTTTCTATTCAAAACCATAACCCAATGTTACTGGGCCGCTTTAATTGCACCTACATGATGTGATGTGTCGTGCTTTGAACTGTGATTCTACACTGCCACTTTCACTGTCTGGAAAGATCATATTTTTCCCCAAAATTTGTTTTGTAACTGTTATATAGTGGCTGTCCTCTCTCATGATTTGTGCTAGCATACAGTGATCTCTGCGCTGTACTAATTTTGTGCTGTTTTGTTTTTTCCTTATATCTTTCCTTTCACTGTATCCTCTCCCACTCTAAAATCCTGATTTGCAAAGAATGTATGTGCTGTCTCACTGAAATCAGTGAAGTTCTGCACTGGTTGCACCTTCTCATCGTAGGCCCTGGACCACAGCCTGTATTGACTTTTGATTGACTCATTCATTTTTCTGTGTTGTATTTCTATGACTTTGCTGATTCTCTGTATGTACATAAAAATTAAGTATAACTATTGACATAGAAAAAGAAAAAAGTGCATGTATATGTGTGTGCACTGATTATCACTGAATCTGAATAATTAGTAAAATATGGAGTACAAACCCATGTCTCTCTGGAGAAAGATGCTCCCCTTCCTCCAGGGAAGAGGGGGTGGAAAAACAGAGCCTATTAAAGCACTTGGCCATTCTGCCACCTCTGTCACAAATCAGTCGTGAATGAGATGTCAAGCTGTCACAGTTTTGTGACACTGGCCCACACTTAAAACATGTTTGAAATATAAAGCATTTGAGAAGTCTTGTTGAAGGTGAGAGACTAATTACGTATCTGAAACCCTCTACATGGCTCCTTGGGCCATACTGGCCTGGAAGTGCATTGGCACCGTGGCTGTGGCTTTAAACATACGCTGGTTATACATGAAACTCCTGGCAGTTCTTTCAGTGACTCAAAGGCCCGTGCTCTCTGCAGCAGACAGCATGAATTTGCTCTGATTTCTTCTGTTTGAAGTTCCCACCGCTGCAGCCCACTGGTGGAGCCCCGCAGCAGAGCAGGCAGATTTTGACTGCTGGGACGTGGGGACCTGATCTGGACAGATTTCTGTGACACCTTGTAAAAGCACACCCGTCGTCTGTCTGCAGCAGTGTTTGCCTCATTTTAAGCACAAACACCACTTCCACATTGCTAAAACAGCTCTAAAACTTCCCACTGCAGAGAAGGCCGGAGATGTTGGGCTTCCTCACCTGTCCTCGCTATCACGCATCGTAAGGAAACAACCTTTGCCTGAGGCTCCTATTTTCACTTTCATTTATGACTCTGTAGTCTTCCCACTGCAACAGAAAAAAAAGTGCCAGAACCAAACTGTAGTCACTTTGTACACTCCACTTTCATCCATGTATTTCTCCTTTCTGTTCTCTAATCAGTTTATCTTTCTTATTGGGAGTTAAGTCTTTCCCCACTGCCCGAATACTCAGACTTGTGTAGACTGCCTCATATTTTACAATGACATAATCGATGCTTTAGAGAACCTTTCCCTCAAAACATGCAAGAAAAAGATACAGCGTGTGGGAGCACAGACTGCCTTGCAAGAGACCCAAATTAAATAAAAGTGCCAGCATGCAATTCTGGAAACTTTGCAACTATTTGTTTCAAAAGTGGAAGAAGTTATGCAAGCTTAAACCAGCAGACAATCAGTTTATGCAAAATATCTATTAGGCTGTCCAGGGACATCTCATAATTCTCCTGACAAATATAAGTAAAAACAACAATTATACATTAATATAAACCCAGTGCTGAAGTCAACTGACAATTTAAAATACTGTGCTTTGTAACAATAAAACATGAAAAAATATGGGTAAATCGGGTATTTAATAGACCAGCAATTGTATTTTAATTAGGCTGTGAATTTATAAAATGACATAAAATCATCTCCAGTGAATAATTAATTTTAAAAGGGCTATTTATATGTATATTCCTTAGAAATAACTCTGAAGTTTTTAGAAGACAGTTACAATGGGAGGAAATGCTACTGTGAGGTTCTTTTACTCTTCATCCCATTCTTCCCAGTACTGAAACAACTGGAGCCTTACATACTTCATCTGTGATGCAAAATCGCCTACTGTCTTGCCCAAAGGAAATGTTTATTATACACTGCCACTGGCAGTTGAGGCAAGAAGGACCTGGACTGAATGCCGGGGTGCTAGAGGAGGATGGGCTCAGCAGCCAGCACTGGAGTTAGACCCACGCTCCGCTCTGCACCGAGGTTCAGCAGCGCTGGTCCAGGAGACCCATGCGATGCTGCGGCTGCGCTTGGCTGTGCCACAGGCTGAGCAGCCCTGCTGATGCCTGTGGGACCTCTCTCAGGTCAGAGCCTGGCCTATCTGAGCATCACGGACTCGAGGATCTGCTCAGGTATGACATCAATCTAGAGAGAATGTGAGAATGGGCCTGTATTTCTGCTGAGTAAGCAAAAGCACCCAACGCAGTGTTTAGGTTGGCTGCTGCATGGCCATCCCTTGCATCTCACAGTGCTGTCTGAGACATCAGGCCTTGTTCATCTACCTGCCTGCTGCATGGCAAGATGCGATGTTTGTAGGATGCTGACCTGGGAAACCAGTCTACTGAGATCACCCACCACTCTGATGCTTTGAGATGCCATCTACACAGCATCACTCCATCCTAATTTCTCTGCTTCCTGGATGCATTCTGCAAACTGTGCTGAGCAGTGGCATTATCCATGCCTGGCAGCAGTCTCTAAAAGAGCAACGGCAATGCAGGCAGTCTATCACCCGTTTCTGCCCATCATTAATCCCATACAGCACAAGATGATGCAGGTGGCTGCAAACTACTCCCCTGTTTCTCATCTGAGTCACAGAATCATAGAATGGTTTAGGTTGGAAGGGACTTTGAAGATCATCAAGTTCCAACCCCCCTGCCATGGGCAGGGACACCTCCCACTAGACCAGGTTGCTCAAAGCCCCATCCAGCCTGGCCTTGAACACCTCCAGGGATGGGGCATCCGCAGCTTCTCTGGGCAACCTGTGCCAGTGCCTCACCACCCTCAAAGTGAAAAATTTCTTCCTAATATTTAATCTAAATCTACCTTCTTCCAGCTTGAAGGCATTCCCCCTGCTCCTACCACTACATGCCTTTGCAAAAAGTCCTTCCCCAGTTCTCCTGTAGGCCCCCTTTAAGTACTGGACTTAGTCCTGGGCAAAGAGGATACAGCCAGGCCTGTAGCTCTCTACTCCACCCTCTAGTGCTGCGCTGAGGCACAGTTAAAGAAGCAGCAGGGAGTGGGACTGCCCCTTTCTCAGACCTTCAGTCACTTTGCATCCATGTGCTTCTCCAAACAACCTGTCTAAACCAGGGCATGGTGACATGAACAGACACTGCAGCATCAAAGACCGTGCTGTAGTCACTATCAAATGTAGCAGGTGTACCAAAAATGCATCACAGTCCATTAAAAGTGAAGAAACTTAGCATTTTCTTTATTTTCCAGTGCAAAAGGAGCTGCCGTCTTTCGGTGTCGACTCTTCATTCACATAAGACCGTGACAATCTTGTTCCAGTGCCGCAGTCAAGTAAAAGGAGGTGGCAAGCTCTTTTGGGTATTGGGAAGCACGGTCTTCAGGGCTGGGCTGGAGAAATGGCCCGCTGCCAGTCCCCTTTCAGTGGCAATTTTTCTGCTAATCCTTAAACTGTTTCTTCTTCAGTCCAGTTGCAGGAATGTGACTTCAAAACCACTATGGTCAAGAGGAATGTTGTTTGCTCACTTGTTTGTTTTTAGGAGGAGGGAACAGAAAGTTTTGGTGCTTATTGTTTTCTACAGATATACTTTAATGGCAGGAGCCTGAAAGACAAAAGAGTGTGTCAGACTTCAAAGATCTTGGCTGACTGGCAGTGAAACTCAAAGTATATAGAGAATTTTCTAGTGTTCAGTGCCTAAAAAAAACAATTAGATGGAGAGACAGAGTCATTGCAAGTGAGAATAGAAGGAAATCCCCAAGCTAATCTCTGTGACACTGTGTCTTGAAACAGTGCAGAGGGACTGCAGGTGTTCAAGAGCCCCAAAAACGGAGCTGTGAGAAACAACTCATATTCCAACCAGACTCGAGCTTTTTCCTCGTTCGTGCATTCTCCCTGTGATTTCCTACATCTCTCACCATGTTTCCTTTTAACTTCTTGTGCTTCTTCTATTCCCAAATTCCTCCCTTCTGGATTTCCTATTGCCCTTTTAGTGATCCTTTGAATACCTTCCTCCCTCCTGTTCGGTCACATATGGTCGCATACAAGAAATCAGAAAGTGGATGACTATCTAGCTGAAAGGAGACACAGAATCTTTCAGAGAGTGCTCTAAGAGGTTTAACACAGCTCAAACACATTATCAACCCAAAGTAAGTAGCTATTATCATCTCAAGCTCCCATCAAGAGCCAGTAAAGTTATATGCATTCATCTTACATGAATATATAAAAATATGCGTCGTTTGCATGAAGATATAAAACATGGATATAGAAGGACTTCCAAATGAGATACACACATCACTAAGTCAGCCAGGAAAGAACACTTTCACTCCTGATGATTTGATAATAATGTTGTTAAGCACAAGGGCCCCTCGTTAACAAGTTCTAATGACTGGTGGTACAAGGAAGAATTGCACTAAGCCCAGAACCGGTTACAAAAGCTATGATGCTGCTGCCACCTGAGGTTTTCTTCTGGAAATACAACCCTTGTGTGGAAGGGGTTACACAAAAATGGGGGTGTAGATGGAAAAGGGAACCCGAGGCTCCTTAGTGCCGGAAGAGCCTCGCCAATGCAAGAAGAAGAGACTGTCCTCATGGGCAGTCCCACGCTGTCACCTTTTCCAGCTCTGCCCAAGAGCTGTACAAGCCGTTCTCAGTGCACGCTGCTGCCGGCAAGGGCAGTGATGCCCTCCTGGCTGCCCTCACCAGCCTGGACCTCCTCCTCGCCTTCTGCTTTTGCAGCCTCTGGCAGAGACAGAGCAGAGAAGTGATCCAGCTAAAATCAAATGGGTTTTAGACTGCATCTAGAATACCACGCAAAGATTTGGGTCCCCCAACACAAGAAGGAGGTATCAATGCACCGCAGTAAGTTTAGCAGAGGGCCACCACAATGGTCAGGCCTGGAGCACTTGCTCTGTAAGAAGAAGCTGATGGACCAGGGCTTCTTCAGCCCGGGAAAAAGATGGCTTCAGAGGGACCTTATAGCAGCTTCCCAGCACCTATGAGGAGGTTATCAGGAAGACAGAGGCAGGCTTTTCCCTGCGGTCTACAGTAAAAGGACAAGAGACGAGGAGCGTAAATTGAAAGACGCTCCAAAGCCTTTCGAAACTTCCATTATATCGTAAAATATCTCAAAATAAAGTTAGGCCTTTTTTTTTGAGATCATAAAATATTAATAAACCATGAATAACCAACTATAACTATTAAATATCTTTTAATAGTTCTCTTTTTCAGCAAATTATTTTATTCTTTATTACTTACATTCTTTATAACAGTAAAATCATTGCACAATATTTAACATTGAATCAAATAATGGTAAAAGATTAAGATCATCCCCTCTCCCAATCAGATAATTTAGAAAATAAAGATTTGTTTCTTGGTTTACAGAAGTTGATATTTACTATTCCATAGCTGTAGACATAATTTTACAGAGGGTTTGACCCATTTTAATAACGCCTCTGGCATGTATCTCCAGAACTTACTTGTATCCATACTTTCAGTGCAGTTCTGAAGTACCACATGGGATCTCAGACATGACACAGCAAAACCTGATCATTTTGGTTGATTATGGTCATCCAAAAGCATGTTTGTACTGGAATTACACACACATATATATACATATATTACCTATGAGAAAAGGTGGGGCGGAGGGAGAAAGAAGGGAGGGAGGGAGGGTGAAAAATCAGGCAAAGGAAATTCAACGCTTACATTTTCCTAATGCATCAAATTATTTCTGTTTGTTAGATAAATATTTTATTGCGCATTATAGCTCCAGTGAAGCAATCCCATTTATGTACATGCTGGAAGAACAAGCTGAAGAAGTCTATCACTTTCGGTGAGATTCCTTAAATTTTTTCAAGTTGAGCAGATGCTTAAAATAAGCATACACTGGGTCAGGGCCTAACCATGCTGCTTGGTATTTATTAGTAGTAGTGCGTGGCTAATGTAATAGTTGGTTCCCTTCTAAATTCTCTCTTCAGCTGTTCATAACTTCCAAAACCAAATTCCTTTTTGACCTTAAATTCCAAATACTTGGCCTCATGCAAAAAAAGCTGATCTTTGTATACTAGTTCCTCTAAAATCCATCAATCTGAATTCACATTATGTGGAAAAGACAGAAGTGATTACCATGAACTCTAGCTCAGTTTTTTCATTCATACAACAGAATAGCCATGAAGTTTCAACCATGGTTGAAATTGCAAAATTCAGCCTCTTGTTTTACGACGAGTCTTCTGCAGGTGCACCACGACTCCCACTCACAGGTTCACTGAGCTCAACAAAAATTTGAGGAGGATCAAGGTTTCATCTGTATGATGTTTAGGGAAGGATTGAGCACCCACAGTCACTGCAAGGGGCTGGGAGCCGTGGGGAACGCGCACGGGGGATCCCCATGAGGGCGAGCAGCCCAGGGCCCATCCCACCAACCCAGCAAGGGAGCAGGACAGGCACGGGGGGCAGGCGGGTGCATCCCCCAGCCCTGCTGCCAGATGCATTTGTGGTGACACGACAGGTCTGAGGCCAAGCCAGAAGGTCAATCTGCAAGTCAGGGTCCGGGTGAGAAGGGTCCACAGCCAGGCAGGGCTGGGAAAAGGCTGGGGACAGGGTCAACTGCACTCCTGGAGCAGGGACTGACAGCCCCAGGCTGAGCTGAAATGGGGTCCCCTGACGTAGCACCAAGCCACTTTAATGCTTTTCATTCTGCTAAGAGCTCTTTACAAAACTAGGCAACTGGGCAACACTAAGTAAATGATTTATTACCCAAACATTTGAAAACTAATTTTTTAACAGAATTAAATAGTTATACTCTATAGGGCGGTTGCTTTCTAAATACGTCATACCATCCTGGTTCCTACTGCTCTGGCAATGTATGCATACTATACAGCATGTATGAAAATGTCATTTCTATGACATACCTTGCTATTCTGCCACATATAACAGGGCAGGGCTGGACAGTATGCACATACTGAAAAGCTTCGGCTATTCCTATTAATATATTCAGGCATGTTTGCTAGGATAGAGAGAAACCAACACTATAAAAAAAAAAAAAGACACTAACTAAGTAGGTACTCTGTGTAATACAAAAATTCCACTTCAAAAAGCACAACAGTAGATGACAATCTTAAAAAAAAGACCATATGATCATTGCTACCTTTCTGGTTTTGAATATAGACTGGATATTCACCAAAGGACTTTGATATACAGTCTACTCTACGTTACCCCCACCTAAATGGTCCGGTTTGTTTTTCTTCATTAAATGCCACACAGTTGAGTTTTGTCATCAAAATTAAGAAATAACCTTGCAGCATTTTCAGAGGGGCTGAAGTTCATATTCTCCTTTTCAGAACAAAGTAACAACAGTACTGCTGGAGAAATACAAATGTATTTGCAACACCCATACTCTCAACATCTTCTTTTCTTACCTTTACAAAAAAGAAATGCTTAAAACAGACAGTGAAGCAATTGGGTTGGTATGAACACCAGTGGATAACGGAGAGTGGTTTACATTGAGTTGTACTCAATGTAAAGCCCATTTAATCTTAGGAAAAATCTATTGCTATTGTAGATTTCAATTATTGACAACAAGGGCTTCTCAACTAATGTTGACAGGGCAAATCCATTTTCAGTGCAGTTATAAAAGGACTGACAGAGACATGGGAGGTTATGCACCATCACACATCCTGAAAGGGTGCTGAAAATGCCTTTGTCCTGTACATGGCAAGATTAAAGAATTTTTTGCCTCTCTACCCCATGCTGTTCTTCTTACATCAGAGTAATTAGGATAAACGATCTCCCATTTGACCTTTTTCAATGCCTGTGGTGCATATAAGCATATAAGATAACACAGGTGCTACACTTAATCCCCAGTTCAGTAAAGCACTTAAATGTATATTTTGAGACCTGATTTAAAGGTATGTTTAAAAAGAAGCAATTCTTAATGGCACTGGTGAATAGGGGCCTTAACGGACTTTCACGGTCATTGCTCAAGGAAATTATGAGTTAATGTAAATCTTCGGAGAGCAGCACTTCTTCCATGCCTCACGCCGGTAACGCAGCTGGATTGCCCAGCACGGTCTGCCCCCAGACACTTCACACCCAGGTATTGCTCCATGAGGGCCTTTGCTCAATCGCACGTGAGTGTTCCTCCTTTCTCCACGTGACAGGTTTCCTCAGGAGCATCATTTGCTGACATCTACCGAAAACCAGCTTACATGGATATTGTCCATGGTGGAAGTAATGGAATAGCCCTGGTGTCCCACCATGTGGCAAGACGTACACAGCACTCTGGAGCCTCACATGCAAACAGAAAACGCCAAACGCAAATCTAGATCAAATTCTCAGACCAAAGGTACTCTCCAGCAAACATTTTTCTACAGGAATGCAGTCAACAAGAGGATACCTGGTATAGTACAAGCAAATATTTTGATAAAGTCTAACACAAAATGGAATTCACACAACAGGTGTCTTTATGTACAGCTACAAGTCTGCAGAGCCATGCCAGTATTTATTTGTAACTTAAAACTTCCACATTATTTCTTCTTAATATAAAGCAGAACAGCCCGTGGCTCTGAGAAATATCCATCTAGTTCAAGTAAGCTTGGATGAAGAAACCCAGGCATAAGGCAGATTTTGAATCCTTCATGGCTCAGTAGAAAGAAAAGGACCAGTATTTTATATGTGCCAGTGTGTTCTCAGGAAAATCACTTTCACAGCCGACAGTTATCAGCACAGAAAGTCATTAAATGAAGTAAACAGTCATCTTAGATAAATGTGTTACGAATTTGAATGTAACATTGGCTGATGACAATACAGAGAAAATAAGACTATAAATGAAAGCTTAACTTCAAATGTAATGGCTTTGAACTTTTTCTATAGTGTTCCAAGTGCAAATTGTTTTTTACCATAAATAAATGGTTGGTGGATAAAGCCTGTAAGATTTGCTGGCAAAGATGCATGGCCAGAGCTATAAATATGTGGGAAAATCTAATAGTTCAAATTTACTCCAAAGGTCATCTGGAGTATAAATGTATTCTCAGAAAAATTATGCAGAAATTTTATCATTCTCTTCTTCACATGGGCTGAGATTGCAGGAAATAAGTAAGTCCTCACAAAATGTAATGACAGGAAGAGAAAAATGCCTGTGCTGTGACTGAATCCAGTTTCTTCTAACAAATTATTATGTGTTCTGTGACATAAATTCCAACCATTAACCACTTCCATAGGCATGAAGCCAGAAGAATAGTACTATTAAGACCGGTTTCAGCTAACCCCTGGAATATTTTACTTTTGAAAAGGTTGCATTTTCTAGACAAAGGAGGTTTACATGCGGCTTGGCAAGAAGTTAATGTGAAAAGGAAAAGCTAAGACATAGAATCAACTCACAACGGCCAAGTTTCAATTTCTGAATGAGAGAGTTTCCACTGTTTCTTCATACATTTTGCATATATATTAGTCAGGAAACATATCAAATCAATACTTGAGTTACAGTGCACAGGTATTCTTAAGACTGTTAACGTGGGATGCAACTCCTCTATCATAAAGGGAAAATGCGAAGTCATTTACTTCAATTACATCCAATACTCGTGTCACAGGGGAACGCGCAAGGAGTGGTGTGTTTGCCAGAACAAAAGGTAAGAATAAACATACGCCAGGGAAGATACCAAAGACTTTTCCATTTCCTTTGCTTGCAGACAGGCACGAGGTCCCAGGAGCACTCTTGTGTCAGGAGTGTTTCCAGGACGGCTGTAAGAGATCCAGTTCACACTCTTGTCCATAATGAACAGGAATAAGCTACACTTCATGGGAGCATGTCTATGCTAATTAGTATCATTTCTTCTGCAATTATATTTTAATTAAACAATCTTTAACAGAAATCAGACTGATAGCAAGTCCTCCCAAAAACAAGCACACAAAAAGCCTGTGCTAACAGATAACATCGCATAACAAAACCCAAGATTATTACAGTATTTCCATATGCATATAAACTAAATAAAACCACATGCAGATACTTTCTATCACCTCTGATGTCTCAATACCACTAGCCAATGAGTTACTGGTAATATTATTTTCAGCAAAAGGCAAGTTAGTTTTCCCTTCTTCTTTCGTTCTGTTCTAAACATTTATCCCGGGGAGTGGAATTTCAGGCACTTAGTTGAAATTTTCCTCCTATTAAAACCACCCAGCAGCCTTCAAACACCCACACCAAAACAAACCTAGATAAAATTAACACTTGCAAGAGTCAGACTGCATCTGAGTCAGACTACATCCTGCCTGGCCTGCTAGCGCGTGCTAGCAAATACTAGCTCAAAGGGATGGCCACTACCCTCACCCAAAGGCTGCACATACTCGCGGTGGAATAAGAGGGTGTATCTCTCCCGATTCCTCCTGCGTTATCTCAGTCCCCATCAGTACAGAGTAGGTTCAAAGTCCCCCTTACTGATTTGTATTTATTGCCAAAGACACTCACCCCAAATTTCAGAAAACCTGTATTATGTAACATTGCGCTGCTCATGTTTCTTTTCAGCCAGACCTGTGGGAAAACTATTACTATTTAAAGCATGCTGAAATCAAACCTGAACATGACCAGGAAGTTTGAAACAGTAGAGCTGAAACATGCACTGCTTCCAAGATGTTCAAGCTGTTCCTTAACATACTTTGAATTATAAGCAAGGTCAGTCTCTAGGCTTCTGTACTCTTAAGCACCACGGTCAGTCTCTAGGCTTCTGTACTCTTAAGCACCAGCAAATAAAGAAAACTAGAAAAAAATCACATTTTCTGAATTTCCATTCAAAAAATGAATGTTTTGGACATCAAGGAGGAGTGCCCATTATTAAAACACGCAACTATCAATATTAAACCAAAATTCAGCCTCACTTTTAAGTTGTTTCTTATTTATATTTGTATTTTTCACACACTCTGGACTACTTTGCCATAATCCACTGTTAGATCCAGACCAACATTTCCATGTGAAAGTTTTGAAAATTGCACAGGTAATAGTCTTAGAGCTAGTATAGACCAAAACCACTGCCAGAAATAATAGAATATCTCATCAATATTTTCAGCACCAGACCATTCTTTGGAAGCCCTAGCTTATCCACATGCAACATACATTGCCTGAGAAAGTTAAGACGGTTTCAACTGGGAAGATAAAGAAATATTGAGCAAGATCTTAGTAAGGCAGCAATCTCGTTTTCATACAGCAGCATTATTTTTAGCCTACACCTGCTTCAAAAAATTAACAGCATATATTTGCATCTGTATGTGTCTGCTTTGTGGACTTCAAGGAACTTTTCCTCTCCAACCAGCAACTTTTCACTGAAATTTTCTGTTGTATCTCTGATGTTTCTAAGTTGATATGGGGGTGCAATGTTTTTCATACAAACTGAGCAGTATTTATCAACCACTTATAGAATTAAAAATCTTCAGGTTTTTTTCCCCCCTTTTTTGTCACCACTACGACACTCCTTTCACTGCTGTGTCCCCAGAATTAAAACTAATAATCGAAAAGAGAGAGTGGTACAAGGATGCTGAAGCTGGTCTCTGGGACTACGAGGCAGAGAGAAAAGTGAGACTCTCTTGCACGGGATTTTCCCTCTTTCCAGATACCGCAGTTCAGAGCAGTGGTGCCGCAATCCAGAACCAGCACTGCTGGCAGGCACTGGGGACTCACCTCCTACACCTGTGCTGAAGGCAGGAACACAGCTGGGGACACATGGGAAACTTCAAGCCTCTTTCATATTCCTTGCATTTTGGAGCTTTTCACTGTCTCCACTTCTTCAGTCTCTTCAAAGACCAAAACAAGGTTTAAGACAAAAGTAAATAATGATAATGAAGTGGTAATGCATTTTCAGAAAGAAACAAATGCTAAGTAATAAAGCAATGTAAAGAAAATAGCATTATTGCTGTTCATTTTTTTATGTTGCCAGAGGCATGGTGGATGATTTTCTGTCCCGTCTTCAGGTGTGGATGTGCGATATTTCACAAAGATGTATTAGTCTATTTTTTCACCTGTGTCACAAGAGTGATGTTGCTGAGTTGGTAATGGACTTATCAGGAACGCAAAATCTTTTCTTTTTTTTGTCTTTATGTAATTTTCAAAATATTAATTTAGAAACATTTTATGTTTGAAAGCAATACAAATTTTGTATGTATTGTGTACTTTATTGTCAGAAACTTGATTGGAGTTTTGTTAATCGAGAGCTTTTCACATAAAAGACACTTCTGTCACAGAAAAACACAGTCCCAGTGTTACTTTTTACTAATTAAAGTAGAAGCTTTGTCCTTTGTTACTTCAGGTTAGTGGTATCAGTGGGATGTGATGTAGTGGTACATATCTAGTGTAACCTAAGAGATGAAGCTACAGTTTCACAGCCAAAATAAAACTGTGCAAAAGTTAGTCTGTATTTAGAAATACCATCAATGATACCATACATGGTATCTACATATTGTTAGATTGTTGATGAATTAAAACATCTATAAAATTACAAAAATGCAGCAGTTTTATATTTGTTTTCTATTCTGTGTAGAAGCAACAAACTTCACAGATGCAGAATGACAACGACCCTCTGAAAGAAAAATCTACATTTGTATTCTGAGAACTAGAAGGCACTTAACATGAGTTTTGTAATTTATTGCCATCATGGGAAGCATAAATTTCAGGAAAGCATGTGAGGTCCTCAAACTATATTCCCAGCATCAACCTATTTACAGAAAGAATTTCAATGAGAATTATAATTATATGTGGGGCTGATGAAAAGCATCTTTTCCCACACCAGGGCTGATAGAAACTGTCAGTCAAAGCATATTTAAGTATTTTTTACCTTAATGATGAGATTCAGGGATGCATGCTACACTAATTGTTTCCTAAAAGAAAACGAGAAAGAAACAACTGAGTTCTATATATTTTTATCAGTGCATCATTAGAATTTGATAGCTTACCTTAGTGTATTAATTCCTCTGCAAAATTCAGCACAGCACACCCAATTAAAAACATTAGTTAAAAAAACACATATGTTGCAAATTGGCCTCTGGAAAGGTCTTGTCTACAAGCAGCAGCTCATCATAACCACCGCTACAACTGGTCCCCCAAACAGAACACGTATGTGCCTGAAGCTCTGCTCCTACACATCTCTCTGAAAAAAGCTACAAAATATTTGGGGTGGTTTATGCAGGTACTATATTTCTGGAGTGCCTAGTGGACACAACAATATTCCCTAATATTGCCTTAAAACACCATTAACACAAACTTGAACTAGATTAATGATGCCCTCTACTTCCTGGAACACAGGGTGCAAGGAATATTTAGGCAACATTTGCCAGCAGTGCAAAATTTACTGTGTTTTTTTTGTATTCTAAAGACAAAAACATCATGCGGTCAGAAACTTTTGTTCCCCTTAGCTCTTCAATAAAATCATATCCATTTGAAAATGTTCCAGATGTGTAATTTAGATGGAGGAAGAACTCTGCTTGGGATTTCTTCCCCCAGAATAATGTCTGACAGGACTGACACCTTCAGCTGCCTCCTAAGGGCTTCCCAAGTGTAACCACAGCACTGCAACCTCTCAGCCACGTGCAAATGTCATAGGAACGTGAATAGAAAAGCAACACGATTTTGGAGAAGGCTTAAGGGAGAATTCACTATCCAGGCAACACCTAACTTCTATCATCCGCTCCACACAGGACATAGATGTGGACACAGCAATTTTCAAAGTATTTTGAGATTGCCTGTGCATTTCCATCACTGGGCAAAAATCCCAAGGAGCCCAACAAGAAAGACCAGCCACAACATATATTTCTGAGACTGGCAAAGAAATATTCAAACTGTTGGCACCACAGCATGGCTGGGAACCAGCTGGTCCCACCATATACCTTGAGCCACACGCTTTTACACTGGTACCTGGTGTGTACCAGAGCTCTAGTCCTGCTGCACAGGAAAAGTTATTTTCTCTGACGCTGTCCCAAGTTTAAACATTACTGAAAGACTAATTTTTAGCTCTGAATAACGTTTTAATGTGATATCCACAGAGGAAATAGTTGGGCCAAGTATTAACTAAACTGTGACTTTATAATTAGTTTTAGGTGCTGGAATGCAAGCTGTCACCCCAAAAGGCAATGCCCTGTCCCTGCCACCAATGCCTGTGTGCCCATCGCCTTCCTCCTGCGGGCACAAACAGCAGCCTACATGCAGATCAGCTCATACTGATTATGATCTACACATCAAGTTACTCACTACGGAGTTATACCAAAATACTGTTGCTTGTCAAAGTTTATACGTGGAAATGTCCGCTCCTGAAGTTCTTCAAGATGAGCTGCTGCACTTCCCATCTGCATTCCTTCTAACCTAGGCGAACGTTCAGTTGTAGACAAATCAGTGTGTAAAAATCAAACAAGCAAACCAGTTTAGGAAAGAGCAAAGTCATAAACGAGTCCCAAGTCCATGCAAACTCTGCTAAAATTACTACTTTATGTTAGCAATCAAAAGCTTTTTTAAGTGGAACTGTAAATGCCACCTTTCCAGGATGAACTTCTGGCTCAAGCAATCCCAGATACAGCCCTATTCCACATCCTCAAAAAAGTACACAGATCTTCATACTAATCTGTGTACGCATGTGTATAGCAAAGCAGTTCAGAAAACCAGCAGTTTAACTATAAGGCAGTCCCAGACCTACCAACGGACGTGGAATCCCCCTGCTCTAACGCAAGGAGAGCATGCGGTAGGCAAGGAAGCCCTCCACACAGAAACTCTCCTCCAGCCTGGGAAATTCAGAGTCTGCCTTGGCAGCCCCGGGGAGTTAACGTCCATACTGTGTGATTTGTTTGCAGGGAGTCTGCTAGTATTTAAGGAACGAACCCAGAAGAATGGTAGAGTCTGACTTTTGGGGAAGATATTTAATATTTTTATAAAAGGTTGTCTTGTTGTTGTTTTGTTTTGTTTTTAATTTGCCAGAGGAGCTTATGCTTGGTTTGTGGCCTTTTTTGGCATTTTTGCATGGAATGACTTGCATCACAGCCGTGTAAAATCAGACATTTCAGTCCTGCTATATACTAGAGCCCAGGAATCTTGAGACCTAGATCCAGTTCTTCGAAAATATCTTGGAAGTGATGTTTTGGAAGCCAGATGATAGATCAGTCTCTCCTTGTTACAGACATGATTAAGGAGAATTCTGCATTGATTTTCAGTTAAAGTTGTAGCATCTAAAAAACAGCCGCTAACTTTAGTGCTTTAAAGTGCACAACTGTTGTGAACAATTATTTATTTTGGCTAGGAATCAAAAAAGCACCATGAAAACGATTCACTTGCAACTACAATTATTTTGTTGGCAGGTATTAGTGAATGTGTTTAATATTTTAGCAGAGATTAAATTTCTAATTAGACTAGATGTCTAACACCAAGTATTTGATTTAATGAATCAATCAGTTTAATGGCTGACTCATTAAGATATAGAGACAATCATCTTCTAAAATAATTCTTAAAACTATTTTTCTCAGGCAAGGATCTCCAAAAACCAAAAGCAGTATTGGGCAACTGGATTAGGTTGCGATACAATGCAGATGTGCTCCAAATTACGCATGCTTACAGAATGGTCAGTAAGATCTCACACAGGTGACACTGTGTAGGCCAAGTTTAGGGATTTACAGTAGAAATTTACCTGGATTGCTCAATTTCTTAGCATAACTACTACGTCATTCTGGCTGCTTTTCTGCGCGTTCAGCATCAACCATTTCTGAAACAGCCTTAAAATCAAACAGTGCTGTCAAAAATATCTTCCCTTAAATTAAATAAGCGTGCTTGACCTACCAATTTGATACGGTTGTGCTTTCCTGAAAAGCAAAAGACATGTAGGGTATGTCTCAACATGGACTTGCCCCTTCCCCTTGTTTACGTAACTTAGATGCCTCACTTTGAGGAGGGAAAGAGCTCAAGCACAGCTGGTGTCTCAGCAGAGGACCTCTTTGCAAGACCAAGACGGGACCAACATGCTACAGCCCACTCAACTAACAGATATCCTAAAGTTGGCTGTTACTAACCACAGTGTTGCCATTTTGATTCCAAGTGGTGGTGGGCTGACTGCCACCACAGAGATTACAGATCTGTTGCGTATAAATCCACTCTCTAGCCTGCTCGCCTCTTAGCAGGGACATCCTTCTGGAGAAGGCAGCACCGTGGATTTTTTACTGAACTGGACAACACATGTTTTGTAGAGATAACACCACTAATAGCAGTTCTTGTAGGCAAAGCCTGCAGAGTTGGCCATGGAGTGAAATACATAATTCATTCTTTTTAAATGAACAGGGGCTGCTGAGCTGCATTGTTGCTCCAGGAGAAGTGATGCTTCTGCTTTTAAGTCACAGCATTAACACCTGCCGTTAATACATCTCAATCCTAAAAACACTGGAAAAATCTCACCCTTATTCCGCTTCCAAAAAAAAACTGAGCAGTTTTTCGCAGGAGGCAGGGTTTGTCCAAACAACATCTTCAAGAGGACAAATGGGGATGATGCAGGCAAGAGTGCTGAAAATACGCTGGATTCAACAAAGATGATTGTCCAGCCCATAATTTCTGCAAAGGTACCACACACCAATGAATAATATTTCTCAGGCACATCATTCAAAAGCAAGTTTTAAAAGGAACATTTAGCTAAAAAGTCAACAGGGATTATCCAAACCTCTGGCTGACTAATAAACCGCTGTTTTCCCTGCTACTATCTGATTGCACGAGACTGACTAATGTTCTTAAAAATGGTACTTAAATATTAATTAACACTAGGAAACACTCAGGTGAGAGACCTGTCTTCAACTCTTTCTCCTTTGCTGGACCAAGCATGGTATTTAGGGATCTTTTCTGACTTCTGTTCCAGAAAGGTGCCTTGAAGCAACGTGGAAGTACTTTGCTACGTCTGGAGTACTTTGTGAATAAGCAAAGGATTTGCCACTGACCCACTTCCAAAAGAGCCTGTATGATGCTGCCAACAGTCTTGTTCCACCAGCACCAGAACAAACCTCTCACACCTCTTTTGTCATTCCCTCCATATTTTTCAATGCTCCATCAAGTGTCTTGAAAGCTACTCATCTGTGGAAAAAAAAGGTGGGAAAACTAAGGGTGCAACACTGTCCTCGGGCAAAAGACAGGACAGGACCACCCCTTCAACAGGAGTAAAGCCACACCTTCCATGACTGGAAGCCATGTATTCCACTGTAAATGGCATGCATGCTGGCAATTGGAATATTATTTTTTTTTTAATTGAAGCGAGGCAGTTTCTATCCACTTTCTATCCACCTAGTGCAGCACAGAGGTCCTGGAGCTCCCCACCCACATCTGCAGGTCTCAAGTGTCCACACATCTGACGTAGCAGGCAAACCTGTGTACAGCTGTCCTTCCTCTCTGCAACTACGTGACATGCATTTCTCCCTGGGACCACCCATCCTCAGCCCACCACTTCTTCACCCACACCCTCCCTGCCCTCTCTGCTGGACCCTGGAAGAGGAGGAGAAGGAGGGGGAGGAGGGAGGCTGCTCTATGGGCAACAGCACCTCATGGCCCAAAGCCCCCTGGTGCCCTTGGCATTTTTGCCTGAAGATGATGAAAGATACTGAACATCTCAAGTTTCTTTTCCCAAACCCCATTCAGGGCATTGCAGGAGTTGCAAGTAGCCTCTGCACATCAGGGTGAAACTCCGTGAGATGGCAGAGCAAGAAGATGAGGTAACTTCAGGGATGACTCGTGCCTTATGCAGCCACCCCAGGCAAAACCCCGGTGCCCAAGGGTGAGCTGTGCCCTCCTCTCCTCCCCATTCTCTTAGCACCAATACGCACCCAGAACAGAGGGGGCCGTACTCTGTGTGGTTACTTCTGCACTGATAAAGCTGTCCTCACAGAGGCAGGGACTGCATCTCCATCAAAGGAGGTTTGCTGACTTGGGTTTATGGGTGCGCCTACAGCAACAGGCCTGCTCTTTCACAGAAATAACCAACTCCCCTGTGTTTTTCACCAGGTCCTCCTCCCCCTTTTCTGCCCTTGCCATGTCCCCATGCCAACCATGATATATTTTCCATATACGCAGGGTGCCATTGTGTAAGCATTGGCATTCAGTGCCTTTTAGGCTGCTCCAGGGTACCCCAGGTATCTGCATGGCTTCGCAGATATAACAGAGGACTTACAGAAGCTCAGTGCCCTTCTGGAGGAGCAAACGGAATTGAGATTGATACCCTGAGGCCCGTGAAATGGCACCAGACACTTATGTTTAGGCATCTGAATGCCACCACTATTTCCATAATAGCAATAGTTCCTTAGGCTCTTAGTACATATGTGGATAGCTATTTATAGACACCTAAATGCAGTTGTCTTCATCTGGAGCTGAAACCTGCTCTTCAACCCCTGCAGAGCAGACCCCACCAACAGCTGCAAAGCCATTTTAAATGCAGGATTTTTTTTCCTTTAACAGCATACAGACTATTACTGTTGTTACACTTGGGAGTTCTTATCAGGATCTGATTGCACTAGACTTTCAAACACAAATAACCAAATCTGACCTCAACTTTTCAAAATGCAAGGAAAAAAAAAGGCTCAGAATTAAAAGTGTTCATGACAAAATTAGCTCAAAGGTTTAGATAAACTAATTTACATGAGTACACCCAGGTTTTAGATGACTGAATGACTAGCCATTACAGGTGATGTAGGCAGTCCAGTGAAGACAGTTAAAGCACATTGGAATTTGTATAGGAAGTTAAGTGTTTTATAAACAGACTCCATACGGCACTCACAAAATTCAAGTAGCTCTTACTGCTAAATTGAAACTGAACAAAATAATATCAAACTCAAACCTTGGTATGTTTTGATGTTTCATTCAGAGAAACAAATTCAAGAATGCTTCTCCTTCTATTTCATGAGGCAGTGCAGCTATTAAATTGGTTTAGTTTGTAACATTACCTACATGCAAAAAGAAAAAAAAAGAAAAAAAACCCTTCTTCCATAAAAAAGGGAAAATTACCTATAACTGGGCTGTCAGTGTAGCACTCTATATTTCCCCAGGATTCAGGCTTACACATGGAATAAAATGGTAACGCTCTTTTTTTCAGCTCCAGCAGTTACTAAAATAACAAAGGTGGGATTATAAGCAAAGACAGCTTTCAGCTTGATCCTGACCTTAAAATAGAAAATACCTCAGCTTGTCAAAATAAGATTGCACCCTTGAAAGATATGAGACTTGCGTAAATGGACAAACACCTTGGGAGAAGACTTTTAATGCTAGGATTAATTTATTAACTACTGCACTACTCTATTAACTGCCGAGATATATTGACCCTGAAGTCCTGTTTTCAAAAGGAAACATACCCACCCCGACCCCATTCAAAATGTCTCACCAAATCACATCAGACAAATCAACGTGTCTGTTCAAGAGCTGTTCACAGTCCCTAAAGTAAAGGTCCAGGCAATGCAGCCAGTTAACTTCCACATTGTGCTCCCTGGCAGGTAAGCTCATACCCCCCACACTGATGGACTAGTGCCACCAGACAGCTCAGTTCCTAGCCGCAACCCATTTCTTATTGCATCTCAGACCTCCAGTGAGTCCAAGACCCGAAACTAACCTGGCATGTCTTATCAACAATGCACGGGGGGGAGGGAAGGAGCTATTCGAGTTACAATATGGTGAGGTATAATTAAAAAATATATAATGCAGATGTGATTTAATAGGAAAAAGAATATACATATCATTAGGCAAAGATGAGGGCTCTAGGAAACTGAAGGAATATTGAGAGAAGTTTTTCATCCTGGAATAATGAAAGGTCAGCTTGGTGACCTGCTTGCTAAAGGGTAGAGCCTTTCTCATGAAACTGTAAGTACTAAAGAAGATAAACTCTCTTCCCTTGATCACTGGATTTGGAAATTTACCATCAGGGATTTTAGAGCAAAAGATGGAACATCCGTCCCTGAATTTCTTTGTTATTTTCCTGCCCTGTAAGAACGTCATGCCAGTTTTGCAGCTACGTACTGTACATTTTAAAATACAATTTGGAAGAACTTTGCAGTTACGAAATTGTCCCCATTTCTCACAGAGAACTTCATGTTTTGAGTGTGAGGATAATTTCATAGTAACTCACATTTTTTCAAATTAAGATTCCTCAGGGTCACATAATAAAATGATCCCTCTAACTTAACTAGCCACCTATTTTGAAATCAAGGGAACAAAGTTCACCTGCAGATAAATGAATGGTTAACGGCCACGCAGATGCAACTATATAGTTGAGCTTCTCTCCTCTGTTTTCCCACACTGCTTCACACCTGAACTGCACGTGCCGCGCTGTTCCAAACACAAACTGCCTGGATGTTACCTCCTTGTTGAAAGGCTGGCAGGCAGCCACAGGGCCCCATGTGCGACTACGTACTCCTGGAGCCACACACCCTGCACTCCAGCATTATTTCAGCAGTCGTGTCTCATGCATTTGACAGAGCCATGCAAAGGTCGTGGGCTTTGCAGTCTGGGAAGAGGAGACCGGTTAGTCCTGCCTCAACAAAAGCCGCGATGATGTGAAGATACACAGATGCCGATATGAAGATACAAAGCAATGCTGAGAGGGGTCACTCTGGGAACACTGTGCAAAGCTACACCAAACGAAGGGGTTCTGGCACAATTATTTAAAAACAAACCTTTGGAAAGAAGGAGAATCCTGGCAATGCTCCAAGTACCTTTCCCAAGTACCTCCAAGCGCCAGATGGACTTTTTCCAGCAAAGCCGCTGATTATGTATAACTCAGACAAAAGGCACAGAGGAGTCCGTGGTCCTTAACCAGGGGCTCTAGTGAGAGCGAGCTTCCTTTCCCCATACCGGAGTCCAAACCAGGACCTGGAGAACAGAAAGCTCTTTCACCCCTGCAGGCACGCACACAGAGTGGAAGCGTCTAGCCAGTCCTAGGCAAGTCACTGTGGGACTGCAGCGGTTTCAAATAAAAATAGTGTAATGGAGGTATGTTTATGGAAACATCAAATACAGAAAAGAAAGGCAATGTAAAACATACTTTGCTTTTTATAAGGCATATTTAGCATTTTACAAGGTATACTTTCCCAAGTGAGGAATGGAAAACTGCACAGACACTGAAAGCAGTCAGCCAGGCTCCGTGTTATTAAACCTTGGTTCAGTACAGTCACTCCAAAGCACTGCTCACTGCACAGTGCATTCTGTGTGTGCCTGCAAGTAACAGAAGACCTTAAGACAAGAATGATGCTTTCTGTTGGCATGAAAATTACAGGCTTTATCAGTATTGCAAATGTAAATTTTTCCATTCTGCCACAACCCAGGCAAATTGTGCTCATGAGTAGTGGCATTGAATCATTTGCTGCTTTGTCTCCTGCCTTTCTGAATAAGCCCATTACTGCTTCTTGGTGGCTTACATCCGACTAACTGCTTCCACACAGGAGGTGGGTGCGCGAAAAGTGCAAAGGTGCACGTGCCTGTTTCCTGCAATCTCCTATCTCCCAGCCTGTGCCGAAAGCCCAGGCTAACTGTTCCACAGCTTTACCCTGATTACTTTTTGAAACTTCTCAACTTTTTCATCCTGAATCTTTCTTACTACAGTTTAAGCCACACTACCTCTTATGTGATACTTTCTCCACAGATGGAGAACTGCAACAGCCTTTTATAAAGTATTTGGAGACTACTATTATGTCCCTCCTTGAGAGTTCTCTAGGCTCAACCTATTTGCAGGAGTCGACTCTGTGGTAATGCTCTGAAATGTTCTCTTTCTCACACAGAAGTGAGGCTGTCTCTAAGAGGCTTTTTAAAGAAAACTGCACTGCACGTACTAGGAAAAGGCAACACTGGATGCTTGTCCAGAACTCTAAATGCTTCTTCTGCGAGAACATCAGTGTTGTCCTTCTGCAGAGGCAAGCACAAGAAAGCAGACAGCGTAATTATTTCCAAACAGTTACTATTCAGCAATGCAAACCATGCATAAATCTCCAAATTCAGGATTAAAGCTGAAAGATCCTGCTCTGCAGCAACTAAAAATGCAAAATGACATTAGGAAAACCATAAATACTTCCCAGAATATAAAGTCATGTTCATAACTTTTGTATCTGCAACTGAAATGTAATATCTTAAGTCAACCCAGTAGAAGAACTTTGCTCAAAATTATTTCATCACAGAATCATATAATTTATTTACTTCTCCCTTGAGAATCTGAATACAGTAGAGGCCACTATTTTCCAATTTTAAAAGCACTTTTTGTCTAATCTATTACATACATTTCTAAAACATCTATCACTTCAGTTTCCTGACATACTTTTGATAATATTCACAAGTTAAAGAAATTGCACTGCCCAACCCACATCCTAAAATCTTAGCTTTTGTGGATTCCTAAATGTAAGCTACTATCTTGGGTAACTTTTGAGAGGCAATTCCACAAGTACAAAGTCTTACTGTACAAAGTGCTACATGATGCCTGAGAAATGTTGAGCATCTTTGTGTTCTGTTGAATTAACCTGAGTACACTTTGAAGGATAGGACACAAATTTAGGAAAAAGCCTGAATAAAATTCTACTTTGCATTAAAGGTTTATAGAAGTGAAAGACGTCTCTAGTAGGATATACACTGATAGTGAGCACCAGCGCCCAAAGCCTCTTTTATCATATAATCATAGAATAGTTTGGATTCAAGAGGCCTTTAAAGGTCATGTCATCCAATTCCCCCTGCAATAAGCAGGGACATCTTCAACTAGATCAGGTTGCTCAGAGTCCCGTCCAACCTGACCTTGAATGTTTCCAGGGATGGGGCATCTACCACCTCTCCAGCCAACCTGTTCCAGTGTCTCACCACCCTCATTGTAAAAAATTTCCTTATACCTAGTCTAAATCTACCCTCTTTTAGTTTAAAACCATTACCCCTTGTCCTAGCACAACAAGCGCTGCTAAAAAGGCTGTCCCCATCTCTCCTGTAGGCTCCCTTTAAGTACTGGAAGGCTGCAATAAGGTCTCCCCAAAACCTTCTCTTCTCCAGGCTGAACAATCCCAACTCCCTCAGACTGTCCTCACAGGAGAAGTGCTCCATCCTCCCTTATCAGTTATTGCTCAACATATAGATATGTGTTTGTAGCTGTGGACAGCCTGATCTTGCTGGAGAACTCTTTCCTCGTAGCGGCTGGAGGTGAATCAAAGGTGAAAACCAGTAAAAGGGCTGACTTCTCAGTCACTGGAATTTGCTCTCCAGACCTAAAACAGATGCAGGAAATGGTGTTTATGATCAACACAAACAGAACTCTCCCTCAAGCCATCGTGACTCGTGCGCGTGGCTGGCCTGCGTGGGGAAGCGTCAGTGCGCTGAAGCGACCACACAATCATGGAATGGTTTGAGTTGTATCTTCACAGAAAACCCACTCAGGCAAATGCCGCACGTAAAAGCTAAAGGCCGTGGGTGTCCCTGCCCTCCCGAGGGCACTCCCTGCTTCCCGCCGAGCCCCACATTCACGGGCCACTCGGGGCAGCCGCTAGGCCGCAGCCGTTGGCACCGCCACCCGCGGCCGCCGCCGCCGCTCTCCTCAGCCGTGTCTCCCCTCCGCTGCACACTGCCCACCCTGCAGGGACAGCTGGGGAAGCCGAGCGGGTCCGGCTCTGCCGCTTGCGGCCCGCTGTCGCGCAGAGCCCCGCCGCCACGGCCGCCCCCACAGCGCCCCCTGGGAAGGCGGGCAGCCGCCATCGACGAGCTCGGCCGCTCGACGTAGGGCCCTGCTCGGCGGTGCGGAGCGCGACTGTCTCTCCCGGAAGCGGGGCGGTTGTCGCCGTTGCTGGGGGAGGCGGCGGCGGCGGCGGCGGCGGACGGCGGCAGCGGCGATGGCGGCGGCGGAGCAGCTCTACCCGCGGAGCTCCATCGAAGATGACTTCAACTATGGCACCAGCGTGGCTTCGGCCAGCGTCCACATCCGCATGGGTAGGGACTGGGGGTGTGTAAGGCCGCCACACGCCCCTTCCCCCGAGTCCCCCTCCTCAGGCCTCCCCCAGCCCTTGCGGAGAGGCCCCGGGTGCCTCCCCTTGCTGGGAGACATGGGAAATGTCTTACCCCAGTGCTCCCAACGAGTTCCTCTCTGTTAACCCCATCGCTTGTGGGGTTTAGTTGAATTCAGATTCTGCGCAATATTTTAAGCTTCTGGGTGAAGGCTGTGAGTGGGGCGCCAGGGCGTTACTTGGTCCAGGTTGAGCGTTGAGAGTGAGAGGAAGATCAGTGGCCGGCGAAAGACTGGATTTTATCATCGCGGTGTATAGGGGGCAGGTCTTTTTATCAGAGGGACTAAACCCATATAGATCCACACTTGATTTTCCCCAGTGATGCATTTTGAAGCTCACACACGGTACATAAGATGTATAAAAACTAAAATTGGTGCCCATAATTACACTACTTTAACCAAGAAACTGAGGGATTTGAAGTTCTTGTGCAAGGTAGTAAAATATTGTCTCTTCCACTTAAGTGTTTGCGTGCTCTAAGGTCATAGTAGTGGCCGTGAAATAATACTCTGCCGTTAACATGCACGTCTCAAATGTATTGAATACTCTTGTAGAAAGTGTCTAATCAGTAATCCTTGCTGAAGTAGTTATAGTGTTACTGGATGCATCTTGGAATGAAAACAGCTGTGCGCTGTGAATTTTTTATTAAATATTTCTGATAAACAGGAGACCTCTTCCTAGGAAAATACAGTTTTATCATGTTTGGAAGATAAAGGATGCCACAGGAAATATGAAAGATGTATTGCCATTAACAAAATTGCTGATTCTTTTAATAATGTGGGGAGAAGGCTATTCTAGCTAGCAGATTACTTCTAGGTTTGTTCAGTTTATTACAACAAAGTAGGTCCCCGTCCCTCATGGCTTACAAGTATATTTAACTTTATCTGCTGCAAGCAAGTAATTCAGCTTGTCATAGTCTGTGCTCTTAAATTTGTTTAGGCTGTGCTATAAAAGATTGGATTGATTCTCCCCGTAAGTTTATTCATCCTTTCAGAGCATTTTGCCTAATGGACTTGGTCTCCTTCCATTCAGAACAGAGAACATCTGTATGATATATCTGTATGTCCTAAATCACTCTCCACTCCGTGGCAGGGAGGTTGGAACTAGATGATCTTTAAGGTCCCTTCCAACTCTAACTAATCTATGACTCTATGATTAATTCTGGGATTTTTATTTTTTTTTCTACCAGTCTGTATCTGTAGATACCAGATCAGTACAATGCAAGTCACAAATGATGGTATTTAACGTGGCAGAAGATCAATTAAATAGATATGTTTTTCCTTTTTTAACTCTTATGGCTGTTCCTGTCTTCCACAGAACTTCCAAGTTAATCTTTCTTCATTTAGGTCCATTAGATGCGTAATGGATGGAGAAGGTATACTGTTAGAAATTTCTTAGTGAGATTAGGTCTATGTAGTTTTTAAAAAGTAATGATGTCTAGGAATAAGTGTAATTTTGCTGGAATACTGTATCAGGTTTTTAAGGAAAAATGGTTTCTTACCACTTTGCTCTGTGCTTTTTCACTGAATAAAGAGTTTCTAATGGTTCCTTATCAAATAGAAAACTTGTATCTGCTGTACTATTGAACTCTGTAACTCAAAGGTGATTGCATTTTTATTTTTCTTATTCTAGCTTTTCTACGGAAAGTCTACAGCATTCTTTCCATTCAAGTTCTTTTGACCACAGTCACATCTGCAATTTTTCTGTACTCTACTGGAGTACAAGCATTTGTTCATGAAAGGTAAATACTAAACTGAAATGGAGCTGTTTGTCGTGTATTAAGTATAGTTTATGTAGTATTTTGCTTTGGAACACTTCAGTATTCCTAATAATTTTTATACCTTTTGTTTTGATTTTGTAATAGAAATTTTGTAACCTGATTAGGAAATAACTTTTTTTTTCCTTGGTTTATTCTTAACTATTATTATTATTACTATTTATTTTAATCAATACTTTATTAATAGTGCTTATTTAATATTTACGCTATGAAAACCTATACGTCAGTTGCACAACATCTCAATTATTGACATTTCTTGTTTTATGGTCTAAGTATCTGCTTTTAGAATCTCTTTGGAGTGCTGTTGTTTATAGGTACCTGTTCCAAAAAGCTGAGTCATGTCTTACTCATCTCCCTGCTCCCTCCCACATCTTCTTTTGTTTTTTTTTTCCTGAAAACTAGTTTGCTAAAATTCCTGTGGGCTTGCTTCTTTTTGCCTCTCAGATTTCTGTGAGAAAAAAAACAAATCTCAAAACCCAAAGTTGTGAACAGGCAAGGGAAAAGAACAACTGGGGAAAGGAGGAGAGCGCTGAGCCCAGTGTCTGGTTTCGCCCAAGTGCACTTGCAGACTTTGCTTTTACTTTCACTTCATAGCCCTGATAAAAAAGGAGCATCAAGCACTATGTGAAAGTTTCTGTATAAGATATAGTGTATACAGTATAAAATGACAGTTTTATACTTAAATCTGATAATTTGAAATAATCCTCACAAAACTGTTGTGGTTTTGTGTTTGATTTTGGTCTAGTTTTTGCTTGGAGGGCTGCTTGAATGATTTAATTATAGTGATATTTACTGATCAGTACTGTTTTTCTTTGGTACAGTTATTGCCCGTGTTTGTTGCATTCAGGTGCTTGTAAAAAACAGCTACCTGAATGTGGAGTTCTTAATAGGCAAAATATTACATATACTTTAATACTGTTGCTTTAGTACTGATGGATTTTCCTCTTCATACGGGTTCATCTCCAGGTGATGGATTCCTGGTCAATCTTTAGCTTCAGTATGAAAAAATTGTCTTTACTTGCGACTGTACTATTTTTAACTGATTGTCTCTGGTGGTATGTTTTGGAGCAGTTGCATTGAAGAACTTGCTTTACATTTACTTTGGATATACAGAGCAGTATCTTCATCTAGGTGATCACTTAAAAACTTGGTTTGATATAAACTGGTTTTTAGTCTTCCAGATATTTTAATTTTGATGACTTTTTTGTATGGAATTTTACAGGCCCGCCTTGCTTTTGGTATCTGGGTTTGGATCTTTGGCTATAATTGTGGCACTGACCCTCTACAGACACCAGCATCCTGTTAATTTATACCTGCTTTTTGGATTTGTAAGTGTATAAATTCAATTTTAATAATGCCTAGAATATCTTTCATTGTGATGAACCCCTTGAAGCAAACTAGTCGTGGCTAATTTATTTTTCTTGTATTCCTTGAAAGATAACCTAAGTACTTACAAAGTTCTGAGTTATTTTTTGGAGGTTCTATCCACAGGTTGTTCCTAGATAGCTTCTACTTCAGGTTTCTTCCAGCATTGTTTTAGGAAGAGTGTTAGAACTTGGAATTAGGTTGTGCAAGCTTTTTGTGCGTGTGTGTGTATAAATATATCTGTCTACCTGCTGTCATTGTTCTGTTGATGTCAGTGATTTTTCTATGAAACTGGTCAGTAGGAAAGGAGGAGGCATTTCTCTTACCTTATTTGTTTAATGGACAACCTCCAGCAAAGACCCAAATGCAACCAGCCATAGGTGTTTATTTCATTAATTGTTTTCTTTTTGGTGCTAAACTCTGAGCATGTTTCCGATACAGGCAAGTCAGTCAGAGCTGTCCTCAAATTTCAGTCTCCTGCCTGATGTTGCAAATTTGTAGATATGGGCTAACTGTTGCTCTTGGATATTTTGGATTATGTAGCAAAGCAGTCTTCTGAAAAGTAGTCACAGTAGGAATTTGGAATTTGATGCTTTAGGAGTTGCCTAAATTATATTTGTGATACAATGGGAAGACAGCTTTGCTGTGTAAATAATTAGACAGTTTAAATTGTAATGCTGTTGTATGCTTCCTGTCTTTAGAACTCTTGCAGGAGAGTAAAATGTTTAAAAACTTTCAACAAGTGCAGCTGTGACAAGGAGTGATGTAATAGTTTGGCCAAATGTGGTGTGGGAGTTTGTGGTATGACAGTTTAAGTATTACATTGTGTAAGAATAGAAGGATTCAAATTTGTGTGTGATAAATTGGTTTAAACAAAATATGGGTTAAACGTACTGTTTTTTCTGACCTCTTCATTCATGCCATAGATACTTTTCTCATCTTTCATTGTAATGAAACTTAATTTGACATTACCTTTTAGAAAAACTGAGAGCCCATACTAGCTTTCAGCCCAGACATCAGTAATATGTTTGATTTTAAGTTAGCTGTTTCAAAACAAGGATGAGTGGGAAAAGGAAATTGATGCAGATACTTAGCTGTCTAATGAGATATTAAGAGCATTGGATGAAAGTATTTAAAGTATTGAAAAGTATGCAAAAAGCTGAAGATGATTCATTTCTAGTAGCAGCTCAAAGCAATTTTATAGCCCCTTGAATAGTTTGTAGTAGTGTGATAAGAATGCTGTGTGCTTTGAGTAGAAAACTTCAACAGCATTTTTCTCTCTCATTTATTTTCAGTCTATGTTGTATTATTTTTATGTAACACAACAACTTCCAGCACAGTAAGGCTGTATGATTGCCATTTTCATGTTTAAATTAAGTTTTTATATACAAAGATTTAACAAGAGAGCTAATGTAATGCATGCTGGGATTATGTAGCAGAGTGGGGCTCATTGCATCTGAAGTCTCTGTGTGTTTTGTGTGAGGTTTTTTGTTTCTGTAATTTATTTTTTTTACTTTTTTGTAGACCCTACTGGAAGCACTGACAGTTGCCATTACAGGTAAATTCTCTGATTCCTTAAAGAAATGGGAAAAGGAATCCAATATGTTGTACCAATTGCTATCTGAGATTCCTAGATGTGATTAAAGTGATAATAAATCCCATGTTTGAAAATTTTAATGACAGTGATACGAGTTTAGCAAAAAACAGGAAATCAAGGAAGAAAACTGGATTCTGATCCAGAACTGAAAGTGTGTAAACCTCAAGTGAGAAATGAGTTGTGCCATCCATTCTTTCAGTACAGCTAGCAATGTTCTTTCCTATACGGCAGCTCTCAGCAGAGCTGATCTGCAAATGAAATAACTTTATCTTCCCTCTCAGTTTACTCCAAGGGAATTACTTTTGAGTTTGGAGAGTTCTGTACTTTATTGTCAGGGTTGAGATGGGGTGGTGTACGGACAAATCATGGCATTGCCTTGCACTATAGCTTCCAGCGTAAGCTGAAACCTCTTCACTATGGTTTATGGTCTCCTGAGAAAAAAAACACCAAAAACAAAAACAAACGTCATTCGGAGAAAGGAAAGATTAAGGAGGAAGGAGGGAAGAAAAAAGGTCCACTCATTTCTCTTATCTTTCCCTTCTTACCGCCTAATGAAGACTTTTAAGAGCCTTTACAGAGGAGTGATTGTCTTGTGATTATTTGTTTTTCTTGTTTTGGTAGCTTGAAAAATTCAGATAGCTTTTTCCTTAAGATCTCACATATCTAGGCTCAAAAGTACTTCTTATTTTCTTTTTTTTTTTTTATTATTTTTATTGTGAGTAGGGAAGATCTATTATCTCCATTTAAGAAGCTACAGCTATATTATAACTGTCAAACTTAGCTAGTGCAAGGGTCCTTGAGTCCTATGATCATGATTTTGAAGTGCAAAGACAAGTTCAGGCATAATTTACTTTTTTTTGTTCACAGATAAGATTTGTTTTTTCCTGTCTGTGAAAGTTTAAACTTCTGTTTCCTCAAAAGATAACTTAGTAGATCCATAGCGTAGTGTTCTTCAAATGACAGTTTACTACTTCTGTTTATAGTGAGTTTCTATGATGTGTCCATCGTCTTGCAAGCCTTTATTCTTACTACTGCTGTGTTTCTTGGACTGACCGTGTATACCTTGCAGTCAAAGAGAGACTTCAGCAAATTTGGAGCAGGGTATGTTATCATATTGATGATTTTGTTTTATTTTTGTTAAGCTAGTTTTTCCTTTTTTAAAGCAAGCTTTGCAGATAGGATAATGAATAACAAGTCAACAGAACCTGCTTCAAGGGGATGGTGAAGGTGTTATTTATCTTAAATTAGTAATTTTATGCAGTTCTGCTTTCTTGGTAAGAAATTCTTTTCTGTGATTATGATTCTTAAAACCATAGTATTACACTAGAGAACTAGTTTACCTGCATTTTTCACTGAGGCAGAAGACAGCTGCTTCAAATATTTTTTAAAAAGTAAAGTTAGGACATAACTTTTGACAACTTTATAAAACTGAGTTTTACTGCTGATACCAATGAACGGTTGGCATCTAAGAATTATGGACATTTACTTACCAAATATATTGTGAAGAGGTTTTATAGGAAGGGAAGAGATTTTAAGTAAAATTTAAAATAAAAGATACTGTTGCTCACAGTTTAATTTTTTTTTTTCAGCCTCTTCGCTTGTTTGTGGATTCTCATCTTCTCGGGTTTCTTGAGGGTAAGATACCTTATGTTCAAGGTTAAAAAATATTCTTTAACATAAATCTTTTACTAACTTCAAGTATAACAAAAAGGTTTTGGACAGTCCAGTATAGCTTAATGAAAGAAAATACCCAATCAGATCCATTACTGTTGTAGATCATGCTGGTGATCTTTAACCATTCATTTCCAATTCAAATTTTTGTTGGATGCTGTTCTTGCAAATATGACAGTGGTATTTGCATTGATTGACAAAATTTGTCAATCAAGATCCACTACTTGATTGAGAGAATGGGAAGGAGATTTGGGGTTTAATTATGTTTTGTTTTTCTATTTTTTCTGCTGTTCTTAATATTCTGGAGACCAGAGCTTCGTCTCTCTTAAGTGGAGGCAGTTTTATGCAGTTAAAGAGATTGTGTGACTGGGAGCTATATGAAATAAGAACATTTAGATGTCATCCTAATATTGTATTTGTGTGTACATAACAGTAAAAAGACAGTGTGTATCATTGTTTTAAGTGTGGCATATCATTATGCAAGGATTTTAATATTAAAAAGAAAATGAAAATTAAATATTTTTTTTTCATGTTTCATTTGCCTCCAGCTGTTTTTCTACAGTGAGACAATAGAGTTGGTGTTTGCTGCTGCTGGAGCTCTTCTGTTCTGTGGATTTATTATTTATGACACTCATTTGCTGATGCACAAATTATCCCCTGAAGAGTACATACTGGCTGCAATCAATCTCTACTTGGACATCATCAATCTGTTCTTACACCTGCTGCGTTTACTGGAGGCATTTAATAAAAAATAGTCAACCGTGGTGTGGATTGACTGTAGCATATATAAAGTTAAGTACCTAAGTATCATTTGGGTGATCTACAAACTGTGTAGTTCTGTCTTCTAGAGACTGAATCTTTATTACTTTTTCATTCCACGAATATTGATCCCTCCTTAGGAAAAAAAAAAAGGCTTTTTATGTAGCTAAATTTCTTCTCCAGAGTATATATTTTATGTAGTTAACATGCTGTTGTTATTTCAGTCACTTTTTTAATCACTTAATTTGCACTTGACATAATTCACGATTAGAATGTTTGCCAACTTCTGATTGCTCCAGAGTGAGCCTCTCTCTGCTGTTCTGTAGCTGCTGAAAAGGTTTCCTGTGGGATTGTGTGTGTACCGCATAAGGGTAGCTGGAGTTTATCGTTGTGCAATGTTTTACTAAGCTAAAATTTTTGCTAGTTTTTGTTTGGTAAAATGGAATGCTGTCTCTAACAGAGACATTCTGTTCTTGTTAAGGGCTGTCAGATTATTGTGTAAGCTGGGAGGGTATTAAAGCAATTAAAGGGAATGTTCTTCATTTAAGTATTATTTATTGTCTTTCAGTGTTCTGAAAAATCATTTGGAGATGGATTCTGGCCTTTTATCAGTTTGTGTATATTAAGGTCTGTCAATAAAAACTGGGAGACCTTTAATCTGTTCTTGTAGCTGAGTCTGGAGAACGTTGGGAGCGCTGAGAATGAGCTCTGCCAGCCCTGGCTGGGCAGGGGATGGAGGCTGCTTCCCAAGCTGTTGAAATCCTGGAAGGGCAGGCAGGGTAAAAACAATTTTGAAAGGCTTTCTTACTTCGTATTCAGTGCTTATGTCAAAGTCCTGTACCAGCCAGAAGGTAGCAGAAAGGTGACGCAGTGCGCGGGAAAGGTCCCGTGTCCTACCACAGGCAGTGCCACCGCCTGCTTTCCGTGCTGGAACTTGACTGAGGCTGCCACTTGTTTTGAGCAAGTGTAATGATTTCTCTCTTCTGTCGTAGCGTTTCGTTAAGAAATGTGCGGAAATAGCTAAAAATAAAACTTCACTTTTTTTCCTTGAGGTGAAATAGGTGTTTATTTTTTCACCCACTCCCCACACACACCCTCTATGCGCAGTGGTGGCTGGACGTTGTTTCACACCCGCAGCAGGCAGCTCGCTGCTCGTAGCTGCTCCACGG
>VZSZ01009385.1:178885-249479 GCA_013398815.1 Ibidorhyncha struthersii | reverse complement strand
CCCTCTTCCCTCCCCTCAGGCCATGGCGAAGAGCCTGAGGAGCAAATGGAGGAGGAAGATGCGGGCGGAGAAGAGGAAGAAGAACGCGCCCAAGGAGCTGGAGAGGCTGAAAAAAATCCTGGGAAGCAACGCGGATGTCGTCATGGAGGAGGTCAAGGAGGTGGCGACCGTGGTGGCCCCCACGAAAGTCGTCGAGGCGGGGGGTGAGTCGGGCTGCGGCTGGGCGGCGCTGGAGTCACGGCGGGGGAGGGCCCCGGGCCCCGCAGGGGCTGAGGTGCCCGGGACGGCTGTCTGGCGGCCCCGGGTTGCCCAAGACCTGTCTTCTGAGTGCCCGGCTACCTTTGCCTTCCCCCCGCCAGCACCTCCCCGCCTCCTCCGGTCACGTTTCTAGCGTGTTTCTCACTATACCGGTTCTTCCGTTGCTACCACCCGTGTGCAGGGACGTCCCGCGGTATAGTTATTATTGTTCCTGTGACTTTCGCTATCGTGATGAGAGTTACGGTTATTACAGGTTGAGAAAAGTGAGTTGAAAAAACCAAAATCCTTCATCTTTTAAAGCCAAAAGATTCTATTAAGTCATTGAATCTGGTCACTTCGCAACATTAGCTTCTATATTCTATCTGGTCACTTGTGGAACAAGCTTTTTAACATTTGATTTCAAGTATGTAGTATCTTATGGAGAGACATCTCTTTGTGAAGACATTGGGTGAGAGGAGTTATTCCAGTCACAGCATTATATTTGCTGTTAAACTGGAGATAGAATATAATTTCCCTCCTAGTTTAAGGAGGACACTGAGCGTGTAAAAGTGGGACCTAAATCTAAAGTAATTTTGTAGAGATTTTATCAAGAGTAGAGTCATACTTTTTTTTCGCTTTAAGTGTCCTGTCTGGGTAGTTAGTGTACTGTGGGGGTAGTAGGGACCCTGCATGCTAAGTAATGCTGCATTGCATATAGTGCGGGAGTGGGTGGTATTAGGTGTCTACAGATAATGCTACCTTCCTCTCTATTCCTTGAGTAGAATGTAATCTACAAAGGAAGTAACCCAGGAAGTGGAAAGAAGGGTTTGAAATAGCCATGTACTGGACAAGAATCAGAAAGACACCTTCTCTTTCAAAAACATCAGTCCAAACTAAATCATACTTCTTATATGGAGAAGCGTACTTTTTGCTTTTCCAGTTTATGCCACTTAAGCTATGATATTGCTGATGCGAGCTTTTTATGTGGCGTACAGAAGTCTCTTGAGACACCCCAGTGGGGATATAGAATAATGTTAGTAATCACTGTGAGTCATGCAGCCAGTTTTGTCAGTGTTTCAGAAACGAGGAAAGGCAGGGAAGTGTTGTGAGGTTGAATAGCAGAGCCTGTAAAGTTTATGGAAAATGGAAATAGAATGCTATATAAAAATACTTGCCTAATTAAGGGTAGTTTGGAGTATAATTTGTAATTTTATCTGTGGTTCTGATTTGTCCCATAAACCAGATGTAAAAGTTGTTCTTTATGGGATTGTTAGAATTGAATTTCCAAAGCATTTTGGAACATTGTCAGCCTTCCGATGCTGAAGCTGGACGAAACACCATTGTCTTAAACCTTGTTTCTGAAGCAAATGCCTGGCTATCTGTCATTCCTGCAACCCCTTCCAGGTCTGCTGGCGACTTCTCTACAAGTCCTCAATTTCACTTGGCCTTTGTAGAGAGATGGCAGCCTCAGAAATACCTAAGAATATATAAATTTCACAAAACCACTACAAGTTTTGTGAAAATAATGTTGTCTTCTTTGGGAGGACTTTACAGCTCTTAACTGTGGACGCAAGGGAGTTCACGTCACCAAATGTTGTAAGGACTGAAGTAGATGAAAGCTTCATCCAGAATATGCACTTTCCATAGATAGGTGAATAGTTTCCAGCCTAAGAAAGTATGTAGGTGTATATTAGGGACATTTTCCTGTGTTACTTTAAGGTATTTTTCCCAGTACACTGTGAATATGTTTGGTTTGGTTTTTCTTTTTAGGAAAAAGAATAATTGAAGGTCTGGCTAGCCTTTGGTCAAAAACGGTTTTGTAGTGTTTTTAAAACTTTGTGGGCAGGCGCATATTTTTCAAGATAATCATATCTATTGAGCCTGCTTTGATAACCTACTTTTATAGCTCTTTTTTTCTTGGTCCTTTTCTCTTTGTCGTTTAACCCCTTTGATAGGTTTTCTTTGTGTCCCTGGACCACTTCTCTTCAGTAGCTTTCTTCCTGTTACTGATTCCTACAGCATCCTTGAGTTTGCAAAGTATTATGAAAACGTTGTGCTATGTGAACAACTGGTATTTTTTGTCCAGAAGTATTTCTTCATTTAGTTAATGTTGCAGATGACATTTATTGTTGATACGCTTTTTTGCTGTTAAAATTGGCGTAACAGATTAACCTCAATCATACGATAGGACAGGAATCAGAGAAGAAGCTTATGTGTGTAGAGCAGGCAGTAGGCCCCTGTGTGGATTCTCTGCTGACTGCAAGTATTCGTGTCCCCACTTTAGGGGGACATCTCTGGTGCAGATCCCCATAGATTGTCAGCATGCTTCAACTATTGAAACAGCACAGTGGCCTTTTCCTCGTGAGCTTTGTCTCCCAACATCAGACAGGCACCCCATAAAAAAGTCTTTTTTTCTTCTCTGTAAAAACTCGTGATACAGCTTTTGGAGTTGCACATGGATGGTCTGGAAACAAGTTTGAAGTTACATAGTAGATCGCAGTTCAAATCTGTACTTAACAAGGTGTTCCTTTTGGAGCCTCGTCTCACCAAGATGTGACGATCATGTGGTGTTAGCTAGCTGGGAACATCATTCTTGGAAGTGACCATGTCACAAGCAGTCTTCCTGATCCCAGAGATTAATCCTCTATTTCTGTCTCTAAATATATTAGACTTGGCCTTGTGCTCTCTTCTTGAGGCAAATACAGCATCGCTGGCTTGTGCTTCGTACTGTCATTGTATTTTCTCTTTATTCTTCTCCTTACCTGTCTTCATCTTCCACTAAATTAATTTAATTTTTTAGAACACATCTTAAACATTATATCATAAAAAGTATTTAATTGTGCATATGTTTCAGTAAGCCTGTGGCTTCCTGTATGGTTGCAGCTTTTGATGGAGACCACACACAATGTTTTTAGACACAGTATTGGAACAGATGGCAAAGTAAAGAATAAGGTGCTTTGCCCAGACATGGGCCTTTAGGGAAAATTCTGCATATTTACTGTCAGCTGTTGAAGTTCCTGGGTTGCAGTGGTATTGGTTTGGAAAGGGCTTTCAGTGTATAAAACCTTCAGCTCTCTACATACAAGTAGTTGTGTGTAGGAATATTTTTATCATTTTGGGGAATCTAGTAACAAAATGGCTTCTATGAGGCTGATTCATGTATTTTACTCACTATAAATACCTTTCTTTTTCAGATGACTGCAAAATGGACATAGATAATAAACGAAACAAAAAAACTCTTCTTGACCAGCATGGACAGTACCCAATATGGATGAATTCCAGGCAGAGAAAGAAGCTTAAGGCACAGCGTGTTAAGGGGAAAAAAAAATCAAAATTGGCCAAAGGCCTAGTCTGGTAAAATCAGAGTTTTGTAAGATCATGAATGAATATTTTACCTGCAAAATAAATATCCCAAATAAGTACATGATATTTTTGTGCTTCGCCGTTGAGTGTAATTTATTGTGTTGCAGGAATATTTAAAGAGACTGTTAGGCCAGCAAATGATGAAAGCATTATCAACTTGGGGTCTGCTGAACTTAAAAAAAATACAAAAAGCAAGCCGAGTGTCTTTGAATAGACTAAGTGCCTGTGGTTATCTGTTTTCTTGGGGGGGGCGGTCTTCATCCTTTATATTGTGAATGCTGAAAATGCTAAAGGAAATCCTAAAAATAATGAAACTGTAAATGTTTTTTGTACTGTGGTCTTTGTCAATGTAACTTGTCTTTTAGTAAATTTAACCAAAGGATTCTGTAAACTCACCATATCCTTTAAATTCTTCTGTAAAATTACTTTTGTTGCACTGATTTGTGTTGCTTTTAACATCTGGTAATTAATGAAAACAGGCCTTCAGCATGTAACTTAAAAGAGATTATACACTGAAATCAACACCAAGGCTTCATGAAACTTCTGTAAGTAAAAAGATAAAGTGTCAGTCTGACTTTAATTCGCAAAGAGAAAGCTGTTGGAACAAAGAAGTATTTCACTGCTGTCTGGAACGGAAATATTGTAGGAACTAAATAACTGAAAGTAAACCTGATTTTTTTACTATTAATATGAGAGCATGCAACTGCACAGGTCGGAAATAAAATAGTTTTATTTAAGACCTTTTCCAAGTTTTAGTAAAGTAAATGAGAATTTACTTTTCCATATATATTTTCAGTAGCCTTTTATTCCTCTTAAAATGGTACTCATCTATCATGCTTTACAATGTGGACATAGGATAAAATATTGCATGATTGTGTAACAGATGTCATTTATATGTGATTAGCTACAGTTCGTTGCATATTACTTGGCAATAACACGTGATGATAGATCCAAGAATTAGTTGCCCTGAAAGCTTGTGTGTTTAAAATGTCTCTCATTTCAAGGATGGAAATAATTACAGTACCAGTCCTGCAGTATGTTGCCTGTTGAAGGACCATTCATCGATACAGAGCATAACCTTTGTCCAGCTTCATCCAAGATAGGATCCACGTTCTGTAATTGCCTGTAAATTGATAGGTGTCTGTTGTGATCACTTGGGCATAGGAAATGGGATTTACTCTTTTAGAAGTAATTTCACTACCTTATACTATGCTAATAATCCATTAAGAAGAACACAACCTGATAGAAAATTCAGTTTTTCTGGAAAAATACAGTGGGTTTTTTATTATTATTATTAAGGGAAAAGTATTCTGTTGCTCAGGTGAAGAACTATGAAGGTGTTGGAGGAAATACCAATGCATCTTCTGTTTTCACATACACTGACAGTTAATGAGACTTGGTGAGACATATAGATCAAAGTTTACCAAATTATATGCCATTAATAAGTGTGTAATTTAAAAATATTTCCATTAAGTTGATAATACCTCTGCTAAAAACCGCGCTGCTCTCAATTCGTTTTTTTTGTTTTATTAGATAAATGGGTCTAGATGTCAGTATCAAATGTTAGCATTTAGATTAGTACTACTTTAAAATTGATTAATATGGAGAAAATTCTTCTTTAGGGTTCATAATTATGTTTATCCATAAATGGAATGGAATGAACAGTCAGTTTGTATTTCTTTGCTATTTTAATGACGTGGGCTGTATTTTGCCTAACGTGTGCTTTGGGGAGCTGTAGAGGGGAGCTTCTTGGGTTTAAGTGCTAACAATTTGATATTTTTCTGTGGAGTAAACACAGTGCTATTTTTGACATGCTTGTTTGTAAATCCCGTTACTTTCAAGCTGCTGGTGGGAAAGCGGGCTGCTTTTCCTAAGGGGGGAGATAATCAAACTGGCAAAGTACTCCTGTGTAATTCTACGGCTTCAGAGTCTATTTTCATTCTTTAGGTGCGCAGCTGTACTGTGTGTCTCATCTTAAATGAGGGCTGCCACCACTGTGCTTGCCTTACCCTCTCCTCTCTCTGGGGGTTTTCCAGTTCTGCCTCTGCTCCTGCCTCCATAAGAGAAAATGATCTGCGCCACTGAACACTCTTATTTCTGCTTTTATGACCTAGCCCCGAGCTTTGTTGCACAGATTTGTTAGTCTGCTGCTTTTGTGACCAGATCAGGGATTTGAATCTCAAATGAGAGACAGCAGGCACTGCACTGATCTTTTATTTAGCAGTTGTTTCCCTACCAGCTGAAACAATACTGGCTGTGTGAGGTATTTCCTTCATGGTCTCCAGGATAAAGTCAAACAGGTTCACTTAAACTACAGGTATTTTAAGACATCCTGTTTGATTTTTGAGCTGAAACAGAATAAGAAAGGAATAAACCACAGCCTTTACTGGAAGGCAGCTCTTAGTCTAATACCAAATTACTTCCGTGTAGAACACTGCAGTTCACTCAGGTGAGGCAGAGCTCGCTCTGGGCCAGAAAGGATTTTAGGAACCTGGTTAGGTGGGATTGGTAGTCCAGGCTGAAGGCTTGGTTGTAGACAGACAGCAGGAACCTGCCCAAATGTGCAGCAGCGATGTAACCTCAGAGGCTGTCACAGGTGCAGCAGGGAAATTTTGCCTTCTAGGATTTCAGCTTATCCTATATATGGGTGTCATAATTTTGTATTGGAATTTGCTTTAGATCTGCTTTGAGTGGCTATGTTTGAACGTGAATACCACCTTTTTAGTCATCATTGAATATTCAGTTTACATTGGTGAATCTGTTTGATCAGTTGGTGAAAAAAAATCAGTCTTGTTTCTGTACAAAAGCAGGTGAATTTAAACATACTAGGTTTTGGCTGAAATGCAGGTTTTTAAAGCCCATAGAGGGATTTCCTAAGAAGTAAGCTGCCTGCCTCTAAACAATATTCTGATTATCTCATAATTTGTTGATCTTTATTTTTTTTTTAAAGTTGCGGTTGGGGAAGAAAAGTTTGCAGTTGATTAAACAAACTGATGGAAGTCTAAAATTGTATAACTGAAATGGCATTGGCAGAGGTGGGATTTTTTTGAGTGTGTAACTGCACTATTATGAAACTGCTTTGTTGAAACTTCCTACCACCGTAACTGCCACCTACCTGCGGAGTGCTGTGGTAGCTGTATTTTACGGACCTACGTAAGGGGGGGAAATAGTGCAGGCAGTTTTGAACTACAAGCATAAATGCCAGAACCGAGGGAATTAAATACTGTCATTTTATTGAAATGTTTATGTGTATGGGGGGTGTGTGTGTGTATACAGTATAAAATCTGTGTTAGCAAATTGCTAAATGTCCTGCAGATTGTTGGCAGCTTCCTGAGAAGATGACAGCCTCTGCCCTTTTTGACGCAGTGTGCAGGACTTGGTTTTAAAGTGAGTTATTTCAGATGCCTAAAATAACTGGTGATGGTGCGGTTCCTGGGCTTTTCTGGCAATTAATTCCTGGTCTGGGCCACCTTTTCTGCATTGTGTTGTCAAGTGGGTTGGGGAACGAATCTAGCTGAGATAACGCTGAAAATACGCCTTTTTTTCCTCCTGTTTTTTTTTCCAGCTGGATCAGTTTCCAGCCTTACTCTACAAAACGCATTGTCAGTAGGAGGCAACACAAGACTGGGAACAAACAGCTGGTGAAGGCAGGGCTGCGTGAGGCAGTCCTCTGGGTTACGCGCTGCGTGCTGAGCTCTGCTCTCATGTGCCACCTTTTCTCCTGTGGCACTGACGGCTCTTTTTCTTAATGCAGCCGCCATGCAGCACAGGGTTTTGAAGGCAGGGAGAGGTTCTGGAGATTAGGTCAAGCAAATGCAATGAATAGAGGTTTTGAAAGTTTTTTAGTCAATGGAGGGCATAGTATTAGAATCAATTAGGTCAATGTTCTTTCTTGCAGTCCCTGTTAAGTTTTGCAGGTACACTCAGCCAACGTAGGCTCCACTGGGGCAACATAGTCAGCTGTGAGTTTTTACAGATTCTTTCAGTTTGCTCTTTCTTTGGCTTTAGCTGCAGCTGATGCTGAGGTTATAGAGTAGACTAAATCTGTTTTGGGAATGTCTAGTGGTGGAGGAATAATGTCATGGCTGCATGATGCGAAGTGCTCATCTGATACTTGGTCACGATGACTTTTTTTTTTTCCTTTTTAAACCAAAGTAGCCCTCCTCTATCTATACAAAGGCTTTATACTGTACGTCTGTTTCTAGTATGCTGCCTTTTCCTCCTGCCGCCTAAAGAGTCACTTGGATTCTAGTGAATTTGATGGAAGGTGGATTGATAGTGTGAATTTGTCTGGTATTAAAGATTATAGGACTATAGCCTTAGCACTGCAGAAACCTGAGAGGTGCAAAGCAATCTGTTCCTCTGAGTGGCATGGTCTTAATTGAGTTATGGCAGTTGTGGGGATGATAACAGCCTGAAACAATTGCTATGAATTGCTCTCTTCAGGCCAGGGTTTTGCCATCAATTTTAACTTATCTAAGGGTGAGGTTTCAGGGTGGGACTGAGCCATCTGATAGCTCACTGCTGCAGGAAGAGGCTCTTCTTTTCAACTTTTTCCCCTCCTTTCTCCAGCTGCGCTGCTCAATTAATGATTTACTGCTTCAGGAGAAACAGACACTGGGATTTCTTTTTTTTTCCTGAGCTAAAAATGAGAGAGAACTGACGACTTCCATTTAAGACAAGCCCCCCATGTCCTCTGTCCTTTTATTCTTCCTACACTACTCCAGGGTTCTCATTTCAACTTTCCTGTATCAATAGCAACAATATTCAAAGGAAAAGAGAAGGCACAATGGGAAGAGGATGATTTTTGCGCTTCCCGTTCTCCCTCTTCCCAGTCACTTTAACATTAATCACTCTCGCAGGTCTTTAATTTTTCTGATGCATATATATTGATATAAAAGGTCTGAAACGTTAGGAACAGTACATGGTATGGCAGCAGAGGGTTGTGCCAAGGGTCCTACACAAGCGGGCCTGAAGGCTGCTTTATGAAGGACTTGTATGTGGAGAACAAAGAATCAGTTTTCCTCCAATTCCAATTTCAATCTAGTCAACTATTCCAGAGACTATGAAGGTTATGAGCTGTATTCTGGTTTGGTAAACTATTATTTAGCGTATTTTCTCTCTTGTTTATTTAGCATCTCTATTATTTAGCATCTTTCTCGTCTCGTTTTCTATGTATGAAACAAGAACTTTTTAGATCTATCGACTGCACTTCCTGGTCTGGCTCTATAAGCCTTACAGTTCATTTTTGTCCATCTTCTGCCGAATGTGACAGAACTCAGAGCAGAGAAGATCAGAGCCACAGGTTGTCTCGCAAGTGAATACAAAAGGTTTCTATGCAGGATTAGAGGGAGGGCTGTGTGTCAACAGCTTCTTGCTTGTAGTCTCAGGTTTAGATCCTGATCGCTACTGCTACTGAACATCCCCACCCCAAGTGCAAAATTCAAGTTAGTTCACTTAATATAAAGGATAGGTGCAAAAATGCATTTAAAACTAAAGTGCTTGTGAGAAGTAATTTAGAAAGCCCCGATACATTGCTTTTTCTAAACTTCTTGCACCCCCCTGGAAGGTGGTATTGTCAGAGGACGCAAAGAAGACGGAGATGGGAGTGCACCAGGTTATGTGGGAAGCTGCTGGTGGAGATGTGACCTGGTTATTTTTTCTCTCCTAAATGTTCTTAAGACTGAGTTCTTGTGAAAATGACAGAAGGTTAGGCATGCTTATTCTGGAACAACTGCAGCCAAAGTGTGGTCCTTACACAAGTAGCTGCCTGGACTGTTCATCACAGCCTTGGCTGTTACTGTGTTGAAGAGAAAAAAAGTTTTAATTCCTTGAGTGTAAGACCAGGGTGTAAGCTCATCTGTGGGGAAGGTTACAGGTCGGTCTGTCGATGCAAGAACTTTAGGGACCATTGTTCCAATATAGGGTAAGGTGTTTATATAAACAGACACCTATGTTTTTATCTGTCCCTTTTAAAGACGCAACTGGATGAATGTCAAGCACTAGGCCTTCTCTTTTTCCCTCAGGAGGGAGAAAATCACATGTAGATCTCTTATTTTTTGTTATTTTGCTTGCTGTTTAAAAAGAATACTAATGTGCTAAGCCCTTTAAGTGTCCAGTATTTTACAGAATCACAGAATGGTCAGGGTTGGAAGGGACCTCTGGAGATCATCTAGTCCAACCCCCCCGCCAGAGCAGGGTCACCTACAGCAGGTTGCACAGGACACCGTCCAGGCGGGTTTTGAATGTCTCCAGAGTGGGAGACTCCACAACCTCTCTGGGCAGCCTGTTCCAGTGCTCTGCCACCCTCAAAGTAAAGAAGTTCCTCCTCATGTTAAGATGGAACTTCCTATGTTCAAGTTTGTGCCCGTTACCTCTTGTTCTATCACTGAGCACCACTGAAAAAAGACTGTTGCCATCCACCTGGCACCCTCCCTTTAAGTATTTATAGGTATTGATAAGGTGCCCCCTCAGTCTTTTTTTCTCTAGACTAAAAAGACCCAAATGCCTCAGCCTTTCCTCGTAAGAAAGATGCTCCAATCTCCTAATCATCTTTGTAGCCCATTTTAGAATGATTGTTATAAAACTTTAAAAAAAACAACCCACACCATCAACAAAAAACCAACCCCATTTGCAGTCCAGTTTCCTTAGCTAACCAGTATGGTGCTAATAGCCAATGCGTGTCCTTAACTATGTCCTTAACTGCTCATCTCCAGAATTCCATCCCCTGCTACTCGTAGCAAGGCTGGTTTGAGGAACTAATCTTTTTTTTTCCTGTGGAAAAGAAGCTTTCATTTCTAACTCCTTACCAAGCTCCTGACAGATATTCCCAGCAATGGGAACTGGATCTGTGCTTCCATGTCTGGTGATTGCCCTGTAACAGCGATGGGAGGAGGAGGACGCAAAAAGGACGCCAGGCAATGTATTTCCCCAGTCGCCACCGCAGTGTTTCACTGTCCATAACAGCACCATCCAAATTCATGGGTAAGAGAGGCCGGATTATCTCTTGCAGGGCCCAAAGGCATCACCTCCTACGTGAGCGATTCCAATTCAGCAGTGAGACAGATGAAATGGAGTTGGTGGCTTCAGTCCGTCTCCTCCTAAACGCGCGACTGGCATCGCTGACTGAACCATCGCCGGGTATTTTGAGAAAGACGCTGTGAAGAACCGAGCCTCCCTCCAAGGAGCCGTCCGCCGTGGACAGGGAGCCGTAGTGCAGCCCGGGGTTTGCTTTGGAAGCCGCTGCCCGGTAGATGGCACCAGCGGCACCGGAGAGAGCCCCGTCCCGTCCCGTCCCGTCCCGTCCCGTCCCGCCCCAGCCCGGCGGGCAGCGGGAGGGACACCCCCCCCCGCCCGCAGCCTTTGAACGCGTCCCCCCAGCTCTGTCACGGTGCACACCCTGTACAATATTTTTTTTTTTTTCCTTTAAGAAATATTCATTAGTTTCCAGTCGGGGCACGTGTTAATTGCAGGAAAACGCCCAACGCTGCGCGTGTAGCAGAATTCTGCGTTATTCTCCAACAGTCGCGGGTGGGGGTTTGTTTGTTTGTGTGTGTGTGTGTGTGTGTGTGTGTGTGTGTGCGCGCGTGTGTGCGCGCTGTGGGTATTTCTTGCGCTTTTAGGCTGACCATTCTCCTCGCTGTCAGAAGAACTGCTGGAATTATTATCAGATATTTTACCCCAATAAAGAGTGGCATTTGAATGTGTAAAATCACTTCATATTTTTACTGATATTCAGTTATCCTCTAAAAATATACTAAAAGTGCTACTCGATGTGAATGCTTCCCCAATCTAATTCTTCTTTTTTTTTTCCTCCTTAAATGTGTCATTTTTCCAGAAAAGGACACAAAGGGTTGGTTCCATGACTACTTCTGACACAGAGTGTTTCGTTTTTAAGAAGAAGGCTCTCGAAAAGCCTTTTATCAATCAACTGAAATGTTTTAATGAAAGTTTTAGAAACCCGGTGGAAAGTAAGTTGTTTTATATTTGCTTGTTTTATTTGGATTTTAAAATCTCCACGTGGTGATTTCAACTAAGGTACCGTGTCAGGGAAAGCCAGAAGTGAAGTTGACCAGAGACAAGTAAAAATGCCTGTGTTGTTTTCATTGTCCAAACGTAATGATGTGCAATAATTTAAACCAGCAGTTTCACATGGTTAAAAATGAATTGGATTTTTTAAAATTCTAAAAGTAACCTCAGAAGCACCAAAAAGGATAACTGTTTGTGTTAGGTTAGAATTAGTTGTGAAACTACAAAAACTGTTTCCTATGCATTCACAAAAAAAAAAAAAAGTTTTATTTTTAGGAACACATAGAAAAAAATTTTGTTCTTAACACCAACACGCACTGTTACAACAAAGGCATCCGTTCCTGCAACTATCGTTGGAGCTGAGAAAAATAAACTAATCTTATGTGTGTCAGGAGTAAGATACAGGCAAAATAACACAAAATTAGAGAGAAAACACATTTTAAAAGTGTAAGATTCACTCTGTAATAAAAACATGGAAAACAAAGTTTCTTCACCTAAACAGTAATTTAAAAACCAAATGCACAGTGATACAGTTGAACGAATTTATGGAATAATATTTAAAACTGAAAAATATTTTTAAGTTATAGGAAAATAAATGTTGCTTAACTTAGAGAAATAGGTTCATGCTTGAAAAATTGTAAGTTAGATATAGATTTAATTTGCATAAATCTATAGAAATAAACTAAATTTATGTTGTATCTAAACTTGCCGATTTCAGTGAATGGGAATTTTGCTATTGGTTTGCCTGGAAACAAAGATTAAAGCTGAAAAAAAAATAGAGAAGCTGAAGTCCCAGCTTTCATTAAAGAACAACAAATAAAAATAAAATGTGCAAAAACATTTTTTGCAAAACTTTTTCAAATGTAAATTAAACTTCTAAATACATTTGAAACGATTTTTTTTTTCATTATTATTATATTCTCTTTCATTCACATTCTCCACATTTTAGGATCTTATTTCTGTCAGAAGCCTCACTAACACAAAAAATAAAACAACGAATGCGGCTTCTGGTCTGCCCTGATATCTTTAGAGATTTTTTCATGAGAAGCAGAGGACCCGCAGCTTTCATTCACTTTTAGATGTAATGTGAATTTGCTGTGGAAGGAAATTAAATAATTTCCAAAATTATCTTTCCCAAGTATCTTCTTGCATTGAACAGGGTTTGGATTCAGTGGCTCCTAATGAATTTGGATACGTTAACAGTGACTGGATCGTATCCAAATATGACTTGATGGGAAAGCCATTAGTTTTCTTCCCTGAGGTTACAATGGGATCCCATCTGGTGATTGCTAATAAATGTGGATATGTTCTGAAAAAAAGAGCTTGTATTAGATTCTAGTATGAATTACTGAGAGTGCAGTTTCTTGAAGTTTCATTCATGCACGTCAGGGAAGCTGAATTTGAGTACCTTAAAACTTGAAAAAAGGAATGCGTTGCTCACATGACATAAACCTTCAGTTATCTTTTTTTTTTGTTCTAGAGCAATTTTCTTTGCAACAGAATTGTGTTTGTGATCAGCAAAAATGTGTTATTATGTAAAAACACTTATGAGAAAATCAAAAGCAAACCCAATCATTAAAAGCAACTTTATGTTTGATTGTAGCTACCAGGTGCTTACCCTAAAATAACAACTTTAATTATCAAGTGAGTGCCTGAACAGCTTTACTCCTTGGTGGGACGAAATCTAAATCCCCTTTATCTTTCCTCTGAGCCATCCAGAGCACTTAGGCAAGCCCTTTCATTTTTATATGCAGTGTTAGGGAGAAAACCGTAAGAGGAACAGAAACATATGTTTGTCTCAGTGAAGAGGAAATGCTCATCCGTTTTCAAAATCCTATAAATTCTTGGAAAATGCAGCCGTACATTTGAAATAGTAAGTCTAATAGCTGAATGCAGCATGTTATCTGTGAACAGAGCAACTATTAATTACGTGCAGGGAAAGATTCCATTTCTTTCATAAAGAAAAAATTCTGTTCATCAGCTTTTTTTTTTTTTTTCTTGACAAACCAATTATTAGCCAGGGCAAATTGACCCTGGTTTTGATCAAAGGAGCAATTCATCTCATCCTGCAAGTCCTGCAGCCTCACAGCTATCTGTCGTTGCAGAATGTACGGGTTGTCTTTAGCTGCCAACCCCATCCAGGCATGAGAAAAGGGAGTGAGGAAAAGCCTATAAAGCCCAAAATAAAACTGTGGATTCTTCTGGTTCCTGTCAGGTTCAGTTACAGTGGGGCAGAAACAGCAGTAAATTCACTGAGGCTCTATCAGATCAAAACAGCTCCGTTATAAATATCATTCATATAAACCATGTGGGCGAGAGAGAAACTGTCAGAAGAAGGGAAGAGAAAATAGGTCTTCTGCACTTCAATAAATTATATGATGTTTTTATAGATTATAACATAAAAAATTAAAACTTAACATATGTATGCCTATACATGTGTGAATGCATGTATGTGTGCGTACACACAGAGTAATATTATCTTAAACATTCAAATGTTATAAATCCAAATATTTTACTTTAATAAAATACAGTGATTTCAGTGACTGTAGATTAAATTAGAGTACTGTATAAATCTAGGAAAAAAAGAGCTTTGAAGAAGTGTTTCACGTTTTCCTCAGGAGTTGACTCAATGACTTGAAGTGCTTTTGATGAGATGAACGATGTAGTCCTGTTTGGCTGTGTAACTGGTGAGTAGCTCAGAGGGCTGTGATCATTAAAGGTGATGACCTTTAAAGGTGATGGGTAGGTGACGACCAAAGCCCTTGTTTACCTACATAGTCGATAGAAGAAGGTTCTTTCCTATGTCTCCCTACTGTAATTGAAATAAATGGCATACAATTTTGCCAAGTTCTCTGTGCTTGGTGGTGATGTGTTCGGGCTTTTTATGTTTTGAGACGCCTTAGCACTATTATTGGAATACAATTAACAATTTATTTACATGAAATGGCTAGAAGTTGTCAGATGATAATGCGCTTCCCCTCCTTTCCAACCTCAGCTATATATAGAGCAGTATCTTAGCTACCAAAATTCATTAACTAGTGAGAGGTTAATATATATATATGTTGGTTCAGTACAGCATAAATGAGAGAGAACACACAAGCAAAACCATTAACATTGCAATGACTACAGCTATACAATAAAAGAATAGGAATACTTTAAAATGATGGGAGTGCACCAAGCCTTTGAACAACGGAATTAGCTTTGTTACAGAAGTTAATGGGAAGTGAAGCTATGTACAGATTACACACTATCTACCTACTAAAATGAGTAAATCTGTGTCATACTCTTGGGCGCACTGCTAACTTTGAGCTTTAATTTTATTTTTTTAAAAACCATTCTCAAGTGTTTTTTTTTGCCACTGTCTCTTGATTTCTTGCCCAGGAGAGCCAAGGTTGTTGAGTTCTACTGTCAATGCCATGCATTTGCTGGTTTAGATCCCAAGTCAGCTAAACACACAGATACTTGCTTAACTTCAAAGGGGTAAACCATGGGCTGCAAGATAAGGTTAGTACTTATCTGCTCAGGGTAGATTGCTCACTACCTTACAGGTCAGTCCTTAATGACCACAGGGAGTAAAGTCAGCGCCAAATTAAAATGAGGTTCAATGGAAACCAGGAATACAGAGGAGGAAATGTACACAAATGGGAGCCCTAACTTCAAAACTATGAAGAAAAAGACCCACTAGCTGCCCCCAAAGCTTCCTCTGTTCTTTTCTGTTGCGTTCTTGTGTTCACTTGGTGCCTATAATTGTGTCTCTGGTCATGTCCAAAACTATTGCAGACTGATAGCACATACTTAAGCACAGCTGAGAAATCAGAGCAGCATTCATTTGCTCCAGCTTTAGATTCTTTATGTTAGACACTTTAATCACAGCTGGTTATCCTTATCTCCCTTTTCAATCAGTGGATGAAATAAGGGACAGCTCAAGTGGATAGTTAATCTAATTTCTATTGACTACTTCTGCACCTACTAATGTGTTGTTCTCTGCTCACTAACTATAGTGAAAGCCTCAGTGAGTTACTTAGATTAGACCTTTAGCACAGGGATGCCCAGTGTCTCCCTCCCAGAGTTTCCTCTTTCCCTCCCACAGTCCCTTCCCAACCAGTAGAGCCCACAACCTGGTAGCTGAAGCCACAGGGTGACAGGACGCACAGGTTGACTCCTTGCAAGAGGAATATGTGCCTTGTGTTAATCTTGAAACTGTTGCATTAATGGGGCTGCTCCTCTGGCTGTGTCTGAAAAGACAAGACTATTAGGTGTTTCGGGAGAAGGGATGTAAGCAGCAGCCAGCCCTCTGGAGAGCTTTCCAGGTTGTGGATTCCAGGTGAGCAGACATGTCCTGTTAGTCCTGGATGTGGCACTTCCAGGGAGGAATGAGATTCAGGATACATCTTGAAGCGGATGTTCAGCAGACCCTGACTCTTTTGCAAGAGCCACTTATTGCTCCCCGTTTATCGTAAAGAGTCATTAGACATCAAAGCCTGAGGATCTCCGCTGAAGTCTGCAATCCTGAAGCTTAACATTGAGCACTTCTCTTTTTTGGAGTTTATGTCTTTTGTTGAGTGTTGCTGTAAGGGCTCAAGTCAGTAACTTTTGCGCATGCAGGTGCGTATAAAGTCTCAGGAGTTTGAGAGTTTCCGTTTGAGGAGAAGGATAACAGTACCAGGCTCTGAAGCTGCTGCTGCTGCACTGGCAGGCCAGACCTAGCACACGTGCATGTGCGCTACTAAAGAACACAAAAAACCCTACAACTCTCGCGTTTTAAAACTGAAGGAAAAGTTTGGCAGTACCTTTGATGGAGTCGCCATTCTGGTGACCTCCCTGCTGCTAGGATATCAGAAACACCTCCTCTCACCAGGAGTTATCCTTCCTGCTCTGCCAGATGTTGGCTTGGAGGGGGCAGGATTATCAGTAGCACAGCCAGAAATAGTGGGGTGGCCGTTTATCCAGAGGTGAATCAGAGTGCATGCACTGGGCCAGCATTGTCTGTGGAAAGGATACTCTGAGTATTGCTGATGTTTGAATGTATAGACCCCCTTTGTAAGGTACGTTTCTGTGTCTCTTCTTGACTACAGATGATGAATGATATTTTTCTATAACTTTATTTTCTGCTGCAGCTGCTGTCCAACCTTCTAAAGTAAAAATCTATAAGCTACTGCTATAAGTCACTAGGTGGAAGCATCTACCTTAATACTAGTAGCGTAACTCCTTATTAGAGAGGTAAGCTTCTCAGTTCCTTTCTCATCTTTAATTTCTGCATCACAGTACACAATGTCTCATTATCAAATGTAATGAATTGCAGTCCTGTTATCATCTGGTTCAGCAAAGTACTCCAGCACAAGCCCAAGTCCACCCTAGGCCCTGACCCTGTAACATTTGGGAATGCATTTTATTTTATATAGTGACTAGTACTTGCAGGGTTCAGACTTCGTTTGGTGAGACATGCAAGTATGTGTTTAAATTGAGCTCACAGGCTCTTTCTGTAGCAGTACCTCCCATTTTCTCCCCACTGTGATTTCTCTACTCTCCTCTCTCTACGCAGGATAACTGTCTGCCTTGGAGAGAAGTCAGGATGCCAGTTAGCTGTGAGCTGGGCAGCCTGGAGAGTGGTATTGTTATGATGGAAAACATCACTAATTTGAGTGATAGGTCTTCTGCAGCTCTGTTGTCTAGGTGGCCATGTTCCACAGGTCTTTCTTTCTCCAGGATTTGGTTTCCTGATTCTTCTCCAAGTCTGTTCTGATTTGGAATATTCACTGATGTTCTGGAACTGGCCAGGTAGGGGGACAGCGATGCTATATAGGTAAGGAGGCAAGTGGAGATGGGCCATCCAGCTGGGAGTTGCATTCTGGCATGCCAGAGGCTAAGGCTGGTGATTTCTAGCTCTGTCTGTGCCTGCCAAAAAGGCTTCCCTCTTCTGACTGCTCCCTGCTAGCTCTTTCTGGCTGGAGAAATGATATAAGCATGTCCTAATCTACTTTAGGGAACAGCAGCAGGGCTAATTCAATTTAAGCCATCTAAGCTAACCTGGTAGATTTTGCATGAAAGTGGATTAGCGAGTGCTGAAACCACCACTTTGCCAGCAGAGCTCCATAGATGATAACCTCATGCAAAGGGACTGTAAGCAACCGTCAGAAGTTGGCAGTATGGAGGCCATACAGCCCTGGCAGAGTTTTAGCCTTCTCAGCTGTGGTGACTCCGCAGCAGGAGGACAAACCAGCCAAATCTTAATCCAGCTCTTCCTCCATCGGCGGGTTGTCCCCCAAATGCCAGTCTTTATTGTGGGCGACACGTGAATGGGAAAGCACCAAGTTTGCTTTTCATACTGCAGAGTACAACGCTGAGAAATAAACAAAAAGAAATCTGGTTTTTACTTGTTAACTGAGCAGTTTTGATTTGAAAATCACTGACAGACGTCAAACATGGGACCCCACAATGAAATGTTTACAGTGCCGTTTCAGAGAGGGACTCCACTTTGAAATGAAGTGAAAGTATGCGGGAAGTTTGCAGAGCAGGGCATGTGCAGGGGTAGGAAATTAAAGCACGATGGAGCCATCAGCATTCGGGGTTTAAGGAAAAAACTGGTATTCATATTCCTCATGTTTCTTCTCAATTGACAAGATGATCCCTTCCATTTGTGGTTATTGGGCTAGCTTTTGTCTTGATTTCTGTGTATTTTCCATTTGCCAGCTTTGGATGTGTGTTACTTTCCTTTATAAATAGTACTAGCGAACTGTGGAGCTCTGCGCACTTTATTGTGAAACAGCCAAAGAAAATTATTTCTTTATGGTTTTCTTCTGTTTGTTTGTCTTGCGTGAACATGTGCAATGTGTTTCACATGAGCCGACATATTATTTAGCACCGACTCTGTAAGTGTATTTTAATTTTATGGAGAAATGCTTAACACTCTTTACACCCCTCTTTCTGCTTCATTTTCTCTCGGAACAGCAGATGCTGCTTTCCGTAACATAAATGAAGAAGGCAAACTTCTATAATTTGACAGTCAGAATGACTATGAATAGAATCTGTCTGATTTGTTTACTGTTGGCAAACCCCAAATACTCCTCCAAAGCGGAAGTTAACTCTGTTAGGTCTGCTGTTATATATATTCTACTCACACCTCATGCTTTATCTATATATGGCTTGTTTGCTTCCCAGTTCACTGTTTGCTACAGAGAGTAGAGAAAACAACTACAAGGCAACTTGATTTTTATTTTGAATACGTAAAAGTTATAAGCTGCAGTGAGCTGAAAAAACCTGAGTAACTCTATGGGGCAGAAATAATCCGAAGCACGTTCAATCGGCTGTGGAAATACAGAAAACAGGACCATCAAGAGACAGGTTGTGGAGGTAGCTGGCAGTAAATGAGACGTGAACCTCTTGTATCTTCTGACGGCAAAGCTCCCTTTGCAATTTGGGGTTGTGTTTCAAGAGGCAGTGTACAGATGAGGGGAGGAAGTAATTCTTCCCTTGTACGATCACACCTGCAATATCGCTTTTGTACTGCAGGATAGTGATTAACNGGGGGGGGGGAAGTGATGCACATTCATGTAGCCTGGGGTGGGGGGGTACACAGGGGTGGTTTAGGGGCCACACTGGCAGCATTCAGGGTCTAAAAGCTCTGTGCACCACGGGTGCTATACTGATAGGCAAAACCAAGGAAAAAAAAATCATGATAAATAGATGAGTGCAAAATGGAAAAACATATATGAAGAGGGAAGATATGGGCTGAAGAAAATGAGGAGAAGCCTTTCTGCGGGTCAGCGGCATGAACTTGCTGACTGTTCTCCCTGGGGAAGTGGCAGAAACCTCGTTGTTTGGAGCATGTGAAACTAGTCTAAACAAGACCATAATAAATGTTTGCTGGAGAACAGTCCTGTGCTGGCAGGGAGTGCTGGGTGACCTAATGGGTCTTTTCCATCTGCAGGGTCTATAAATAACAACAGACGATGCAAAAAAAAAAAGACCAAAAAGGTGTGAAACTTGCGCAGGCATTTTTCAGAAAGCAAATAGTTTTCCTAAAGCAGAAAAAAAAGCAATCTGAAATCACCCAACGATGTTTACTGAACCTTATCTAAGTCTTTTTTTAACAAAACATGTTAGTAATGGACTGGTGGGGTGAAACTTTGGGCTTGATTGACTTCCAGTGGAGTCCTACCACAGACTTCAGCAGGCCCAGGGTTTCACCACGAGGGAGGCTGTATCGCCTGGAGCTTTCCAGAGAGGACCTCCCCTCTGCACCTCGGCGGTGGGGAAGGCCACAGCACCATGGCAGCACCATGGGTGTTTTGCTGGTGGGGCTGGCATGTTTCTTCAGAGCCTGCCTGTGCCATTTCCCTGACGGAAGAGCCAAGTGGGCGCTTTGCAAGCAGTGGAGGTGACCACCCCCTTGCCGCAGGCCTGGGGCAGGGATGCCATCCATCGGAGGGGTAATGTCAAGCAGCGGGATGTGGTGGGGCATGACTGTCTTTTCCACCGGCATGGCTGGACCCAGAGCAGCTGTTTGTCCACCGCCTCAAGAGGTGTGGGAGAGCATCCACCTGAGGATCCAGGTCTGCCTGGCCCAGCTTTTCCAACCCGGCATGTCTGAGCACAGTGTACAGCTCTACTGCTTGGGGGACAGCTGTCCCAGGGCAAGGGGGAGCACTTCCCACCACGAGGGGTCCTGGTGTCTTCTCAGCCATGTCCTGAGGCAGGTGAGGGCTCTGGCACACTGGTTGGAGCAATTGAGAGACCAGAGTTATTCGGTGCATTTTATCAACCAGAACTGAGAAATAAGCTTACGCACAACCCCTGCTCAAACCAGGTTTTTGTCTCATTTGCCACCCCAAAAAAGGAAGAGGGATAAAGAAAGGGTCACAGCTATTTTAAAATCATTTAACAAAAGAGCAGATAAGAGTGCTGCACTTGCAGTCTCACTCCTTCCTTCTCACAAGCCTACCTCTCCCCCTCGCCCTTCGCAGTAATCCCGCAGGGCTGTTTTGTTTGGTTTGCTTGTTTTATTTGGATTGGAAAATTCCCATTAGTTGTAGCTCAAAAATTGTGGCAGGAAAACTAGAAAGTGAAACCAGACAGATACATAAGTAAAAATGAATGGCCTGCTTTTATTATTTTTTCTTCGATTTCAGAGAGAGCAGATGTTCTCTCTTTTCTGCTTGTCCCAGACCCAATGCTCCTTGCTCAGGCTTTGTCCCCACTGTCCTTTGGGGATGCTCTGCGCTTGCTGGACTTTTGGCTCTGCCTACTGTCCCTTTTGCAGTGATGCTCCTGAGATTTGGGAACATGAGGGTGATGGTGAGGAGAAGTGGGAGGACAACTAGTGCAAGGCAGAAGGGCTGTGCCTCTGCGGTGGGCCAGCTGGCTGGGCAGGGGGACAGGGATGGGACAGCAGCAGCTCCCTGTGCTGAGCCCAAGCTGCCACAGCTCAGTGGGGCTCTGTGACTCCCCAGTGCCTTTTTCTGCCCGTTTCCCCCTCCAGCCTCCTCCACTTGGTGGCCTGGCCTCATGCTCCTCCTCAAATCCGCCTTTCTGGCAGATTTCTGTGACCCAGGGCTGCCCACCCTTGGTCACCTTCACCAGGGGCGGCAAGAGGAGGGGAGTAGTCCCAGCCTCCAGCCCTGCTGTGCTTGCTGGGGCTGTGCAACCCCAGGATGCTCAAGAAAGCACAATAAAAAATGGGGCATTGCTCACCCACAACGTCTTTGATTCATGCTCGGTAACCACATGAGACGATCCCATGCTTATAAAACTAAACTGCTTCAGCATTAAGAGAAATATTTATGAAGATGCTGCCAGCACAGCTGACCTGCTAGTCTTCTGCAAACAGGCTGATTTCCTGATGTCTCCTCCTTCCTGCAACTTTCCTTTTTCTGCCAGGTCGTTACATCTTTCTTTTGTCAGCATTTGTTTTGTTGTATCATTTTAGGGAGCACAAAGGGTGAGTCCCTCACCCGCCGCACCCCGGCAGCCCTGCAACAGCCCCCTGATGTGCAGAGATCTCAGTACTCCTTTGCTGTAGCTGATTGCTGAGTTTGGCATCTTTCTAACCGCTCCCATGACCTACCCACAGTTTTGGGGACACCAAAGTCTACCTTCTTGGAAGTTGTGCCTTGGTTTTCTGGCCCATCAGAGACTGTGCTTGGCCTCTCCTGCCAGTCCTGCCGGGGTGTGTGGTGGTGGTCCAGCTTCACCAGCCAGCTCTTTCCTAGCATGCTCTTCCCTTGCCCTCAAGCTTTTGAATGTCATTATGGTCAGCTTTTCTTTGGTTGACTCCAGTGGCTTTCAGGGTGCCTCAGAGAAGATGCCTTGGGTGCTCCAGTTCCCATTCAGGGCAGCAATTACGTTATACCCTTGACAATGCCTAGGTATGCCAAATCATATAAAATGTTCCTTAACTTTCCAGCTCACAGTGCTTGCCTGAATGCCCTCCAGGGTGCTCCCCTATTGGAAATGGAGGAAATAGTCTCTGGTGACCAGGGAGTGCTCTTCCAGGCATTTTCCACAGCTGGTTTGGGATTTCATGATGCAGCGGAGTTCACTGTAGATGTTGGTCACTGTATATGCTGAAAACTTCTCAGTGTGTTGTACAAGCTCTCCATCAAACCTGATGAGCAGACTCACCCCAACGCTCATCTGGAACATGGTTCTCCCTTTGATCAAAAGTCCTCACCATTTGTCCCCCAACCATCATTGCTGTTGCGTTTTCTTTCTGGCTGTGACCCTGAGTCCCTGCCCCTTCACGTCAGTCCCTTCCTTGCCCACCAGCTACTTCCTTGCAGTTGAACTCTTTCCTCCTTCCCCTTCAGAGAGAGGCAAGTCCAAGTTTTGCAACTCACCACATGTGGCTTTAGGCATCTAAGCTTTAGAAAATAGAGATTTTCATTGATGCCTGCCCTAGGTTATCCTGTGTTTTTTTTAAAAGTTCTGGGTTGTTTCAAGGAAGCAGAAATGCTAGGGGCCTGGCCATCATGTTTTCCTCCCAGCCTTCTCTGAAATATTAAGGACAATCCATGACGATGCTGAAGGAGCAGTGTTCATTGCAGAGTGGAGTGTAGGTATGTTTGCATATACATATATATGTGTTTAAGTGTGTATAATAATTCCTTGTGCTAGACCAGGTGCCAGCAATGGGTACACAGAAATGACACACAGTGTTTGTTTGTTTGGAAGCACCAAGAGCCCTACAGTTTTGTTTGGCACTGCAGTTATTCAAAGCTGCAGACTTTCTTTTTGTCCTTATGACAGTTTATACCCTGTGGCAGGGGAAGGCTTTGACAGTTTGGACCTGAGGGGCATGAAGGGGACACTTTGGACTGGAAGCTGGCAAAGCATTTGCCAATAATTGTTCTAAACCATAATAATAATAATAACAACAATAATAATAATAATAATAATAATAGAAATGGCTAATAATGTTTGACTCTAAGCAGCACGTAGATGAAGCAAGCCTTTGGAAATAAATGGGTAACAGTAGTGGTGTAGGTTGGTGGGTGAGGACTGTCTCCCTTAATTTTGCAGTGAGAGAATGCAAACAGTATTCAATGTCTCGGAAATGGAAACAATTAAAGACACTTTTTAAGAATGAATGCTGCAAGTTTCAATCATTTATCAGCAGTCCTGGCTAACCAGGGGCATTGGAGTTGATTAGAAGTTAGCAAATGCGACACTCGTCTACAAGAAGGTCTGGAAGGAGGGTATGGGGAATTACAGGCCTGTCAGTCTGACCTCGGTGCCAGGGAAGGTTATGGAGCAGATCATCCTGAGTGCCATCATGTGGCACAAACAAGACAACCAGATGATCAGGCCCAGTCAGCATGGGTTTATGAAAGGCATGTCCTGCTTGACAAACCTGATGTCCTTCTATGATAAAGTGACCCACTTAGTGGATGAGGGAAAGGCTGTGGTTGTTGTCTACCTAGACTTTAGTAAAGCCTTTGGCACCATTTCTTACAGCATTCTCCTGAAGAAACTGGCTGTTTATGGCTTGGATGGGTGTACTCTTTGCTGGGTAAAAAAACTGGCTGGATGGCCAGGCCCAAAGAGTGGTGGTGAATGGAGTTAGATCCAGTTGGCAGCAGGTTGGTCACCAGTGATGTTCCCCAGGGCTCAGTACTGGGGCCAGTTCTGTCTTTATCAACAATCTGTATAAGGGGATCAAGTGCACCCTCAGTAAGTTTGTAGACAACACCAAGCTGGGCAGGAGTGTTGATCTGCTTGAGGGTAGGAAGGATCTACAGAGGGATCTGGACAGGCTGGATCAATGGGCCGAGGCCAATGGTACGAGGTTCAGCAAGGCCAAGTGCCGGCTGCTGCACTTGTGTCACAACAACTCCATGGAGCGGTACAGGCTTGGGGAAGAGTGGCTGGAAAGCTGCTGACAGAAAAGGACCTTGGGGAGTTGGTCAGCAGCCAGCTGAATATGAGCCAGCAGTGTGCCCAGGTGGCCAAGAAGGCCAATAGCACCCTGGTGTGTATGAGAACTAGCATGGCCAGCAGGACTAGCGAAGTGATCATCCACCTGTACTTGGCACTGGTGAGACCCCACCTCGAATACAGTGTTCAGTTTTGGGCCCCTCACTACAAGAAAGACATTGAGGTGCTGGAGCGTGTCCAGAGAAGGGCAATGAAGCTGGTGAGGGGTCTGGAGAACAAGTCTTATGAGGAACGGCTGAGGGAACTGGAGCAGTTTAGCCTCGGGAAAAGGAGGCTGAGGGGAGACCTTATCGCTCTCTACAACTACCTGAAAGGAGGTTGTAGTGAGATGGGGGTTGGTCTCTTCTCCCTAGTAACAAGAGACAGAATGAGAGGAAATGACCTCAAGTTGTGCCAGGGAAGGTTTAGATTGGGTATTAGGAAAAATTTCTTCCCCGAAAGTGTTATCAAACATTGGAATAGGCTGCCCAGGGAAGTGGTGGAATCACCATCCCTGGAGGTATTTAAAAGATGTGTAGATGTGGCACTTATGGACATGGTTTAGTGGTGGACTTGGCAGTGTTAGGTTAACAGTTAGACTTGATGCTCTTAAAGGTCTCTTCCAACTTAAACTGTTCTATGAGTCTAAGTGCCCCACTTATGACAGTCTTGCATCTGATCTAGAGAGATCTGCTGGGACTCAAAGCATTTCAAAGGCAAGCTCCCTAGTTAGATGTGTGCAGCAGTGCCTGATAAAGGGGTCTGATCTCCAAGCAATGTTTTTAGTTACAGCAAAACAAAGGATCAATCATAAAGAGCCACCAAAAGGAAGATGCGTAATATTTGCATTGTGCAGCCTTCGGGATATTGTAATGACAGCTCTGGAGCCTGCCCTGGAAAGCATCACCCTGCACGTTGCAGGGAACGCTCACTTCTCTAACCCCACCAGCAAAGCTCTGAGTGACACTGCTGGGGCCAAGTTTCACCCCTTACCTTTAGTCTTAGAATGTTGTTAATGGCAGTAACACATAGGCCAAAAGTACAGGCATCTTCTTCTGCAAAATAAAATTATGGCCCTCTTGCAGGAGGCCCCAGAAGCCCAGAAAAATTGTTTTCCACGGCACTGTGTGGGCTTCTGCACGATGGAAGCCACACATATCTTTTGCTGACTTGTGCCCCAAGAGATTATGGTTTGGAATGTAAAATCGTTGACAGTAATATACATTGAACAATCATTTTTTATTAGAAGGTTGAATGGTAGCGGTTAACAAATTAATCAGGGAACAGGGATACAAACATATGCCTTTATAGCTTATGGCATGGGTAGAACCCTTATTTTCTCCACTTAGTTAGTCTGTATGTTTTAAAAGGAATAAGTTATATGCTCATCATTTTTCTTGTTGTCCAAGATCCCAGTAACAAAACAGTAGGGAACTCCCATTACACATTTCGGCTCGAAAAGTATTCCTTTCTGCTCTCTGTAAAATGCGCAGGTCTAGTGATCCAAGTTAAACATTACTGGAATTTCACCATAAGTCAAAAACAATATTAATTTTGAGCCCACATATTTTTCTTCTGGTAGGGTATAAGGGTTTAAAATAAGTACACGCTCCAGACAATCTGTAAATGGTAGAGAGCAATGGATGAAACGAGGAAAGGAAAACAAAACAACATGCACGTTTAACGACAGAGCAGCAGCAATGTTGGGTGGTATGAACTTTTTTGGTAGGACAGCAGGAATGAGAGTTTTTTCCCCCATCTGTGGTCTGGTTCAAAGGGAAGCAAAGGCTGGCATCGTGCTGCTGAGCCGGGGCGGAAGATTTCTGTCCTGTACAAATCTGTAATTGGGGTTACTCCTCGATGGGAAGCACAGGGATTGTTGCAGAATATTAGCATGGCATTTCTGAACTCCCACATCCCTCACTCCCTCCCTGTGCGAGAGACACTGCGCTGCTGTTTGTCTGAAGTCTAAGGACTGCCACAGCCATCTTTTTCAAATTAAAATGGCAATGTAAAGTTTTGTAAATGTTAGTTCTCCTAATTGACAGTGGCTTGTATAATTAAAATAAAATCACTAATATTTTCTCTTGTTTTCTTTTTTATCACTGAAGTTCATTTTTCAGTAACTCAGACAAGGTCTTCATTTTTATGAAGACCCATGCTGACCTCTAAATATCTGATTTTTTTCAGTGAGTGTTTATCCCCATCTGGTTTGAATTTAGCATTCTTATGAGTCATTTCACTTTGATAGGAACTCTATGCTATAGAAAACTTCTTTTAATATTTTAACGTTTTAAATCAAACACTGCATAATGCATTACCTAAGCCCCGCTACTATTATGGAAACCAGTGGGTTACTTTTCTTCATTGGACATGGCGTTTGGTCTCTTTGTGAAATAAATGTTGCTCATAGTAGAAAGGTCTACAACACACATGTGTTCAAGTGTTTTACCATCTTTTGCTGCCGCATCCTTTCCCAGACTTCATAACAGCCTCTTTGGAAACAGCCTTAGTAGAGGCAGGATGAGTGATTCTATAGGAAGTAAGGATGCTCAGCACTTCCTTACATCTGACATTTAACCCAGGCAAAAGTGCTATATTTATTTTTCTATCAACACTGATTTTATTACTTATTATGTTCTTACTACGTGCATTTCCTGATGTTAAAGATATAACCAACTCTTTCGGGCTTTTTCTTTTTGAAGGGAAGCTTTTAGATAGGTATTTTTAGAAACTCTAAGTGATTTGCAAAAGAAAGGAAAGGAAAAAACCCCAACTAAAAGAGAATTAGTTTCTGAGTAAGCATGAGTGAATTGCTTTAAACCAGATGAAAATTACAGTATGTGATATGGGAAAATGTAATAAATTCTTTCTTTCATAATTGCAAACTGTTTAAGCACTCACTTATTTTAAGCAAATGCTTAGCAATTTTAAAACTTACGTGTTTTCCTGTGTACATACATATTAGACTGACACTTAAGTCCTTTTCTAGTTTATGGGCCTCTAATTTCCTTCTTCAAATAGTCTGATTCTCCTCTCACTTCTATCAGGGTAAACTGGGATTCTAGTAACAAAAGAGAGGACCTAATCTTCAGATGATCCTTAGCAGAAAATGCATAGCCACACCATGAGGATGGAGCTTCATAAGGATTCAAAACAACCATTTTCATTTTTTTTATACCCCTATGCTAGGGTATATTTTATGTTGACCGGGGCAGCAGAGCAGCTAATGTGCTTTAAGCAAGACCTATTCACTGCAACAAAGCAAGTTTTTCAGTGCTATGTGGATCAGTTGTTGTGTCTGTTTTATTTTGGTTGCATTTTAGGTAGGATTAAAAAAAGGACAGGCCCATTAACAAAGCTTGAAATACAGTCCCTTCATTTTTATCATTCATATCCAGCCTGGAACATGAAGAATACTTTTGTAGTTCACATTAGTCACATTATCATGATGGAATAATGAAAGAAGAAAGGATTTATTTTTAAGTACAGTTCAGAGGTGTAGTGTTGTCAGACTGATGTCAGAACACCACACTTTTTAAAAATACTTAACCTTCATCAGTCAGGCACATAAATACTGAAGACCCTTTCTAATCTATAGAGGATGTTATGCTTTTCTTATCTTTTTCAGAGCAGATAATGGAAAACTTCAGCCTTGTTAAGAAATCTGGGGATATTATATTACAGAATTATAATTTTGCCAATTTTCAACAATTTTTCACAGATTACTGAACTCTGTTTACTCCATTCACAAAGACAAAAAGCAAAATACTTTCACTCATTTACTCAGTATATGTATACTGTGGTGACTGTTCTTTTTTATGGGAAGGGTTCTAACATAATTGAGATAAGAAACATCCATCACATAGTTGTATGCATGTATGCTCTCTGCCATTTTACTTCTGAGGGTTAGGGACACATTGTGGAAAGTCTGCCCTTCTGAATGTACAAATTATGAGGGCTGCTAAGCAAAACACATTTTGAAGGCCTGACATTATTTTTTTAATAGCTTTATGCAGGTAGTCTGTTCCTTTTGGACACACCAAGTATACAACAGTACCTAAGTATCATCCACAACTAGCAAAGCACAGAAAGGTGTCCCCACAGAAAATCATTCTGTTGTTGACTGTTTATTTCATTTCCAGTGTATAAAGGTAGGAACAGGACAGACTTGGAGGTAAGGCACTGATCTGAAATGCTAAAGAGTGGTCTCAGTTCCTGATTCTGCTACAGATACCTTCCCTGCCATGGCACGTGCTATTTGGGATACAGGTATGCCCTGTGGCAGGCCCAGGTCTGACACCAAACCCCTTTTGCGTTGGTGTTGTGTGGATGCAATGCCATGCTCAGGTGCTTTACTTCAGTAAAACTGGGGAGAAAAGTTAAGCTCTTGCTACTATGGACACCGATGCAAGCACGCACAGACCCACAGTGCAGATGGGGTGGACGCAGCCTGTTATCCCAGCTGCCTTTGTGGTGACAGCAGGTAGCCATCCTTGGCCAGTGGAGTTGGCTGAGAGACCCTTTCCATATGTGTGCCGGCTACTTTCCACAAAAGTAAAGAGGATTCACAGGCAGCTGCTGCCCAAGCTGTCCCTGCAGCTCTGAGGAAGGTGCGGACACCCTGCACCCCAGGCTGAGGGGGCTGTGCTCCTCACCCAGCTCAGCAGGGCCTGGGACCCTCACCGGCTGGGCAAGGGTTATGCTGTTAAATTTGGTTGAAATTGGCCAAAGGTTGTTTGTGGGGAGACCGACTGTGAGCAGATGGAGAGTGTGGCTGAATAAACCTAGTTTCCTAAGGAAACTGGGTCAAGAAAGGAGGATAATAGCACTTCCCGACCACATGAGGATGTTGTGAGAATAAAAACATTTCTGATGGTGAAGTGCTCAGGTGTTACAGTGATGGAGACAATGCAAATTCCTAGACAACTAGATTAATTTTAGCATCTTTCCTTCCTCTTTGAAGTTGTGTACTACAAATGGTTACTTGTGGGCATATCTGTGGAGCCAGAGGCTCCGCTAATACAGACTGTGTATGAAGTATCAGCAATGAATGAGGTGGGAAGAGATTCAGATTTTGTCTGCTGAAACGCTGAATATGTGTGTGGCAAAACACAAGAATTCCTACTTATTTTTCCATGAGAAGAGTATGTTTAGAGTACAGAACAGATTCCTTTCTCCAGAAAGTGCATCAACTGAAAGCAATCAAATATAGTTTATATTTTTAATTGTAGTGTATTTCCTTTCCTTGAATTTCAAAAAACTGTGTGTGTGTAATAGTGGGAATGGCTTTGCAGTTCAAAACAGAAGCAGGTTTCAGCCTCAACAGTACACACCAGGTTGCTCTTTCTGAGCAGAGAGGTAAGCAGCAGTAAATCATTAAAGCCTGGGTTCGTGAGGAGCCTGAGCACTTCCAACAGGAATCAGAAGGAATTTGGGAAGCTGTTCCAAGGCTGAGAGCCTCAAATCTGCTGCTCCTCCACTGCCTGGAGCTGCAGGGTATGAAACTGTGGAAATGGTTCGGTTTTCCGTTTCCAAACCCCGGGCAGGGGTAGCTCAGCTCCTGGGCACAGGGAGAGCAGCCTCTGAGAGACCTGGGCACGCAGGCATCTGCCTTGGACTGAAGGTCTACTGGAACCCGTGGAGGAGGTGTTTCTTCTTGTCATATCGTGCCTACCAAAACAGGTTGCTCACAAGCCCACCAACAGCTCTTTTAATGCCCAACGGCAGCAGGATGGGGAGAGCAATGTGCTGCCCTCTGCTGGCTATCCTGTGGTTACCCTGCACATACGAGGTGGGGATAAACCCCTGATCAGTTTTCCATGCGCTCTGCGCTTGCCAGGACAACCCCTTTTCCCCTCGTTTTCATAACAAAGTAGAAATTACTTGGCCAGGAAGAAGGAGCTGGTATATCTTTGTGCTCCTCAGGAGGGAGGAATTCAGGCATCTGCTCCAGCATCTTTTTAAACATCCTAGCTAACAGCTCCACCAGCTATAGGGTGGCAGGAGCCTGGGTCCCTGCAGGCAGACAGGGAAATCGAATTTGGGTCTCCCACACACTGGATGAGCACTCCTGCCACTGCGCTACTGTATAAAGAAACATAGCTGTGCCTGCCAGCTGACTTTCAGGGCATAAAAAAAGCAGGCTTGCTCTGCTTTTGAAGGAGAGAGGTTAGCCTCCAAGCTCGGAGGGGAGGAAGCCATAGCATGCACCTCTTCAATCCTCTTTCTGCTCAGTGTGGGTTTTTCTGGAGCATCTCCAAAGACCACTAACTCCCCCTGCGTGCTGGAGCTCAGCACCCAGGGAAAAGGTCTAGACTCCCGTATCCATAACAGGCATCTCAAATTAGGTGGTGCAAGCCCTGGCACGCGATGATTTGGCCCTGCAGTGTCTGTGTTTGTTTAAAGAGCTATATGCTGAGCCAGGTCAGTGCCTATTGCATTACTCATAACAAGCTTTCAAGATTATAAATGGGGAAAGTGCTGAGTAACTTGTGATTCAGCCTTATTATGATTTCTAAGTACATATTACTAATACACTCCCTGCTATTACACTGCTTTCCCCCCTCCCCGATTCGACACCTACACCCATTCCCTGCACAAAGCTGAAGCTGAGAAAGCTCCACTTATTTTCAGTAGCTGGTAGGAAATGTGGAGTTGACTCATCCTCCGTTCGGCATTTCTAACACCCTCAAAAACTCCCTTGTTTTAAACTGTTTACTCTGTGCCGAGATGTTTTCTGTAGAAAACAGCGGTGACAGAAACCAGCCAGTTTAAGGCAAAGCTGCAGGTTCTGCATCTGCTGCATGTAGCAATCAGTATTTTTTGCCTTTGTAGTTACCATGAGTTATCCACAGGATTTTTAAGGAAAAGTGAAAATTGAGCCATCAGGTGGTTTCTGTGGTGGAAGCTTGAATGTTTTACATAAGAAAAAGACGACTTTGTTTCTTTTGGCATTATCTTAGATGAAGTTAATGGTGGGTGGAGGCTTCCCGGGAAGGAAATGTGTAGGGGTAAAAAATGAAATTGTGGTGGGCCGCCACCCTGTAGGGCCTTGGTGGAAACCCTGAATAATTATCTGAACATTTTGGGTTATGGAAGTTTGAGTCTTCTTCAGCAGGCGTTTTGCAGAGAAGCAGAGTGTTGCAGAAAAACCTGTTTGTGCACCTTTCGGTTGGCGGGACGAACACTGTCCCATTTTCCCCCAAAGAGGGCAGACCCTTACTCATTGGAATTCGATTCGATCAACTCTACATACACTGAGACATCTGTTATGTGAAGAAAGGTGTCTTTTGAAGAAAGAGGGATTATTTCTGTGGTAAGGGCCTGCGGGCCTGCAGTGCTGGGGGAGGCTGGGAGCAACGATGCCAGGCTGAGAGGGGTTCCCAGTGCCAAGAGTCATGCTTCTTCTCCCTAAATGGGGCTGTGGTGGCTCCCAAAATTGGAGGGAGAGCCCTGTGGCTCCCTCGGCAGTTGGCAGGAGGAGAGGGGCACCCGCAACCCCTTGCTCGCCTTCTCCCTCTTTCTCTCCAGGGGCTGTCAAGGGATGCTGAAGTGATCAGTCTCCTAATTTAGGCACCTCAGTTAATCACCTGAAATTAGAAGGCATGAGTTTGGGACCTGAAGTGCAGATTACATCTGTGACAGCAATCTAAGAAGCAACATCTCCCTTCTCCCCAGCTCCACTGAACACCCAAAGACCCCAAAATTTCCTGGCATGGTCCCAGTTTGGGAACCCCTGCACATGGCTGGAGACACTGTCAGTCTAACATCATGCTGAAAAGTCAGCACAGTGGTGTAGTTGAAGCCCTGGGGATGCTGAGGTGGACACCACAGTAATCACCTGGGGCAGGGGACAGAGAAGGGTTGTGGGTGCCCAGGCCAGAGCTGCAGCAACGAACCTGCTGACCATAGACATAGGAAACGCCACATCTGCAAAAGTGAGATTCAGCAGATAGAATCAATTTTTAGGCATAAACACTGTAATAATTGTGGATTTCTCTGGAAACACTGATGTTGTTTGTCCCTGTTGGCAGCGTGGTTGGAGCCTTGCCCAGGAAGGAGGGAGATGAGTGCTCCAGGTGTCCTTGGTTCAAGAGACGTGAACCTTCTGTAGGCAGGTGAGTGCTTTGGCCACCAGGCATAGGCTATTCTAGAGCAAAGCACCCCGCTGAAACTGCACAGAGACATGCAAACCTTGTGGATCTGGTAGAAGATCCTGCTAAAGAGAGCCTATTTCCCTAATCTTATGGTGAAGGGTCTTGACTGGAAGCAGGGGAACCTGCTGGTCTGATCCCTGCTTCCAGGCCTCTTTATATTTCAATCTGTAGATAAAGACAAAAAAGACATGGGAAGCAAGGCTTGGGATACATCTACTCTTTCTTCCACCACTCCCACTGTACCACATCCACTCAGTCGAGTCCGATACTGTCCCAAGGACACCAAGCAAAAAAGGTCCATTGGTAAAGGAGGCACAGGGATGCGTGTTCTTCTCCTTGAGTCCAGACAGCCTCAGTGAGGAGAAAGAGATGTGCACAACGTTCTCAGCACCACCTTGGACACTTCACGAGGACTTTTCCCAGCTACAGTCTCCCTTGGAGCTGGAAGTAGCTCCTTATCTCTGTGGCAGAGTGGTGAGGTGTGCTGACATCACGGCCAGGGATTAGCTCTGGGCCACCCCAGAGGGGTAGGTGCTGACTTCGAATGGAGATTAATTTCACACCTTTGCCCATGGTTTGTAATTACATGTGGAAAGTGCCATCAGCTCTGCTGTGTTTGGTCAGTGTTATACCTCACAAGAAGAATACAATTAGCTGGGAAAGACCTCACCAACATCTGTTAAATGTGGACAAAAGAAAACACAACCAAAAATAAAAATTACAGAAGAAGAACTAGGGGCGATGATTCATTTGAAGTAAATCCATGCATCCCTTGAAGGCTTTAGTGGTATTACTCCGATATGCAACTGCCGGTGACCTGGGGAGGGTAGTACATGGTGCAGGTCAGGCAAAGCAAGGCATGGTACCTGAACCCTGTGGGTCAGCAGGTACATCTCTTACATGATATCAGTTGCTTCTGCAGTTCAGATGGACTGAAATGGTCACTATTTCCTGTGAAAAACAAGAGCTTTCCATTTCATTAGTTTCATTTAACTTTCTTTAAATGCTTGGATATTTTCCAGTGCTTCCTGGTAGCTGCCATTGTAATGTTGTTTCAGAGACTTGTGTGAACCACTGTGCTGCCAAATTCAGAATTCATCCTAGAAATGCCAGGGTCTTCTTTCTACTTATTCTCCCAGTCCCTTGGGCATTACACAAGCTTCCTCCAGATTTTATCCTGAGGTCCTCACCATACCACCTGACCTCCTCTTTGTGGTGAAATCTAGTTATTACAAAACATCTTGACCTCTGAGAGGTTAAGCAGGCAAGCTTACATTAAATCCAGAGACATTCAGGTAAGCGCTTTCTGACAAAAACAGTTTTATGTATTTGCAGTTCAAGGTCTGGTCGGAAGTGCCACTCATAGAAAACAGAAAAGCAAGAAATTCACATTTGGGAGTGGAAGGCTCACAATCAGGTTAAGGATATGGAAGGGAAAATAATGTTAACAGTGTTAAGCATTACTTTCTAAAGAATGTTCTCTGCCATAACTAGTTCATTGAGTGCCTATGGGGTACAATTTGACTATTTAACGTTTGTGTCTATAATCCTGGATAAGATTATTTTCTGCATTACTGGAGTGATCAGAGAGCAACTTTGGAACTACTTTTGAAGCCTTCGTGCATGTGCTCTTCCAGGATTGTGGCCAGAATAGTTGGAGGAGCAGAGTACTGCAGGTCTTCAGGAAAGCTGTGTCTGTAGCCTGTTTCCTTCCTTGCTTGCTTTTTTGGAGGACATACCACAGGGCTCGTGCTGTAAAGCCATCTTCAGCTGGAAGCATCCTTTCTATAGAGGCAATTTGTACAAGGTTTTGGCATCCTTATCTGCAACATAATCAAAATTATAGGCAATTTACAGACTGTGTACTCAGCTGGGCACCCAGAGCTCATCCTGAAGATAAGCAATACCCGTCAAAGGAATGTAAGGCTCAGCCCTGCTAATTGTGTTGCTCTTTATCTTACTACTTTATTTCCTTTAGCTTTTCTTATGTATGGTAGAAATCATTATGGCATCTTTTGGACTTGTGCAGGAGTCACAGATCTTTTTTTTCCCACTCTAGTGTTACACCTATAATGTAATAGGAACTGCAGTCTTGTTTGAATTACCATTGTGTTGCATTTGGATGGTGTTGTGTCTGGTGGTCAAAGCACTGGGAAAAGTAGCTCATAATCTGTGAAACACATGAACTACATTCCTGCGACATTTAGAAATACTTGGCAGAGAGAGAGTGTTGACTGAAAGGGAGCAAGGCACCATTACCTTCCCTTGTAGTTTGCTTTGTGTTATGGTGGCTAAGAATGCTGTTGCATAACAATTTTTAATTGTATTTCTTTTAGGCTAAGAGGCCAGTTGCTTTAGCATAATCTTGTTTTGTGCAGAAAGAACATATTCATCACCATACACCACTGCTCATTTCCCAGTAAGTAACTGACAGCTCAAATGGAGAGAACCTCTTGAAACTCACTGCAGCTAAAGATGACTGATCCTTTACTGAGAAAGACCTTGACTGGGCTCTCAGGTTTTATTACCTATTACAAAGTTTATCCTCTGGGAGACCAAATTCTTGACTTTAAAAAAGTGGCAATATAATAACCAATACTTCAGCTATAAATATCTATTTTCCTTGCTGAAGACAGAAAAGAAAACAAACCTTACATTCTACACTAAGACAATTTTAAGTATGAAGAGGAATAACAAATCGTAAGTGGGAAAGCGGCAGAACTTAACACAGAGCTGAATACTAGTGAATGCTTTGTCACTGTGTCTGACTCTCAACTATCCAAGCCTTGGTGAGTTTATTTAGCGATAAGAGCTTCCTTCACATGGAGGGTATCAAAGGAAACCTTGAACCCTCAAACATCTCCATGCTCACTCCCACAGAGCCCCATAGGATGTGATGGGATACAACCTTACGGCATGCCATAAAAACAAGCCTAATGGGCTGCAATACAGCGTTCTTGTTATTTTGGGCACTTTGATCAGAAAAGCCACCAAAAGCTACCGTTATGACATGGTGCCCAGGGAAGCCCTGTGCTAAATACTTTGTGATGAGGCTAGAGCATGCCAGATGTGAGCAGTCTGCAGCAGCTCACCCAGGAACCAGGCTTTCCCCACTGTGGTACCCAAGGCTGCAGAAGCTGTGGGTAGCTCCTGATAATTCCTGACCTAAGCAGTGTCGGTCTTCTGCCTGAAGAAGTCATGGACCTCAGAGGTGGGATGGACTCAGGAAACTGTATGTTCATTCTTCCATCGAAGATCTGCACTCATTTCCAGTCCACTACCTATATGTGATACTAGTGTGTGATAGGTAATAGCTATAACACCATATAAACAGTAATTTATGATAGTTATATGATAAGTATACTATTGGTACCCTTGCAAAAGCCAGAAGCAGGAAGCCTCAGCTCCTTGCTTATTCCTATAGGGCACACTCTTTGAAATGGCTTTTCATGCTAACGCTTTCTTTTAAACAGTTAAACTTGCTCCTCAGTCGCACAACAATTTGACTGTGGTCCAGCTGTCAGGTAGTTATCAGCAGTCCTCAGGGAATCAGCTGGCAATGTGGATGCTGTTACCTCTGGGCAACGGTCCTTATGACCATGGACCGTACTGTTGTCAGACAGATTTTATTATCCAGGGTGAGATAGGGTCTTGATCTGAAGGATGAGATGATGTCAGTTCAGGTGATGAGGTGTTTCTATGCTGAACTGGTAGTGGAAGGGAAAGGGAAAGGACAGGGCCATGGGCTTCTCACCTTTCCTACTAACACACACCAGCTACTCATATTAATTTTGTTTTCCAACAAAAAAAACCACCCTTTTTTTTAAAAAAACCCTGTTGTTAGGGGTAATAACAAGGGTAACTATCTTTAGGTAAAAAAGAGACTGGTAATCTTACAGTCTACATTATTTTTGCTGTTCAACACCACCTAAATTGTGCCAAATTGCTAGAAGAAAGTTCTGTTTAACCTCATGCAGTGGTTAATATCTCCCTGTCTCAGGGCTCTGTAGCCATGGGCTTCGGGGGCCAGCTCCGGTAATAGGGATGTAACACTCACTGCTGTGTTTAAGAGCATTTGTTACTGGGGATTAGTAGTTTTCCCCTAGCGCCCAGGAGCCCTGGCCGCGGCGCAGAGCCCCGTTGTGCTCGGAGCTGCACGAATGTGCGGTGGTGTTGTCTTTGTAATGTTTCAGCTTGATCTAGGAAAAAAAAAAGGAGCCTGTGGGAGGAAGGTTTGTGTTGGCTGTAAACCAACACGTGCACAGTTTAATAACATACATCTATGTTCAGTGATTTCAGCTCTTATCTTTTAATTAGAAGCTATAGGACGCTAACCCAATTTTAAACAGCTTACAAGTGCAGATTTTATAGTCTTACCTTTTATTTTCTTTGTACTGAGGTGAAGTAGTGAGAAAAATCACTGTTAAGGAAAAAGCCCTTGCAGTAACTACTATTTCTCTACAGATTTTAAGTTTTTCTACTAGCTTTGAAGCTGCTATTTCCAGGTCTCCCTTAATTAATCGCGGGAACAGCAGGATTTGACAAAAGTGTGCTTTGCCAGTTTGAGAAGCCCTGTCCTTACGAGGTCTTCAATTACATTAATTAATTAGCCTTATATAATTCAATTCACACAGCTGAATAGACCTAATTAAAAAATAAATACATTTACAAACTATCTTGTTATGACAGCATTAAGGGTAATGGGTTCATTAAGCTCCACGCGAAGACATTATCAGGCTGGGGATACAGGCTGCAACATGTTGAAGACACTCGCCGCCGAGGAAAGGAGGCTCTGCCAACAGAGATAGCCTATCAGCACCAAAAGCATTTACTTCAAAGATCACAGATAACGTTGGAGGGCTTAATGAGGGTATATTTTTAAAATGTAAATAGGAGGATCTAGCGGGCACATAAATTGCATAACACTCATAGTATACCCTCTGCACGGCTTATGGAAGCAAAGAGGGTAAAAGTGAGCAGGTTACATCGCTCCCCCTGTTTCGAAGGGGGTTTCTGCTTGTGGAGCAAGTCCTGTTAGTAGGGGAGTGCCTGCTTGCGCTTACTCATTGGAACAGTATCATAAGCTTGATACACCCCATTTGTCTGAGTATTTCTATTTGTGAGGTTCATCCCAAAATGTTCGGCTGGTAACTGAAATAAATAAAAGGTGGCTCGCAACACTGTTGTGCTGCTCCGCTTTTAAAATGGTGAACTTCCAGAAGACCTCTTTCAGATCAAAATGACATATAAAGCTTTATGGTAATACTGAAAACGGGATTTATTTTATGATATGCAGGACCGATAATTGATTCTTTAAAAGTTTGCTGTGTTTTCATGTGAAACATTAAAATGTTATGTGCTGAACTGGCAGACACAGGAAATTTTTAATATGCTGAAATAAAATGTGCTTAAATAACCCTCCACAATACTCTTGCATTCTTCGCTTTGCTTATATTGAGAACCAGCCGTCACTTTTAAGTTTTAATAAGTTTCATATGTTTTGTAGAGGAACTGTGTTTGGTTAATTCTAACCTTTAATTAGTAGCCTCTGGATTGGTGTATACCCCAGGCACGGGGATGTTATTAGTGTGAACTGAAAGCTATGTGTGTTACTCCAGAACAGATCAAAACAAACCTTGTATGCTCTGACAGCATTAAACCCCACTGAGACCTGGTGCAGGATATGGTTTTCCACTTGCAAAAGAAAATTGTAATTCACAAGCCTTTGCCAGATGTTGTCCCCCCGATACTTCAGCTTCATTACTTACCTACCGAGTAGGTGGTCACCTAAGGTAAAGCCAACGTGTCCTGTTAGAGCATTTGCTAGATTAAATAATTTCTCCACTTTTTTTCTTTATTTCTTTCTAAAAAAAAAAAAGAACAACAATAACAACAAATATTAAAAGGATGTTGTGGAAAATGGCTGTTGAATATAAATTGGATCCTTTTTTTTTCTGAGGGGAACACAGTGGCTGCTCATCCCTGGCATTTTATTAATACGTAGATAGCTAGCACAAACGTGTACTCCTGTCAGACTGCTATCAGATTTTTAGCTGGTCAGCAAAAATCATCTTTATTATCTGTACAAAGTGAAGAAAACTGATTTTTTTTTTTTTTCAGAAAAAAGTTGAAACTTTGCATGCAAAAGAGAAACTTGAACTAAAATTTGTACTCAGCCTTTACCTAAATTTATTTTGGAAACAGCTTTGGTGACCCTACCTTCATGTCTTTACATACTCAGATGTAAACACAAAAACATCATTTACTTGTTGTAAATGTTATTGTAACATTCGTGGTCCAAGAATATAAGTCAGGCAGGACTGTGGACAGAAACTAAAATTAAAACAATGTTCCATAATTGGAAAGCATGGAATAATTTTTAGGCTTAACCTTCTTCTGTAATTTTATGTAAATTTCTGTAAGTAAAAGGAGAGGTTTCTGTTTTAGGATACGCAGATAGCTTTTATTTGTTCCAGGAGATTTTATAAGCATGGCAAGTAATTTTATATGATAAAAAGCATTAAGAAGACTTTTAAAAAGCAATGTTGTTCTCCCTGGCTTCTGGATTTTTTGAGAAGAATTCGATAACCGTTTGACTTTGAATGCCATAAGGTACTTAGGGTATGACTACTTGTAGAAGCCATAGAAATCTTATCTGCTACAGTGGTGGAAACCTGCCTGTGAACATCAGACATTCAGTGACATACTTACATGATCTATTTTTGACCAGGCCTAATGTAAGTGTTGTGATAAAAGGGCAGATCCTGCCAACACGTTGGCACATGAAGTGAAGTACAAATGGCGGTAGTGCTACACAGTCGTGCAAAGAGTTTTCCTTCCAGGAGCAGCACAATGGAGCTGTATCTGCAGGCGTGGATACTTGCCTGCAGGATCAGGCCTGCCTGAATGCAAATGGAGTTGCTTTATTGATTGTTTTGATGCTCGCCTGGATAACTTCTCAAGACATGTATTGCAGCAAGTATATTTCTTGTCTTCAGTAAAAAGCTTCATGTAGCTTTAGTTCTGTCAACGGGGTCCTCCATCAGAAAGTCAATAGCTGTCTTGGAAGTGATTTAAAGTTAGTCACGTAGCACGTCCTAGCTATTTTATTACAGTACGCAGAGTGTGATGTTATTTCTTTGTGTAGGAACACCACACTGGCAACCCATTTTGAGCAACTGCCTGGTATCTGTCTTTTCAAGCAACTTGGATTTAGTGGTATCACACCCTCTGTCCATGTAATCGAGATAAAAATACTCTTTCTCATTGAAAGCAAGAGCAAATTATTTTTCTGAACCTGGCTTTTGAGGGCTTCCAGTGCTAAATTTTGTGTGTGAACAAAGCAATAAAATTTGCAGGCCAACCTGAGCTAAGCTTTGAGGTTTGAGAAGTCGTCTGAAAAGCCAGGGTAGTTTTTTCCCCTTGTTTCAGAGGACCAGGACACCCCTCATTTCCCTTCCTCTTCCTTTCTAATAAACAGACCGAGGTAAATCTGCCAACTTCTATTCCAACAGTCTCTGCAACGTACGTCTTTCTCCACAGGTAAACACCAGAGGTCATTTCTTTTCAAGCGTGTTGTCTTCCTGAGTTTAGACCTGGATTAATCTTTTCTTTAGACGGGTGACTTTCAACTCCTTGACAGAAATCTGAACAGCATAAAAAATTGGTTCTGGTCAAAATTACAGATCAGCTGGAAGTTCACATCCAGTCGCACAGGATTTCCTCTGGAGGAATGAATGAATGAATGAATGAGAGCCATTTTATTTGTCAGTTATGTTGTTTGCCTCCAGAGGATAATAGCCAAGCAAATTAATTAGTGAAAATAAGCCACAAAACCATCAAAACATTCAGGCAAAGCTTCACTCAAACTAACATGTTCAATGAAACAGAAACTTGGACTGGCAGCTCGGTGTTTTTACACTATTTGTTGATTCTACTGACAGCTTTAATCATTGCTGAGCTGACACTCCGGTGGTACAAATGAGTAAATAAAACGTCAGTTTTGCTTACGATGACATTGAACATAACAGTTCAGCCTTGACAGGTCTATATTTGTAGACAAGAGAATCACTTCTTTAGACTTTCTTGCAAGAATAACACAGCTAAAATCTGCACAGCTACCATATACGTGGCCTGTAACCAATAAAAGTCAGTTATTTTTATTTGTGCTTCTTTGACAAAAACTAATGCTGTCATTTTTTTTTTCCCTAGTCAGAAGGGCAGAGCAGTCGCAACATGCACCCAGCTCCAGATCTCAGGTCAAAAGCCCCACCTCACCAAAACTGATGGGAGTCTTGCTATCAGCTCCGGTGGGCTCAGCGTTGGCTCCGCGCTTGGTTCTAAGGATTACATGAAACTCCGGGTTTTTCTGCAAAAAATCCTGTGTCAAAGAGGTTCTTTGTTTAAGGCATAACCTGAGTTGTCTGTCAAATGTGGGCCCCGATCCAGCAAAGCACTTAAGCACATGTGTAGCGTTGTTGAAACCAACGGGACTACCGCTCACATGCTTAAAGTCACGCGTGTGTTTAAGTGCTTTGCCGGCCTGAAGCCTTGCAGAAGTCTTTTATATCATGTTGATTTCAAAGCACATTTCATTATTACATCACCGTGCTGTTCTTGGCAGGGAATGAATTAATAAATGAGACAAGGAGAGGTCCGGCAGGAGCTGCCGGGGGAGTGGGACACTGCATTCCTTTCAAAACAAGGCCGTGGCAGTAAGTTTTTAGGAGACATGAATCAGCCACGTAGGCAGTTATAAATAATGTGGAGCAGCCGGGCTGGGTGACATACCGCTGCACTGCGTATATTGCAAGAACATATCGATACTGGGTGCTTTGTGTTTTTTATCTTCCCACAGACTTGGCATCCACCCGCCCTCCAAGGCTAACCGGAGTCTGGTCGGTGGGAGAACACACTCGCTCCTTCTCTCCGCACAGGATTTTAATGCTATTATTTCATGAGCTGGGATTGTACAGCTGGAGAACAGCGCTGTTGTTTATGCCACGCTGTTGGCACGCAAGTGCTCTACAGATACATTAGAGCCAAACTATCTCTCTGAGGACACAGTGGGAAACACAGGGTGGGGTGTAGGGATGTGTATGCTCTCAAAGCATTTGAGCTGACCTCTCCCAGAAAGATGCTCCTGAACCCTGTCGCCATACCTGTGTTGCTGTTTGAGTGCTGGGCTTAAAGCTGAGTTTCTCTCATATGCACAGTCCTGTCCAGATCAGGCATTTTGGGGAACCCGGGAACCCAGGAACCCCCCATCCTGACATGACCATGCTACATGTTACCAGCAGCCAACCTCACACCCTGCTGCTGGTGGGTTGGCTTGGCAGCTGGGTCCATGCCTCTTGGCAAGGTTTCAGAGCCCACATTGCAGAGAGCCCCGTGCCACTGCGTCATGACACTGCGCTTGCACTGAGACCTCACCTGGGTTTGCAAGGCACAACAGGGTCTGCAGGCAACATCTGCTTTGGTAGAGATGGTGGCAAAAGCCACACTGGTTTCTCCCCTTGTCTGGTGGTGGTAAGTCTATTAAGGAAAGGAGCAGCTAAATGGAAAAGAAATAGCACTTTGGGGAACGGGGCAGGAAAAAGAGGGCAGGTGCAGAGGGGATAAGGAAGGAGGAAGAAGGTAGCAAACAATTGGTATATGGAGGTGATGTCTTGGGAATAGCTGAAGGTACCTTTTCGAACCTCTCACCGGGGAACTACTGAAGCCGGGATAGGGAGGCGGGTGCAGCTGCGCTCAGCGGTGATGGCGAGAGCACGTGCTCCGTGCTGTGGGAAGAGGGTGCCGGGGGGCAAATCTGGGAATGGAAATTCAGTACCGCAAAGAATCTGGCCTGGTGTTATCTGGGAAAGGCATCAGTGCCCGTTTCGCTTTGCTGGGATTGAGTTAAATACAATTTATATTGATCACATGAATTGGAGGGAACAACAGAAGCTATGGAGCTTTCAAAGTTATCTTCACACAATAAAATGTAGATAAATAGCACAAGTCTAGTACTTCTTCCCTTGGAAAGTTTCTTTTAAGGAAGCCACTGTGCTACAGACACTGACAAGCAGCTGGAAGAAAAAACTTCCAGTATCTTGGAGGCCGGTGGGAAGAGGGGCCAAGCTCCCTGTCAGAGCCTCAGCTCCATATGCCTCTTCTGTTGAAGTCTGCAAAAACTTGGTAGGAAGGACAAGGGATTTATTTATCATTTCATCTTGGAATTCTAGCGGTTTGGCCCCGTTTTTCATTTTCTTGCACTCTTTTTATTTGTTTGCTTATTACTGATAGATTATTTTAATGCCATTCACGACCAGAATACAACAGATCACGTAATTAAACTTAAACAAAGCAAAACCAACTATGGTTTTCTAGTCTGAAAAGGGGAATGATTTAGATTATTTCCTTGAACTAGGACCCAATGTCCCCTTTGATGAAAGTTACAGGAAAGCTCTCAGCAGCAGCTTAATCACACACTGCCAAGCTCACAACAGAGAAGGAGCACTCACACACTTTCAAGAGGATGTTTTGCATCCTGTTATTCCAGCAGCACGCGACATTGCTGCTATCACGGAGGATGAATCGCTGCTTTTCATGGGAAACTTCATTTGGAGATGGGCTATAATCACCCTTTCCAATGCCTACTTTGCACAGGGCTGGGACTTGATACAAAATGACGACCTAATCCAAAGCCCCCTGTAACCAATAGTAAACTTTCTGTGATTTCTCTGGGATTTGGATCAATATCTCTGCCTGTAATCACTGATATAGGAGGAATGTTATTTTTGCTGTGGTACTTGCATTAAGAACCAAAGCTATCATTTGATCAAGCTTGTTGCAATATGTTTGCTAGCAAGAGACTTAACTTCTTTGAAGGATTTAAATCTGCTAAACCATCTGGCAAAGCAAAGATAATGCAAAGTGTAATTTTAATGTATGTAAATGTAATGCAAAATGTAATTTTAATCAATGTCAGAAGTGAACCACTTTTTATAATCTGATTCTTATCTGCAATTCTTACGAATAATGTGCTACAGCTTTTACATTTCTTGTTTTAGGACAGCTACTTACCAATGATTTTCCTTTTAAAAACGTTTCAGGAGCAAGACAAGAAAAAGAAGAGCTTGTGATAATACACTGCAGGGGACAGGTTATGTTCCCGATGCCTGCCACGTTCAGCTTATCTCTGTGTGTACCGTTCTGGTGCAGCTGTGGCTGTGCTGGATAAGGAGTTATCCTCCCAACTTGGCCCCCGTGGTTCATCGCTGCCCTACTGCAGAGGGCAACTCCAACAGATGGGCATACCTAGCTTTTTCTTAACTCGGCAGATCTCATTTTGAGCAATTTTGAGTTGAGGGTCCTGGCTAGTGTGGATTTTTTTCTGGAGCAGCTTTGGGAGCACTCCCCAAGCAGGAGCTGCCTCTTCCAATTGATAAGGACCTTGGTCCCATGTCATCATGCTTTGTCACCCCCATGAGCTCCTTAACCGTGGGTTGCCTGCACGGGGCGTTATCCATCCTGGAGCTTGCTAGCGAGACCAACTCCAGCTGCTTACAGCTGCAGACAGGGCTACAGTGACAACCACTGACCAAGATGAGGCTGTGGTGGTCTCACCAGGCAAAAGGTCAAAGATGCTGACAAACTGCACCTTTTAAAAATCACTGAGATATGTAACCCATGCTACCAGAGAAAAGTTAGATGTGAAAAAATCTCTTGCGATCTTTGCAGGGATTTTGACCCTCTGTATGAATTCAGGCAAATGGATCTATTCAAGAAGGGTGCCTGAAAACTAAGGTTAGAGGAAGGAAGCGTTAATTTATGTAGGGGATGTCAACACATGGACAAGCTGTGGGTAAAATTGACAGCACCTCCCAGAAAGCATCAGTTGCTGTATAGCGGTAGAAACTGGGGAGGGCAGAAGTCTCCTGGAGGGGCAGGGAAGGAAACTCCTGCAGCCTGTAAAGCGTGCCAGGGCAGGGAGCAGGGGAGCACCTGGTCACTATTTACCATTTTCCTGTGCTCTTCTGCCCTCTGCTCCGTTTGGCTGTGAGCGGTGATGGTGTTTATTGCTTTTCAAAGATGGCATTTCTTCTACATGACACTATTTACTCTGGGTGTAGGAGGAGGTGACCCAGTGATTATCCTAACGGACCAAAGGAGCAGAAAGTCAAGTTTCAAGCTATTGCTGTGACTTAAGAAACATGCAAGGCTTTCGCCTCTGGACATAATCAAGTCAACGTGTTCAGTATTGGTTTATGCTTAAAAAGCAAAGTAAAAGCAGATGAAGTGTATTTATAGGCTCATCAGCCAATGAATGGATGAAAGGGAAAAAGAAATTAATGGGAAAATGTCAGCCAGGATAGAGGAGGGACTCACTGTGAAGTTCATGTCCAGACCAACAATTTGGAGTTAATTCCAAAGACCAGGGTATCTTGATTTACAGTAGAAGAAAAATTGATACTTTATCAAGTCTGAATTTAGAAATAAACCTGTAAAAATAGCTCAGTGTGAAAGAGATCCTTTTGCTAGACTACCTCAGGCTGGAAAAGGCGAAGGGGCACTTAGGTCTGGCCACTTGCAAATGTGTGGCTTTGATTTAAAGCTCAAAATCTTAAATAAAAAAAAAAAGAACATGGAAAGCAATGTTACAACAACGAAGCCTAGGCTCCTTTATGCTCCCCAGCTTCAGATAAACCCGGATATAACTCTGAGAGCGATGAAGAGGAAAGAAAAGTGGAGGAGTAAAGTACCGCTTCTCTCTGTCTTTGTGCTTTTCTGCTCCACTGAAATTGCTGCTTTTTGTGTAGGCAAAACTCTCATATTTAAAAGCTATTTTCGGCAACATGAAATACAGGGACAAGCAGAAAGAAGCAACAGCCTTGTTAATTAAAATGTGAGGGCAGGCTAGTAACACAAGATACAATCACTGAACCATCCCTCTTTTAAAAATGATTTAAGGAGTTGAGAAGAAGACTTTACATTTCATAAAAATCTCATTGTATGATCTAGTCCAGTATTTAAGAGAAAGGGATATGAGGAAAGCAGCATAATGAAACCCAGCCCAAGGAGGCCAGACTAGAACAAAGTAGTTGCTGTTGATTTCGTGTCAAGCTTTGCCACGGTTAGACTGTGTGATCTGGAGCAAGTCTTTACATCCATGCTGCCATCAAAGGTGTGATTGCAGCTCATATAATCATGCCCTCGAGCTCTCTTTGCATCAGTTTAGCCATCTGTACCAGAGCCATCGTACACTTTTACCTCTTTTAAGGGCTGTAGCAACGACTGATGTAATCCAAGTTCGCAAAAGCTTTTGTGGTCCTCTGATGAAAAGCATGGAAATGCAAGACACTGTAATATTTCTGCTTGTTGAGCCTACTGATAGAGGCATGTGTCTTGCTGCTGGAGGAATCCTTTAAAAAAACAAAATCCATTGCTCATCCACTTTCTTCTGGCTGCAAAACTATTGCTGTGAATTGACGCAGGCTTAAAAATGTAAGCCAGAGCACAGAACTGAGCAATAATACACATATATATGTTCTTGGCAGGGTGTTGATGCGGATCATGACCACGATCTGTTTAACGAATGTATATTCTTTAATGGTCTCATCCGGTGTTGATTTAAAAAAGAACAAATTGGAATATTTGTGCTCAAATGGCAACTAGGGGAAGATGACTCAAAACCAAACCATTCCTTTAATTCTGGTAGAACTCAGGGCTAGAAACAGCCCCTTGAAAGGGCTTTAAATGAGCCAGAGTGGAGTTTACACACTGGTGTTCATAATACAATTAATGTTCCAGAGAAGTAATAACGGAGAACACACGCACAATAGAGGCTCAGTGCACAAAGCTTGTAATGTATTATTTGTGAGGAATATTTCTTTAAAAATGTAGAGCAGGAGTATCACTTATCGTTCCCACATGGAACAAGTGGTGAAAAGGTTGTGGAAATAATTTTTATTGTTATCATATGTTTTCCCTAAATGTTGGTATAGGAGTAAACCTTTTTTGGTATTACTTACAATATGCTATTGTTTGACATCCAACATTACACTTATGTTTGAATAGCTTACCCTTGTAGCATCCTTCTTTTCCTTTGTTGATTAAATCTGAGATAAATATACCATTGTTTTCATGAAGACTTAAACACTATTCAGTCTCCTGTCGGGTGACTGAATATTAAAAGAATGGCAGGAATGATCTTAGTGGAATAACCCACTCCCCGAATTGTTCTTCAGACTGAGGGATCTGGATTTGATGTTCCCATCTAGTTTCTTTCAATTTCTGTGCCCCAGGATGGTGTGCCCAGCCCCTGAAGTCACTGGTTGATTGTATTACTCTTTTTGCTACCAAGCTCCATCAAGAAAGAGGAGTTTGCAGTCTGAAGCAGGTCTACAGGATTTGGGAATGAGTAAAACTTCCCACAGTTGCTTTCATTTGACTTGTGTGGTCAAAATGAATCACCGTGAATCTTCTATGAAAGTTGATCAAGAAGGTTGTGCTGAAAAATGTGCGTGTAAATCTCTTGCAGAATGTGTTTCAAGTTTTGGGAAAATGCAACTTGGAGAGGTAGGGGAGGAGTCCCATTTTTCTGGTTTTCAGGGGAACACCTGAAGTTTCAGGAAAATAAATACATATAATTTTATTTTCTTTTGTCGGAAAATGGTATTTTCTGACCATATACTGCCATTTCCACGTGAAAGGCATAGCAGGTCACAGTTTTATTCCATGTGAAACAGCTGCAGAAAGCCAGGCAGATATCCTTCGCTACATCCCAGCTGCTGAGAAACAGTTGAGTTCTACTGGTGTCGCTGCATATATGATACCTAACTACATTTTTAAATATATTCACCTCTATCAAAAGTTAAGAAGTCTGTTACCACCTGACACAACTCCTCTTCACTCTTCTTAATGTGGGAACCAAAAGTGATTTTCTTATGCTTAAAGAGATATGATGCATTGATACGAAGATAAACAGACATTAATATAAGTAGATATGTAAAGGAATATGTGTTTTAAAAGCTCAGTGATTCTCCAAGGGCTTTAGAAGAAGCTGGGGCTCTCAAGATGCTGGTGGGGTCACTGGATGAGATACAGAATCACAAGATGATTGTGGATGGAAGGGACCTCTGGAGGTCATCTTGTCCAATCCCCCTGCCCAAGAAGGGCCACCAGGATCACGTCACCCAGGACTGTGTCCAGATGGCTTTTTATCTCCAAAGGTGGAGACTCCACAACCTCTCTGGGCAACCTGTGCCAGTGTTTCGTCACCCTCACAGTAAAAAAGTGTTTCCTGATGTTCAGGAAGAACCTTCTGTGTTTCCATTTGCGTCCATTGCCTCTTGTCCTGTCACTGGGCACCACCAAAAAGAGCCTGGCTCCATCTGCTTTACATCCTTCCTTCAGATATTTACATACATTGGTAAGATCCACCCTAAGACTTCTCTTCTCCAGGCTGAATGGTCCCAGCTCTCTCAGCCTTTCCTCATCAGAGTGATGCTCTAGTCCCTTCATCATCTTTGTGACCCTTTGCTGGGCCTGATCGATTATGTCCATGTCTCTTATGTACTGGGGAGCCCAGACTGGACCCAGCACTCCAGGTGTGGCCTCATCAGTGCTGAGTAGACGGGGAGGGTCACCTCCCTCAACCTGCTAGAAACATTGTCCTTTTGATTTATTGCCATCGATGTTCCTTTTGCTGCAATTCTAGAGGGTTTGCAGTGTTTCAGTGTCCTCACATGTGGCTAATTCTCTGATTTGGTCTGTTGATCATGTACTGGGTCCAATGATACTGGTTTGCAAGTCCATCACTGACAAAAGAAATACCTCTTAATCTAGAAAATTTCATGCGGAGGGGAAAGGGAAGCAGAATTTCTAGAGAATTTTCCAGGGAAAGCCCAGCCCTTGCAAGCGAGATGTGAGGCATCCATTATCTGCAAAGGAAAAAAGAGTCCTTGATTGCTCAATGCCAGCTCAGGTCAACCATCGTTGCAGCACAGCTGGGACCACTCCAGCCTGGCAACTGCCATGGTTTTTCCAGGCACTGGGGGTTGGTGCAAGGCCGAGGAAGCTTTAATATATTAGCCCTGCTGGAAAGAGCAAGTGGAAGCGCAGTGATAAATATATTCACTGGGCATCTCCAAGAGAGGTGGTGCAAGCCAAAGGAGAGAGAGACCTGCTGCATGGCCCTGCCGAGGCTTTTTTACCACTCTAGCCCTCCTGCTCCCTTCACACGCCTCCCTCGCCATGTGTCTGTATGAAATCCTTAGTGCCTGGTGTGACAGCATGATGCAGAGAGTTTCAGCTGGTATTGCCTGTATTTGCTACTACGAAGTATTTCTTCATAGACCAGGCCTTGTAATACAAAAAAATACAAAAAAAATGCAAAATAGCAGGAAAAATTCCCCAGAAAGTGCCTTGAGACTGCTGCTTCCCCCCTTTTAGGGGCACAATGAAGTAACTTCATTTCAGGGCCCGCGATACAGAAATTCACATCTCTGCGGAAGGAGTTTGCTGTCAGCTGTGAATTACATGCTGCTCTCTGCTATGTGGGCTAGCGTCCACAAAAAAAGGGCCGCAAACCTGCCTGAGCCCGCAATCACATTACACATATCTTCACGTCGCGCCCTCTGAGGTGCGCCGCAGGTATTTTATCAGAAAAGCAGCCCCTTGCGTTGAAGTGCATTGATTCAATAAACTTACATCAGCCTTTAAGGGCAACTTGCTTTCGAATAATGGTGCATAATGTCAAAAATATATGTCGTGTAGCTTACGTAAAGTTTTCATCTCATTTTCAGTAACTGTTTAAACAGAAATGTTTCATTTTAGGTAAATGTTAACGTTATGTTAAGCTGTATTCTACTTCTGTGTACTAACAAAGGTCATGAATAGAGTAATAAGTGTTTGAGGTTTGCAGGATTGCTTTGATGTAAATTCTATTTGCCACTGGTATTCTCCATTTACCACATACATCCCCGGAGAACGGCTTGCCTGCATAGCTCATAAATTTGTTATAAATCATAATGCTTCTATTACATCATTTCCAACCTATCCAAGCTAAAAGCACAATGTGATTTTTTTTTTCCTGTGTGAAATTTCCAGTTTGGTGGCATATCTGCTCCATAATAAATTCCAGACAGTCATTCTTTCATGGTATATCTAACGTCTGCATTTTGGACCCAATCTAGTTGATTATTGAAAACTGTGGGAGTTTGCCAGCGGTTACAGCAGGACCAGAATTGGGTCCTCTCTGTATCTAACTTGCCTTTGTTGGAGCAGCATGCTGGTTTGGAACCAGCTTCTAATGAGAGTGTATCTGGAGCTGCAAACATCAGATGTGCTAATTGTCTGCTGAAATGCTGGTTTCAGTGCCAGCAGTAAACGTTGGGTGTCTAATTCAGTGCTGTTTGTTTTCTCTTATGATTTAGTGCCACAAAATTCATCTGTTACACTTTGTAACAATGGCAAATGAGGAAAATGTTGGCTTGCAGTGAACAGTTCTGCAATATGGCAAAATAATGACAGTGATGCATCTTATTTCTTACATTTCTGCTATGTATACTTTTACTCTGAAAAAGGGAAGAGAAAAAAAAATATGTGATTTCATGTCACAGTATTAGCAATGCTAGGTATTAAATCTTGTTGAAAGATAAGTCTGTTAGCCAAGTAAATTGTAAAGTGTAAGCCACCATTTGCAAGCATTTTTATACCCAAGCTAGTCTCCAGACGTGCATATTCCATTGAATTCAGTGGAATTATCCATGTGTATTCAGTTATTCAGTTGTGTGGCTGTAGTACTGGGACTTTGTTTGGTAGGAAGCAGAAAGCTGAGATAAAACTGCTGGTTTATAATATTCAGAAATACTTTAGCCTAAGAATAGCACATGAATCAAAGTCATAGTAATCATGTGCTCTACTTTTGATCAGGGGCAAATTTGGTGCTTACATGTGAGTCTACCTATTTTCTGTTTATCTATCTCTGATAACAATATAATGAAGAATAAAACTAACTAAACCTGCCTGAATAATGAAACAATGTTAACAGAACAATCTCTAAAAGTGAACAGATACAGCAGAACTTGCATCTTTCATCAAGATTTTTATACAACTCATTAAGAAACAAAATTGGATGGGGGGACTTAGTTGTTTTGGGTGGTAAAATGGTGGAAATCTTTTCACAGTGCTATTTATGAAAATGTATTCTGAAAAAATATTGAAATATTCATTTTTCCTTTCTACATCTCATATCTTGTTCAGCCCATTCAGCACAAATGCAGCAGCATTTAGAATCAAGAAGCTGGATGAGCTGCCTCAGGTAGTGAAACTAGGGAAAAAACTAGGATGCAGGAACAAGAAGGCTGTGAAAGGCAAGGCTTTTTAATTAGTATTTTGGTCCTGCGAGATGATCAGGAATGTGCAAGGTCTAGAGGCCTTTTGGGTTTCAAGACAAGGGCAGATTTGCAGAGGGCTGTCCAGAGATGAGTATCTGCACGGCAGCCATCAGCAGAATGCTGCCTGCGCCTAAGGGTTTTCCAGTGGACCCCGAGAAGGGACACAGTAATGCTTGGCCCACTGTGCCAAGCACTGAAAAGATACAGGGAAACCCACGTTGTCCCTTTTCCACCCCCACAAAACACCCTGCAGGAGAGCGATCTACCTGCAGAGCTGAAATGAGAGTTAAAAAGACGTACACAGAAATGGGTCAATTAGGTACATTTTTGCCAGCAATTTCCCACATATATCCAAGCTCTGTTTAAAACACAAGTCTCCTATCAAGCAATCCTTTGAAATTATTTACTCTTTTATGGTTGCAAAGTATGGCAACATAATGCCTTTAATGGAAACCCAAATAAACGGCATATGCTGCGAAGTGTCTATGAACAGGCTTTATGGGCTTGAATTCTTACGTCACACGCTGGTTACAATTACGACTCCAGCGAATGCCTTGGGCACGTAGAAGAGCACATAGAGAGGTTTAATGAAGGTATAAACTGATAATGTTTATTTTAAAAGTATATTATCACGCTGAGAGAGAAAGCGGGGGAAATGTCATAAATAATGAAAAGATTTATTGTTGCAAAGTGCTTTACAAGTGTTACAATATATTAAAAAGTAGTGGTCCCCAATAAAGGCGTTGGCAGCATAGGGCTGTCCCACCAGCTTGGCAGCAAGCACCACGTAGACCCCGTGGACTGGGGCTAAGTGGCAACGTGATGATCTTCAGAGCAATGGCTTGGGGCACTGAGCATCTACCCTTGGGCTGTCTGGTCCAAAGGGCTGACACAGAACTTTAGGGGTTTACACAGATGGGGACATATGGGGTACATTTGGGTGTATCCCCGTCCCTTGTTGGGATAAACTGTTATTAACTGTGATTATCCAGACCTTGATATCCTTTCGAGCATGCTTTGTGCCAGTCCGTAACCAGCCATTAGTCCTTGGTGGGAGCCATTTTCTGCACATATTGCCAAGTTAAGACAACAGTATGCGACTGCTTCAGCTGGAAATGTTTTAAAACCAACTCTGGTGTTGCTCAGTGTTCTCATCCTCTTCCCATCCCATACTACGCTCATCTCCTTTTTTGTTTTAAAATCTTATTTTCTCAGTTCCAGAAACATGATTTATTTTTCCCATTAACAGTTGAAATGAAATTTCTTTACTACGTAATAACTATCCCATGTATAACCTTCCTCTCCCCAAAACTTTAAGATCCCACACTGTTATGAGACGTATTTATGATCAAGCATTTCTTGGCCATATTTGGTGTGTGTTTAGCTGTTTCAATATGTGTTCACTCTGGATATACTCAGCAATCGAACAGTTGTACATGAAGAGCAATCACTTTATGAACGGTTTTAGTGGCGGCTTTCCAATGGCCTGAGAGAGTCAGACCACCACCGCTTCGGTATCCTGCCCTGGTTCCACCCAGCAGAAGATGTCAGGAAGGTGTGTGAGTGCTTAGGCACATCAAGGTTAGGATTTGCAAAGCGTCCAGAGGGGATGCCAAGTAATTAGCGAGTCATGGGAAGAAAAGCAGAAATCATCCAGGGACCTGCATCCAGACCTACCCCATCCAGGTGAATGCCATGACTTTGCTACCAGAGTCATGTTTAGACATGTCTATTCAGACTCATACACATCACCTGTGCTGCGCAGAAGAGGCAGATCCCACACAACGCAATCCTGCTGATGTCCTGGGTGGGTCCAAGCCCCCTGGCGTGATCCACCGCTGTGGATGTGCAAGGACACACAAGGGCAGCCCCAGGGTCGAGGTGGCTGCTCTGTAGCTGCTGAGGGGAAAAGGGAGGATTTTTCTCCTTCTCTGAAAGAAGGATTCCAGCTGAGCTCGTCACTTATTCCTGGTGTTGGGGTTGCGATCCTCACCCAGGAGGGTGCAGGCTTTGGACAGGGCGTGCGAGCAGCAGGAGAGGCTGGCAGTGACTGGAGATCGTAAAGATCAGTGCCTTTGCCTGCAGCGTGGGCTCCTAAATCACACGGGGGAGGCATCTGACAGCTTTACCCTAACCCACCACATGTGGGATACTGTATGTGTTTCTTCAAATAATGCTTTATGGGAAATACAAACCAGAAGACGTTGCCCCAGTCCTGCTCTGTGCTTCTACTGCTGCCTGCCCTGTGGATGGTGCTGCCATCAGGAGGCCTCACACGTTGGTCGGCGGCATGACTTCCCCACCAGTTGGTCCCTCCATGTGCATGAAACATCGGATGACCCTGCTGACAACATGTTTCAACTCCCATCATCTGGACGGTTGCAACAACCACATCCACTCCATCCTTACGTGGCAAGGGTGGAGGGACTGCATTTCGGGGACAGGCAGCAGGCAGTCCTTTCCTGGGTTTCTGAGCACAGGGAGAAGCCCAGGAGAAAACTGCATCCCAGCATCTTATAACACCTCCCAACCCTGCCCGCTCCCCGCCATGCAAAAAGCCTCCCTTGCACACCCTGTATTTGGAGCTGGGCCAGTGCTCAGAACGGCTGGTGTAATAAGTACCCTCACTCTCTGCGGGGAAGGAGGAAGTCCTGGCTCTGGTGAACTTACAGGCAAAACTCCGAGGCATTTGCTTTATTCTAACAGCATTTAGCAGATGGGCTTTGCTGTTAGTACTGAAGCCCTGCACCTCCTTTCAAACTGCTCTGTGATGTGACTGCTAAAGTACTACAAGACCAGCATTTACTATGAAGCTGAAATGTTAATATTTATACACTGTGTCCACTGGGATGGAGTAATTCATTTTTTATTAAGAAGCTATTAAAGCATTTTTCTAAATTGCCCCAAATAAGTTTCCCACCTAAAACATGCTGTTCTTCTTTCCCCTCTAACTTCTTTTTCTTTTCAGTGTATGGCTTTGATCTTTTGTTTGACTTGTGCTTCACAGAAAAATGCTCATAAACCTTCACAGAAAGGTTCTCTTGGCTTATAGCTTTATTCAAGAAATATGGTGGATCTGTAGCAAAACCATTTCAGGAGCACTTAGGAAGAGAAGCCTACTTGCTGAGTACCAGAACAAAAAGGTTCGCTTCCCCAAATGTTTAGAAAGACACTTTCCAGTACAGAGAAGTGTATTCTGATTTTGGTTACAGATTGTACCCCGCTTTATAAAGCTTGGCCCTTTAAAGCATAAGCTTTCATGAATGAGCTTTCACGTACTTCAGTTCTTAAAAAGCTTTCAAGAATGCCACAGCAAGTCCATGCAAGTCTTTCTGAACACTTTCCTGGTTCCGACAAGCACAAACCTTGTGTCTACAAACAAGTCCCCGCCTGCCGTAGTGCCGGGGTAGGAACCAGCCATGGAATAGGAGGGTGAGAGATAGCAATTTGCCGTGATCCAAGATTACTACACTTTTATTGCAGGTCTCCGCAAATTACAGATGTGTGTGAAACTAATGGTTTTTCTAAGTGCCGATATGTGCTGTGCTCAGGGGTAGAGAATTAAGAGCAGAAAAATTATTTCTCAACAATTAGCCCTTAAGCTGCTATTACTGTAGTTTACTAATAAAATCCAGGAAGAAAAGTTCTCTCTCTCCTATGCTGTTTTAATCCTTTTTTTTTTTTATAATTTCACTTTCTTCTGCTAGAAGCAAATAGGATGAAAGTAGTAATGAAAACCCACTGCCTTACAACACAGATCCGAAGCTCTGTTGTGCTTTGCATTTTAACGTTTAAGCTTCACGAGAGATACTGTTTGCAGATGCAGGAGAAAGAGAGACCGGCCATCCTGCAAGGCCAAAGGAGAATTCAGGCAAAGGGTTGGGTCTTTTTTTTCTTCACTTTTATCCTATCCCAAAGCCTTTGAATCAAAGTTTGACCCAGGTGGCCAAAAGCTGAGGTGCAGCATGTCCAGGGAGGACCCCACCGAGTGCCATGCAAGCTGGCTCTCAGCCTTCCCCACTCGCAGCTTTGGTTGCTCACACTGATTAGAGAAACTAGATGTGAGAATCTCATGTGGTTGCAATACCTAATACAGGTTAGGGGATATAGATAATAAAAGGGTGTTCTTGGCCCAGGAACAAGCACCTATTCTGGGAAGCATGCGGTCAGAAAGGGGCTGAAGAAAGAAAGGAAAAAACCCTTACAGTAAAGTCTTCTCTTTCCCATGCAACAGCTCTACAGGATGAAATAGAATAAAGCTGTGTTTTTGGAGTTCCCTGGAGTTCAGAAATCTTCTGGAAATTAATAGAAACATTCATGCCTCCTGCTGAGGGCTGTAGTCTAATTCACAGGCGCTGGAGAATGTATCTCTCTCCATGACACTCAGCAGGTTCGCACGACACCAGGGTCGGGGCAGTCTGGAGACACGGCTATTAAATTTTGCAGGGTGCCGACACAGGTGACTTCGGGTATGTGCACAGTTGTGTGTACTCACAGGGGTTGTCCGGGGGGAGCTACATGAGTATGCAAAGGGGAGCAGAGTGACTGTAGAGGCCGAGGTCCTCACTGGGAAAATCCAGCCCAGTGCCTTCACCCAGGAGTCAGTGCATTCAAATGCCAGGTTTGCTTTTCTCATTAAGGGAGGTGCCAACTAAGATGGGCTTCTCTAGACGGCGTAGTGATCCATGGCAAGGCGGGTGCTGGCAGGGCTCAGAACATCATGTTTATCCACACAGGAGTTATCGTCACAGCCCCAACTTCTCCCGGGCACTCAAATCCAGCAGAGACCCGGCACAGCCCTCTCGGCTCCCACCTCCCACTGCTGGTTCCCTTGGCTCTGGCCTGGCCACAGAATTCCTTCCATGGCTCCTCCTGAACTGCATCACAGGATGCCATCTCTGCTTCTGTTGTTTTTGTCATTTCCAGCCAGCTCAGACTGAACAAGAAAATGGTGGAAATGACCAGGGGAGGGGGCAGAGGAGAGGCTGCCCCTGGCAGCCAACAAATTCGTGACCAGCTAAAGTGGCTGTGCAGCTCCAACCTCATGTTCCTTCACACCCTTTCTTTTGTTTTTAATTTCTCCCTTCTGATTCCTAGAAGTTCAGGACTAACTTGCCTTTTTCTTCCTCTCTCTCACGCGTTTTCTTTCCTCCACATCTTCTGTTACTCACCTCCCACCGTTTTCTCTCCCATAGCCCATCACCTCCGTCTCCTCGATCTGGCACCATTTGCTGGGTGCGCGCAGGGTAACCTGTTTGCAGGCATACATTTGAGTGTCTCAGCAAAACCCAGCTTGGTAGGTGAGTCCATGGCTCTGGATGAGGTATGGCTGTATGAAAACAGACATGACAGGTAGCACAAAACACGGTGGGCAGCATGTGAGTGAAGTTTCCATTCTGGCTCTTCAAGTTGCACGGTGAAAAGAGCTGAAGTAGTGAGACAACAATAATGGGCAAAACATTGTGATTCACACAGCGTGTAATCCCAAATGCCTAGAGTTCAGTGCAAATCTCTGTATTTATTCCAGGCTTTGGCCTGAGAATTGCGGGTGAGACTTGGGCTCATGAAACTCAATGGGAGGGCTCCCACTTCGCCCTCAGGCTGCTTCCTCCATGAAGAAAGGGTGCTGGGACCGGGCTGTGAGCCATAATGATGGATACAGGGAAGGCTGCTCAAGACTTTTATGTGCCCTTTGCTACACTATGTGAGCAAGGAGAAAGGAAGTGGCTGGAGATCTAAAATGGATTAAAAGAAATACATCCTTTTTTACCCTCTGCAAAGATCGTTCAATAGGATAAAAATTTTAAACTCATGGATAATTGTAATATCTATATTTATACCAGCTGAACTGCTGGTTGTCCCAGAAGAGTTACAAAAAATTCAGATGCTTTCAGTACCTTGCAGCTTAAATACTCTCTCTCCTCCCCAGATAACTCCAACCCTATAAAATGAATAAGATACATTTTAGATTTGCCCTGGAAAAGCACTGTTGCACTATCCTAATGTTCGGAAGGGAAGTTGTGTTTATTTAACAAATGAACATTAGCAGCCAGGCAGGACATTATGATTCACGGAGATCTGCACTTTTAAACTCAGGAAGTACAAATCAACCCATTTCTCATTAACCTTATCTCCAAAATCTAGTCAATGGGACATACTCTTAAGTTTACTCCTTTTTCAAAAAGCCTTTCCCTCCTCCAGGACTGCTGGTGTTCGCTGCTTAGATCAAACTGCCAAAGTTAGCCATCAGGCTATCTGCTAACTACTTCTTGGATTAAGACATTCTTCTCAAATTGTTTATACGCTGCTCCCCTCCCTTTCTGCTCAAGTCCGGACCTTTGGTTTTTAAATTACATATTGTGTTAGGCATCTTATCCCATCAATCCATGAGATCTCTTCTTTGCCCTCCTGGTTTCCTTTTATTCTAAAATAGATGGGTGCCATATGACTAATCTCCCAACACAATTCATTTCTTGCAAACCTGTATCATTTTAGCGGTTTTCTACCGCACCTTTCTAATCTTAGCAATATTCTTCCCATAACAACACAGCCGGCCTCTCACGCGCAGCGCTCAGAAAGGGCTCTCATCAGTGTGCTTGACACTGCTGGAATAGCTTCAGTGGATTTAAACATCAGGCCTATATACCCAAAGAGCTCACTTGGCTTTCTGACAGCTGCCTAGCATGGTGCAGATGGTTTTACTTTATTCCCCATTTACCACCAAATGATTTCCCCCTTAAAATTAATAGAAGAAAAATATTTGGAAAGTGATAGCTGGTTGTTAGATATTACTTTTAGTGTTCCTGTTCATATTTTTCTTTTCTTTCTTTTCTTTCCCATATGTGCTTGTTCTTCTGATCTTGCAGGGTTGTAAAGTTATGATTCAGCAAAGCGCTGAAGGTGAGAGCACAGCCCCACCGATGCCATGGCCGCCGCTGCAGCCGGCACCTCCTCCGCGATGTGCCTTCTGGTGGGGTGCTCGGCTTGGTCACCTCCACGGCAGCACCCCAGCTCTGGGGTCACCATGGCCTTCAGGATGTGGAGGAGGTCGTGCATGCCGTGCTGTAGCTGGGGTTCGGCACCATCCCCGTGTTTGCCACGGACATTTGGGGATGCAGCATGTGGATAAGGGAAGTTTTCAACAAGTTTTCGAAGGGATGTACAAAGAAACCCCCCGTTGTCTGTGTTTATTGCTTTTGGGGACATCCAGCCTCTCAATCCAGACCATCCCAAGGCTGGAGAGAAGAGGAGGCTTTTGATTCATACAGAATTGATAGCGTCTATTGAAATTAATTCCACATGGGGAAGTAAGCACTGTCTCCACATAGTAACAGCCAGTGTGGAGTATACTGCTGAGTTCAGGCTCTGACTCTGAAAATGGTTGAAGACAGAACATATGTTTCAGGGGGTTTTGAAGATACCGCAATCCATGAGATATCTAAGGCAGCATGAACGTGTTATGTATAACTCACGAATGTAAAAAAATTTAAAATCTCAGAAGACTTGAAAATTTTCTCATACATATTGCACTCAAATGAATGTAACTGTGGTTTCTACAGGGTGACTCCTCATTTATCCTTGCATAATGAGAATAGGCCTTTGCCTTCTCACTGGATCTCGTTGGGATGTCATCTAGGAGTTCAGATGGGCCTTAGAGCACCTGCCCCCAGCTCCAGGGAAGTGCTGTTAGATATTACCTCTGCTGCTTCTGTGCATCTTCCCTCTCCTCCTTTCAGCCAAGGAGGCTCTGAAAGTGTTTTGGCCGGAGTTTGATAGGCTGACTTCTTCAGTGGCGTAAGGTAGAGTGGTTTCATTGATTTCCCAGAGCTACACAGATTCACACCATCTGGGAAGCTGACACAAAGGATTTACAGTAAAAAAGGTACATCATATTTTTATTATTTCCTGATGTTGTTTTATTGTTATGACATCACATTCTGGACAATGATAATTCAAAAGCCTCCTTTTATAGCCTTTTTACTGGACTGCATAGATGGAGGTTTAGGCTCCGTTCAAAGGCTCGACTGTATGGTTTTCACTCAAACTCAACCCAGCATGGGCAGAGTTGCAGCAGGACCGAGCCTGATGGCAGCGTTGGTAGAAATGAACATTGGCTTTAACAAAGAAATCCAAATTGCAGGAAGTGTCTAGCATGTTTTGATATGTTTAATTGTGATATTATCTATAGTTGAGGGAATCTGGTCAGGTTTGGGCTTGCAGCCTCCCATGCCCTGATGCCATCATCTGCTCCGAATCAGGAAGAGCAGCGCTGGTGAACTTTCTGAGTCTCAAAGAAGCTGCTGGCTCTTATTTGAAATATTTGTCCTTGCTATCTGTGACATAAGTGCACTCACCGAGCAGCAGGCCTCAGCTGAGATGGTTGTTTTCCATCATAAATTTAAAACCTGGAGCATTTTTCCTGTCTCATCTTCAGCCCACAAGGTACACAACTGGACAGAAAGAGCCTGAAGTTAAGTTATGTAGGTGCTACAGTCACTACAGTGAGACATTTTTTTAGGGAAGTTAAGGAAATATGTCTTGCATAGAACTGTATTTTGGCAGGATCAGTTGTGACTGAGGGCACTTAAATTTTTGAGTCTATACCTCTAATTAGCCTTTCTTAGTTAATGAATTGTTCCAGATGATTTTAAGCGGAAACTATTTAAACAACTAGAGAAATCAGATGAAGACAGACCAGAAGACAATTTTTTCACACTACACAAAATGCTTCCCACTGGCTCCTAAGCTGGTGCAGCCCACCTGGCCCACCCGTCCTTTGGGAGAGACTACAAGCTTTGTGTTAGCTCTGGTATTTGTTGTGACCGTTGACGCTGTTCCCCTCACTTTCTAAGTGCCGTACCAAGAGGGCTGGACAAATCATAAGCAAAATATACAAGGGTAAGAAAGTGTAGTGATAACATGACACTGTATTTTTGCCTTTTATTTCCACGTTTTAGATGTATACTTATGTTTGTTTGAGGCTTGAGCTGACAATATAACAAAGGAACATCTCCTTGCAGGTACATGACAGCGTTGTATAGCAGGAATTCAACGCACGTATGATCTCGGTGCTCCAAACGTACTGGGGGCATCAAAGAAGGGACTGATGCATGTGAATAAATACCTCTAAACTTTAAGTTTGAAATTACCCTCGCCTTTATGAGTAGCATTCAAGGGACAGGTATGGCAATGCCTGCCTGCTTCGGGCAACAGGTTGCGCTGGCTCAGAGGGCAGATGTCTATCTATACTTAGTCTGTCCCTTTCCCAGTCTGCAGTTAGATATTTCTGTGAAACTGGGACGCAGAGCCTGAACCCTATTCTGGATTTTATGCACCTACCCTGTGCACGTGATGAAGACAATTGGCTTATCTCCCTTTGGAGACACAGCTGGAAGAGGAGTGAGGAGTTCAAGGGTTAGAGCAATTGCTCATGAGTAGGAGCTCTCAGCTCAGCAATATAATTGGAAATGACCCATATTCCCGTTTTTTTGGAGCTAGGTTAACATCACTGTCTCAGTTTCCTGAACAGTCAGTGGGGAGGGATCAGTGATTCATCCCACCAATCTCAGACCCATATTTTAGGAAGGAATGAATTGCCTTCTGGCTGATGAAAACCTTAGATGAGACATCTCACTTTTAAATGACTAAAGCTTGGTGACACAGATCTCCTTCTAAATGCAGAAAACCTGTTTAATTTGGCTACTCTTTTGACCTTCATCTGGGGAAAAGAAACCACTAACTTTTCATCAACACCAAACACTTAAGTTTGCTTTTTTATTTCCTACTATCCCACTGCTTCCTGGGGTCAGCCCTCCTTAGCTTGTGGGCGTTTGCCTCAATTGAAACCACGGTGTGGCTGCTCTAGTACAATCCACTATGCCTCCATAGACCTGTACCCGCTCATTTTACTGATGCTGTAAAAGTGTCTTTAACTGTCCTCCTGCACATGGTGGGGGAGAAGAGCTTATCCCAAAGGTTTGCACTGCAGACATTGCAGGGCTCTGAGGGACTCAGTCCCCTCAGAGCAGAGAAACCTTTGGACTTTTGTCATTGGGGAACAGAGAAAACCACACACCCAAGGTGTCCGTAGCCTTACGTGTCTTTGCATCACCTTCCCAGCAGTGTAAAATCACATCTCTTTATCTCGATCACCCGTTGCAAAACTGTGGGGCTGGCGCAGGTGCATTGAACCCACAAAAATAAGGCTTTTGCAAGCTTCTCGGATGAAGGTTGGCTTTTCTCTGCTTAGTCTCCATGGGATAGTTTTACTGAAACCCACAACAATGGGTGAACGGGAAACCTCATGTAAACCAATTTAACGATCTATATACAGTACAGCAGTCTTAGTGAGGGAACTAAAGCAAGGCCAAATTCAAGGCTAGATCCTGTGAAGTGCTAAGTTCCTCAGGTCCCAGGGGCAGGATGATCAGCAATGTCTAGAATGAGGCTCCTAGACTGTACCATGCTTGGTGAGCTTTCAAAGGTGCTTCAGAAGTCCTGCTCTTACCAGTAAGGGTATTTCAAAGTGACTCTGTTGTAGAGCATAATGGAGTTGGTGTGTTAGCTGTGATAGTGTGGAGCAGGCAGGGAGTGGTTACTTCTGAACGGTTTATTCATGTTTCCTCATTTTTCATTTTCTAGAGTAATTCACAGCTATGCCTAAGCAAACAGCAGAATATTGTTTATTAGAAGCTGTGTGATAGTCTCTGAATTTCCATAAAGTATTTGAGCAGAAGAGAAGCAAGGTGTGTAAATAGCACAACATCAGCAGCCTTCCATCTCAAAGAGCTGCTGTGAGTAGGGGCAATGGTCCCAACCTGCTGATACACTCTGGGATGCCCTCTGCTCTGCATCTGTGCATGTGCTGTCTTTGAACACTTTCCCATTTCCAAGCCAAGCAATTAGCCAAAATTCAGGGCCCTGGGTGTAGTTTCATTTAGAAAGACAAATCAAGTCAGGTGTTGTTTGACCTAAGCCTGTCTCTCCACGAGGAACACGCTGAGTCTGATCTCCTGAGCAGAGCAGGAACAGATGAAGGAGGCGCATGCAGCTTCTTTGCTCACAGGTTTAGTCTTTGTAGTCTGTCGCTCCTTCCTCCGCTTCTGTTTTTCTCTTGCCTTTTTTGCATATAATTTACTATAATAACAATAAAATGTCTTTTACTGGTTTCTTTGTATGGAGCAGAGCTTGCAACTTCAGCTGGTCTTCACTTCCATGAAAGAGATTAATTATGGCTAACAATCATTGCCATAAGCAACTCCAGTAAGATTTCACCCAACTCACCAGCACTGTTTGCTTCATTGCCTCTGCCATTTGTGTGCATCCCCACATGATTTTGCAGGTTTTGGTGTTACCAGAAAAGTCATTACTTATCCACCACCAGTTACTTTCAGGGCTGCACTTCCTAGAAGGGTATTTAAGACCTTGAAGTTCCCCATAATGTGGAGTTCAGAAAAGTACAAACATAAATCTATGCACTACAAGCTGATCCAAGTCAAGACTTCACTAGAAAAAGGCAATAGTTGAGGTCACCCTTTCCAGGTCAAGGCTAATTACTGAAAAGAATGGAAACAGCCTTGAAGTTGCTAAGGGAAAGGGGATAGACAGAAGGTTATGAATGCTTCCTGTGTTCCACAGGAAATGAAAACTTCCTATTTTCCTTTTTTAAGTCTATTTCCTACTGAAATCAGAAGCTATACCATTTAATTGTGTGTATTGGTTAATAAAGATGGGGACTATTTTCACGTCACACACCCACATAACCAAACCGAGGTGTTTTGTGTCAAATTCTGACAGAAGGGAGTCAACTTCCATTCCCAGCATGGATAATTAAGTGCTGATGAAGCAATTTAATTCTCAGAATTTTAATCAGGAACTGTAACTTTTGCCCCTATAAAACTGTGAATAATGATGCACTGAAACTTATTTATGAAAGAAATGTCCTTATTAGCCTGGATAATACAAGGCTTCTGACATTCATTCTTGTCTCCTACCCTGTGCTGTGTCATTGCTGTGTTGTTGTTTTAAATACAATATAACACTTTGCTGAGCGTGCCAGAGGCACGTGCAATGGAGAATCACCAGAAACCTTTGAAAAATCTAAAATACATGTATTTTTTAAAAGCGTTAAATAGATACACTCACAGTTATGGTCCTGCTGTATAGTTTCATGCACCCAAAGACAAACAGAGGTGTGCCTCGTGATTGTAAACTGTTTGCAAAGGTGAGAGTGGGGGTTTTGTTATGGCCTTCTCAAACGCAAGTTCTGCATCATGAGCTTTGCCACACGGTGTTTTTTAGGGCAAGACCCCTTCATCCCTGCAAAGAAGTAAGGTGACTTGTTGACCAGTCATGGTGACCTCTGAGACCTATGGGGACTATAACTGGACAGTGAGGTGGGTCTCAAGGGGCTTGATAGTAAAACAAGAACAGCCATATATGGTCCTGCTTTTCTCCTGCTTTTTTCCTGTTCTGGGGAGACCAAAAGTCTGGATGGTGGGGGGGAGATGCCAGCGGGTGACATTCCCCAGGCCTTGGATCTCACTGAAGTTACTGTGTGTTTTTTGGGATATAAATGCCAAACCTAAACCATCCCAAACTGAGCACATTATGAACCTTTGGCAAAAAATAGTCGTATAACAGCGCCTTAGCTAGAGATTAATTTGTTTTGGCCCCAAGCGCAGCTGCAGTCTAGGAGTGGGAATTCATTGTAAACACCTTTAGAGCATGTCAGGCCTTATAAAACCCCTATCTTAGACTATGATGTCGCTTTAAAGACAATACGCTGCAGTTATGTAGGGACAAAGTAACTCCTTCTATGCATCTGCTGAGCTGATTTGTTTTCAAATGTTGATTTAAATTTTAGTTTTTATTATGTGATATTGCTAAAACTATGGTTTTATGGCAAATGTGTTCCAATGCAATAAAAATGTGCTTATTTTTCTGCCTACTCCCTGAACTAAGAATAAAATGCCTTAAGGGACTATATATATTTAATAGATTTTCTGAATTAAAAAACCCTATGATTAAAATCATAATCTTTGGTGGTCTCACAATATTTTGTAGCTGACATTCGTACATAATGTAATGTAATCTTGTTTTTTGATGGGACTTCTGCCTTTGCTAAGTTTCCTCTCTGGCTAATTAATGTTTCTGCCTGCCATTGATTTTTCAGATCCACCCAGCTTTCATTTGTTATTTTCTTTCACTGATTATTTTAATAGCATGCCTTAACGTAGCATATGTTTGGATTCCTGCTTCGTTTTACCCTAGCCATTATTAACAATGTAAAGCCCCTCCCTTATATGACAGCGCTAATGTATTTAGCTATGCTTAATTAGCCCCATGTTAGTAGGGAAGCACTGTGGAAGACTTGCGTCTTATCTCCTAATGTTTCAATTTCCCCTTTTGCTAGCAGATAAAAGCTGATGACAATCCTGTGCTGCAGGTTTGGGGCACAACCATCTGCAGACTTATTTTAGAGTGTAAACAGGCAGATTGCTTCCCACTTAAACTGCTACCACATTGGACTGTTATCTTCAGGCTAATGGTAATTACATTCGTGTATCTTCAGAGGATGTTAATTACAGGAAGATGCCTTCTTTTTCTTGAATACTGGAACAAGTGCACTGCAAGTCTGGAGCAATAAAGGGGAGGAAAAGCATTAAATCACAGGTGGGAAGGAAATAAATGAAAAAAAAAAAAAAATCCAGTAGGCCAAAAGGTTGTTTGGGTGGCAAAGGGAAATAAAAAGTGGGAAGAAAAAAGACACATTAAACCTTGCTGTCACATGGAGGTGCATCAGCCCAGAGGATAAGAGCACCAGCAGAGCTCATCACACCGACTGAAGGACGTGAGGTGGCTGGAGCGGCAGCTGCACGCCGGAGATGTGCAGGAGCAAAGTGGAGCGCGTGCATGGGGCGGCTTCGCTCCTCGTGCGCCTGCGAGTGAGGTGGGGTGGCAAGGGGGTCGAGGTTTCCCCATCACTGGTGTCTCCTAGTGTGCCACACAGCCCGTGGGTCCAGGAACCAGGCAGGAACAGAGCATTAAGACACATTAATTGTGCCGGCTATGAAACGTCCAGACAGCAAAGATGTCTGTATTTTTCAGACAATATATATAATACACAGTGGCAGACATTCCTTTGACTGAACAAGTAGATGTAACAAAGCTTCAATTTGTATTATTTCTGCATCAATAAGGCATATAGCAATTGCACTTTTATGGGCACTAAAGGTGTATGCCAAAGTATATTTGTATGTTTAAAACTTAATGTGTCAGGAAGATGGTGGAAGACTAAAAAATGATGAATTGAGAGACAGAAATTCTACGTTCATATATGGAAAGGTGCCGGGGTGAGAAACACTGCTTCATTCAGGCTTCAGGTGAAGTTTGAGGTGTGACAAATCTGACTCCTGTGATCAGTGGAACACGCTGTTGCCATTGCTCTGGATCCTGTCTCTATCAATGACCAGACCAGATGTTCCGGGTTTAAAGCAAGCTATGGACAATTAAATTGCTGTGCAAGGTGCTGGCAGCGCCAGCTTTCAGTAATTCCCCGTCTTTGTGTGGATGTGATGTGATGGGAGTGGAAAGCAAAAGCAGAAACTTAATATGACCCATGCCAAAGGCATCTTGGATAAAGCACTCTTGGCTGCTGGACAAACGCAGGCCTTGATCCTGCAGAAGCCGATTAGTTTTATACAAATAGTCCCACTGTGGCATAAAGCGTGCAGCAGTTTATTGGAAGATGCCCCGAGAAGGGAAGTGGGAGTGAAGCAAGCTGGAGGAATGACTAATAAGAATTAGAGGGGAGTTAAGCACAGGGTAGCAGAAGTTCAGCCACTTGGCTGATCCATAAGGTGGGTGGGTTACAGCTGGAGCATCACATCAAATAAAATAACAGGAAGCGCCGAGTGATGGCAACCCCAGGAAAGACAACCACCAGGAAGACCGAAAAGTGGAACGATCCTTTAATACCACCGAGGAGGGTCAGAGAGGAAAGGAGAAGAGGGTACACAATGTGATGAATGCAATTACTCACATCTCTGACTCAAGACTGAATGGGTGTTACTACTTAATGCTTTTTTTGTGATTGTATTTTGGTTATTTTGTAAGTAACCTAATCCAAAAGGAACATGCCATGAAGCCCTTGGGAAAGCAGAGGTTACTAAGCCAAAAGAGATTAAGTGGAGAGTTTGCAAATGAGTGAACACAAAGAATGTGTAAACCTAAACATCTGAGGAATTAATATGTGAGCGATCATCTTAGGTGAGAGAGGCATGGTTGCAAATATGAATGAACGGACACACACCACAACCTTTAAATCTCATAGTAACAGGCCAGGGGACCATGTAAGAGCAAATGAAGAGGGGAAGCCAGAGGAATCCTGTCCAACCTGCCTATGAGAAATTTGGAGGGTTGGGTGTTTAATGCAGAGCTTCCTGAGCTCCTCAAATTTTGCCCGAGATCGTACCCAGCCACATCCCTGTCTGCTGCTCCAAGTACCTGTTCTTCTTAACCTAATGGCCACATAACATAAACCCCATGAACTCGGATGCCACCTTGCCTAATAAGAGGAGAAGGCTCATGATCTTGGTGGACCCCCAAGAGGCAGGTTAGAAACCTGGCAACAAAACCCGTTTCAGCCTTGCCTGTGCTGCAGTATTTCCTGTCTAGCAGGTAGGATCGCAGCTCCCCAGTGCACAGCTTAGCCCTTAGCTCAGCACAGCAAGTCTCACACCGGGAACAGGTGGCTCACCTTTAGAGGAGCCTTGTAAGACATGTCCCTCTGCTGAGCACCCACCTCTGGGGCCCCTAACAGCAAATGTACTTCTCAGGCACATGCCTACGGTCCTGGGACAAAAAAAAAGACTACTTGCATGCAAAACTTTTACAAATTTGGTCACCGTGACCAAACTTTATTACCCATTTTATGGAACTGTGACAAAAGTCTAGGAATCAAACAACATGGGGATCACAGAGGCTATTATGTTTATTGTGCTGAACAGACTGTGATAATCCATTAAAGGAACATTTTCAACAAGCAAGCGATTCGAAGTACAATCATAGACAGCAACTCTACACGAAGAACAAAGCAAAGAGTTAGAAGACACTCAAAAGAAAAAGTAAACTGTAGTTAAACATCTTGAAGCATTTGTGGTTTTTTTCCTGCAAACACACCTCTCTTGCAGAAATGGTAGAAGAGTTAAATGTCCAGTCTTAGTTAGCAGTGACCAATGACAGCAAAGAACAGTCGTATAAAATTTATCTCCCACAAAAATAAACTATATATATAAAAAATTTTATGATGTTCTCACTGATTCAATGGCCACATGCAATTTTTCAGTCTGAAAAAATGAGGTATAGTAGGCCCTAAGAGGTAGTAATGTGTTTTGATTGTACTACAATATATAGAAAATATAAGATTCAGTTCATTAGAGTGGTAAGTCTCTCGGAGGTTGGAGTGTGACACACACCCAGCGATTATTTCTGTGTCATCCACTGAATACTGTGGTTTTAAAAAACGCAAAAAAAAAACCAAACCCAAACCCCAAAAGGGACTTGCTAAGGCTTGATTCGATGCCCTTTGAAGTCAGCAGAATTCCTTCTGCTGCCTTTAAGTGACACTGGATTTGGCCTGTTAGAGCTACTGTATAGCTAGGATTATTTCTCTTTCACTTAATATTAACATGTCTAGTTGTAATACTCCGATCAGCTCTCTCTCAGCGATTTCCGTCACTGAACCCTCTGCGGGCTTTCGAGGAGGTCCGCATTTCTTGACACTGCCTCTTGGAAGAAGCCAGTAAGTAGTTATCTTTAACTGCATTTGGCTCGGTACTAAAGCCATACCAACAGACGCCTTCCTGAGAAACTACCCCTGGCCCAGTTATTAATACAATGGTACAAAGTACTGCCTAGGAAAGAGAGGAAGAAGGGAAATAAAACAGAAATAGAGAAAATGAAATAGAAGGGGAGAGAGAGAGACAGAATGACAAAAGTGAGAGAGAGGAGAATAAAAAACCTCTACATAAGAAGCATTTAAAATAAATCTGGCTGAAACATATTACAAAATCACATTTGTGTAAAATACATGAAAATACTTGTCAAGTATTTTCTTACAATCTACTAATTATTTTTTTAAACACATATTTGTGATTGCATTATGCAAAAGCTGAGCTTGTTGCTTCCCACCTACAAAGCTTCAAGTTTCTTTGAAGGGTTTTTTTTTGTTCGTTTTTTTTTTTTTTTAATACGAAAGTAATTTAAAATGTGTTCATTTTCCACAAGTTATTTTACAAAAATAGTTTTGAATTAGGGATTAGTTGCAGTCCTAACTGTTTCAAACGTCTCAAAACTAATGCTGAAAGTAATAAGTTCATTCCATTTAAAGTCTGGAGGTAGGTCTTTGTCAATCAATTAGTCCATTTCTTTAAACAATTCATTTGAGGTACAAACTTGGACAGTAATATTTAAACATTACAGCTAAATTTTTTTCTATGTCATGTAGTGTCATTGAAGAAAATTATCCTCACAAACCTATCAGCAATTCAGTACAAAAATATATTCAAGTTAACAGTACATTACACAGAAGTCTAGCAGAGAATAGGGTAAGTACATTTAAAAAAAAACCAAAAACAACAAACCAAGAGGAAGAAAAATACATAGTCATGCCGAAACACAATAAAGATATTGCTTCCTTAACTGCAATTAAGTGTTGAAGTAGAAATAAGGGGAAAATACAGATACTCATGATTATCTACCCAATAAAAATTTCCTGCATTTAATGTGTATAGCAGCATGTATTTATCAGTCTGTTGAGTTAATTGTAAAAATCAGAGGTAGTATTGAATAGTGGGGTAATATTGCATCTGGTGCTAAAAGTGCTGCTTTGAATGAAAAGATGGAGAAATGCCACTGGCACAGAGGTGCCCAGTGAACCATCCTATGTCAAAATGCGTCGCTTAAAGTAATGCACAAGCGTAGCTGAGGTACGTGGTGTTGGTTCTTACGTCATGACTGATGAGTAATGAGGAGAGATTCAATTCTTTTGAAATACTGGTATGAGTGGAATTAGTCGAAACGAAGCAAAACATATGGATTATTTTTGTTCAGATAAATTCATCATTAATTCTGAGGTACCTTTCTGTATGTTTTAAAACACATTTCTTGCTAAAGACTTGGTCATTAATGGCATAAGAGTGTTCGGTGTCAGTCATTTTTGTTTCCACAGAAAATGCCTGGCTCTACAGAAAGCCAACTCCGTCTGGCTTCCTATCATCCAGAAGATGAGGGCTGTTCATTTTATTTACTACTACTTCTGCTGATATGTTTGTATCTATGACTATACAATGTATCTTTGTCTTTTTTCCCTTTTGCAAAACGAAAGTACCTTTTTTTTTTGTATTGATTTCTTTCTTCTGATTATCAGCTGAATGAAGTGAAAGATCAGCTTTCAGTTTTTTTCCTGAAATAACAGTAAGTCTTAAAAAAAAATAATCAAGTACAAGTCTACAAGAAGGTTACCAAAAAAAAAAAGAGTAGTATCTATCCCTTATCTTTGGTGTTCTAAAACAGGGAGTTCACTAAGTAGGGAGTGGGTTGCTGGAAGTGTTGCAAGGCTTTAGTGTTACACACCCAGCCTTTCCTATTTCAATGCCCATTATAATGACTATGTTACAAGTTTCTTGTTTATATGCAGTGCAGTGAATGACATAAACCTGATTTGGAGCTCTTCTTGACCCATTCACCCTTACTTAGCAGCTCAGACAAACTATTAGTAGGTTAAGAAAAAAGAAAACAGTAATTAAAAGTTGCATCGTTAATCTGTGTCCCCTTGTGTTACAGCAGTTTTTCACTAAACCTGGGACCGTGAAGGGATTACAAAGATGATGATTAGTCAAATCCTTTTTAAGGTTATGAGATTTTTTTTTTCCCCCCAGGCAAAAGTGGAAAGACCATGGCAATAGAAAATAAGTGGTCAAGGCAGTGTCTTCTCCCTTCAAAAGACCCAACTGCTGATGAGGTAGAAATTGCATGGTGCGGTCTCCTAGTCTTCCTCTGCAGACTCTTGTGAGGATGTTTCTTCAGTCTCTTCCTAGAATACACAAACAGAAAAAATAAATACTGTGGTGACTGTGCATCTTAGGCTGCCACCTCACTCTTCTCTCATGCAGCTGGCAATTACCTCCAGAACTAACAAAATGCCCTTTACAGCTCCTGTGACATCTCAAGAAGCCACCCTGGGGAGGAGGGGAAGGTCTCCTGCTCTCCAGTTACCCCACTTTGGTTTGCCAGGCTTTCCTCCTACTTCAGGGGGTGCCATGAAAAAGCAATTTGTACCATGCTCTGTTGTGGCCCTCTTATGGCCAGCAGTCATGGGCCCCTAGAAAATGGAAAGCATTTCGAGCAGGTACCCAATCTGGGAAGCCTTCTCCTCTGCATCGGCTGTCCTCCTCCAGCCCACTGCTGCCTTCATGTTTGACTTCAGCAAGCGTGCCTGAATGCAATGCTCTTATGCTGCTTATTTAACAAATGTGCAGGACCTTTCAGGACACGGGCAGTAAACTGGGCGCAATAAAAATTTCTGATAAAAGAGGCTGTCAGTGAAAAGTCATTTTTTATCAAATGCTGCACATCATTGCCTGAGACAGCACGTGAAAAAGATCTAGGAAGAACAAGAATTTACCCCCTCAGCCAACTGAGACCTTTTAAGAATGACCAGCTTAAAACAGCTTATAACAGTCTTCATACTTTAATAGATTTGATTTTCCACATGGCTTCATTTTGTCTGGGTGGCTAACTGACACAATTTATAACTCTCTTCCTTTCCCAGGCCACTACAGTACACCATTCAGCAAAGCATGCCTTAAAGCTTGCCTGCGTTATATGACCAAACTTCCATTCATTAGTGTTTGAAACACCTCAGCTGTGAAGGGCTCCTAAATGCTACCATGTGTGACACTGCTGTGGAGGAGCAGCATCAAGGAGAAACACTGGGCTTTAATCATAGGC
>VZSZ01009385.1:130031-178832 GCA_013398815.1 Ibidorhyncha struthersii | reverse complement strand
GAAAAGGCTGGAAAAAAAAGAGCTGTAAATCCAGGGAATAAACATAAGTATAAATGAATGGATGACAGCTTAAAAAAATATAACCATAGCAGCATCAAGCCATGAGATTTCACACTGGTTTTGTTTAGTCTGCTTTGGGTTATGTGGGAAATGTGAAAAGCATGAAGCAAACATTCCCCCCTCTCCCTTCATACCCCCACCCCCCGCTAAATCTCAGGCCTCAGATATTTAAGCCAGTAGATTTTTACTTCTTGACTAGGAAACAGGCCATGACCCTGGGGTACTCTCTCGAGCACCAGGCACAAAGAAAGATGTAGCATGATCAAAGCCGTGGACGGAGGAAAGAGAGCAAAGTCAAGTGTCAGCTGCCCTCTGACCTTGACTTTTCAATTAATATTTAAATTCCAGAAGACACCGATCTATCATGCAGATGAACAATTTCTTCCTTGCAACAACTTGTGTCCACTTGTAGCAGGGTAATATTCACAGTGCTGCTACAAAAATGATCCCCGACTCACAAAACGATTAAATAAATTTTACCCCATCGCTGGTGGCACTGGGACACCTGCACTCACACTCCACCAAATCCCATTAATGCATAATGCATTTTCCCTGCTTACCTTCCCAACAGAACGGGACTGCGACTGTTACATTTCAGTCAATAAGAAAGATGGTATCTACAGGCACCTAATGAGGGGCTAATTTGGGCTGTACGTGGAGAGACAGTGCAAAGTATGTTGGTAATTCAGGACTTGGGACGATCAAGGCAAACACTGGCTTTGCCTCCCAGCCAAGTATTTCAGTTAAAAATTAGCACTTTGGGTTCTGTGCTCTTAAAATAATACAGGAAGACATGTTTTGGTATTTGATGATGATCATGTGCTTAATTCCTTACAGCACTGTAGTCAGCCCTGAGCCTCTCATCGTCGTTTCCCAGAAGACGGCTGGTCATGCGTGGGCGCAGAGCGGCAGCTCACTTTGTTTTACACTTGGCTTGTCAGGAGACTACTGAAACCTGATGGACTCATTTTCCATGAAGGTGCACTTCCGATCACAGAACAAGAAGGACAGGGGAAAGTATGTGGAAGGACATACGTCAGAGCCCAGCCAGGGTAGCCAGAGAGAGCTGGTTTTAGTTAAAGAGTTGCCCACTCTAGTGATTTTTATTGTGAATCTCACAGTATTTTTTTTTCCTTGTAGCCCCAGCTGCAGTGACCAAGAAAATGAATGAGAAGCTCTTCCTTCATCTATATATGTATGTTCATGCAATGAAGGATGAGTTTCTCTCATCTTCATACGTACATGGAAATGTGTGTATCTGTAGTACCAGGAAGGATGAGAAACCAAAAATCAAGCCAAATCCTCCCAAATATTTAAATAATAAACTAATCATTAAAAAATGTTTGAGACTGGCAGACTTCAAATTCACATCAGTCTTGGGAAAGACTTTTTTTCATGAAGATATCTGGCAAAGGGATCAGATTGTTGTGCAGCAAAAAGAAAACTTTCCTTCATTAAGTTCATTCCTTGCAAAAGCCTAGGACAGCTCAGTTACAAATGGGTGGTTTTAAGTCAACCTATCATGTAAGTCCTTTGTCAAGATACAGATGGAGACATGATTGCTGCTCTGAAGTGCTTACAATTCAAACAAAGGGATAATACAAATCAGACATATATGCATGGAGGGACCCAAAGGAAGAAGCAAATAAAGGCTCTGAAAGAGAAAATGCAGATGTGTAAGACAGGAACAGAGAGGGATTTTTTGCACTGGTGAAAAACTGGTTGCAAATATTGGAAGGTTGTGCAGCTGTGATCCTCAACCCACTCTTTGCCTATAGAACAGCACCCACATGCACACGCGCTTCTCCCCAAAAGATGGAGGGGGGCAGGTGTTTGGAAAACCGTGCACCCCCCAGAAGTTGCAAACCAGCTCTGCACTGAGTCTGTTCAGCCAGAGATTCACTGAAGTGCAGTGTGGCATGTCACAGTGCTGGGCACCTCAGGGAAAGGATGCTTTGCCATCAGTTAGCACCCTCCAGGCACTTATAAGTCCTCACAGACCTGCCAAGATCGATGGCATAGCCATGTATCATGGGATCAGTCCCTGAGTCAAAAGTTGAAGAAGGAACTGGGGCTGGAGTGAAATACTTCGTAAGTGCAAATGTGCTTCCCATCAAGTTGAAGAGAAGGGCAAAAATCAAGGAGGAGAGCGTGGTCATTAGAGCAGGCATTAGAAATCCAAGTCACTCAGTCACAGTGTGATAGCCATCCAGAGCATAAATTCAGCAACACCACCACAGGAAGGGCTCAGCCAAGAAGCAAAGGTTTCAGGTTACATGGCAGCCTTAATTCAGGTTGTTCTCACTTTTTAGGTGCATTCACTGTAGTTGTGGAGACAGAATGGTGACATGTGTTAATTGAGCGTAAATGTTCCTCGACCCAGTTTTGCCTTGAACAGCTACTTCCCCTGGTTATTTGTTTTCTGCTGCAGCAAGCTTGCGAAAGGCTGGGCTCGCAGACGGCAAGGAGAAACCCAAGAAAGCTTCAAACTAACCAGGTCGGATCCGGTGAAGAGGGAAGCTGCAGCCAGGCAGACCTCAGGCTGAACAGGACACGTACCGACAGGCAGGGTAAATACACACATGCAGAGCTCAGGCTTTACTCCCTGCTGCTAAGACAACATCCCAGGTGGCTCCCTGCAGATCCGTGAGCCCCGCATGGATGTATCCTCAGGGCCTGAGGGACGCGGGGATGCGCTGCAGAGGCAGTTTTACGTGGCACGTCCTGTCCTCGGTTGTCCCACACATGGGCACATTTATCCTGAGTTGCTACGGGTCACAGCATGATATTGTAAGACAAACTGCAAGCCAGCATCCTGCGTTGTTTCCACCCTTAATTGCTCTAACTGCCCCACCAAGCCAGGAGTGATGTGGAGCTGCTGTCTCTCCCAAAGAAAGAGCAGCAAGAAGACTTTCTTCAAATCTCCTATGCGTACAAATGTATAGCAGGTCTTTCCTTGAGAGGTATCACTGGCAAGAGGCTGACAGATGGGTACACTGGACTGGAACCCACCAGGGCAGCCCCCTCCCCTCTCACTGGTGTTGGGTTCCAGCAGGAGAGAAAGGATAGATGTTTCCCAATGGCTCACAGCAGGTATCTGCCCTGAGAAGTGCTACTCTGCAGAGGGCTGGCAACACTGTTGCAACAGTGGTGAAGGTAACAAAAAGGCCCAGGAGGCAGGACAGCAGACTTCAGTTGCAAGTGCTATCTGCAGCCAGCATGCCTATTTGGGCTTGCCCAACACACGATTTCAAAATATGACATCCTTGGTGGGATCTGGTTGCCTGAAGATAGGAGCCCAGAGCTATTTTAGGTGCCCTGGATATCTCATCTGGTACCCAGCAGCCAGGCCAGAAGGGTGCTGGTCTCCTGTGTCATACCTGCCTGCTCTGTGTGGATGTCTGTGATGCCCTGGGACACCTAAAAGGGCACAGAACAGCAGTGTCGAGATGCATGGATCCACTAACCCTCTCCAGAGCTATGATGTTGCATCTCTGCTTTTGAAGGTTCTCCACTGTGGAAAAACAAACTGGTGTGTACTGTAGGAATATGTGAAGTGACAACCACCAGGATGTGCAACTCATTCCTAAAGCTCAGCGGTGGCACCATCCGGAATGGAGCTGTGCAATGAATGACCATATTTAAACTACAGCGTCTTTTCAGGTCAGAGTCACCCTGTGTTCCCAAGAGACTTCTTTCCCATGACATCCTGTGTGCGTGAAATGTAGCTCTACCTGCTGCCCAAGACCTCAATCTCCACATTTGGTTGGCACGGGGAATTTTTCTGGCAGTACAAGCAGCCAGCAGCATCCTGGTGTCCTCAAGGACAGACAAGCTTAGATCGGTCTTTGTATGTCCTCTGCATTCCTTTACTTGGTGGACCCCCACAAAGTGGTCACCACAAAACCTGATGAGACAATTGTCGGTGTTTGACTGGAGCATTCCGCACTTGCATAAGGGCAATTGTTTGGCATTTTTGTAAAAAAGTTTGTTCCGTTCTAATACTGTGGGGCAAAGCTCCTTTATGGCTACTTCAAGGTTAATTGTCTTTGCCTCAAGAAACTCACTGGCAATTCATCTGGCAATTCAGTTTTTTCACCTTCTGCTTATGAATTTCTGAACCACGGATTAAAAAAAAATAGAACCAATTTTGCGAGATGAACTCAGGATCACAGTAATGCTAAAAATATGGAGCCTCTGAATTTGTCAGAGATTTTATTTTATAACAAAGTATTAGCTATTGGCACAGATTTTGCTGGCTGCTTTCTAAGCCCGAGAGGGTATGCTTGAATAGATATGTCAAAAAGAACTGCTGACAAGAGCAGCTTGCAAACTGTGGACCATTGTCTGCTGTTGACTTGTCTGAAATCCCCTGGCATGCAAGCTAATATTTTCAGAGGGGTCCCTGAAGCCAGTGGCTCCTATTGCAGACGCAGGGGCTGAGGCTGTGCCCAGCTGAGACACAGTGCCATCCCAACTGCTCCGCAGCCAAGGCACCAAACTGCTTTAGAAATTCTTACAGCACTCTCAGACACTCAGAGCAGGTTTGCTCTGCTTGAAGCTTAAGGTGGGATCTGCCGCTGTGAGCTATTTCACCCCCTGCAAAAGCATCCTCGCGAGCTCAGTGACAGCTGTCATTCAGCAGTAAGGCAAAGTTTAATTCCAGAAGCTGGATTCAGAGCTCAAATTGTTGCAGGTATTTACTTCACACATCGCAATAAAAGGATTTATTTGAGCCGAAGAGATCACCGTGACCATATACAGAAAGGCTACACGACTCTTCTTACTGCTGGATTAAAGCATGTTTTTAAGAAGGGCACCTAAGGAAATTATTTCAGTACAGAAACTCCACATCCAAATACATGTCACTCCTAGCACGGAAGAAGGAGCACAACTTCTCCAGCCTGGTGGTTAAAAGCACAGCTAAAACCTCTGCCTACAGAGCAGATCTGAGACCCCCTGCACTCTCCCAGCACTGTTTCTGCAGTCAGCATGGGACAGCCCTTGGGGGTAGTGAGCAGGCAGGTCTCCTCATGGAAGCAAAACTCTCTGTACTTAAATGTCACTAAAGATAAACAGAGAGACAAATAGTGAGGTGGCAGCTGATGGGGCAGTTTTGGGTTGAAATTTAAGGACTGGAAACCAACATTCTTGCTTTAAATGTCTAAGTCCCTATGGAGTTAGCCTCTAATGGTCCACCTTGTCACCTAAGAATCTTGGCCTTCAAAAGACTACAGACTTGGCCATAGGGTGAGTCCAGTATTTGGATACCAGCAAGCAGTCTTGCTGAGCTGCCGCTTAACTTTCCCAAGGCCCATGTGCAGCTCTGTACAAGCCTAATGCTCTTGGGACCAGTCTAAGGGCTGCAAAGTGTCTTAAAGATCGTTTTGACTTGGAGATGTCCTCAACGTTTCCACACTCAGGAAGACAATGCACAACAGACAGCAAGAATAAGACTTATCTTTGAGTGTGCATGTACTCAACAGCACTGGTTTTGAAACTCACATGCAGACAAGTTTTGAAATCCCCATGCTCTCTGCTTTGAAGCAGATATACTTCAAGCTGGGTTTTCTGCTTTCTAGGAAGAAGCCTACGCACCAAGCTGTTGTGTACAGAGGATGCATCTTTCTTCTGTTGAAGTTGCTCCACTTTTATATAAATAATCAAATGTTCTGTGAGGGATGGAAAGGGAGCAGAGAGCAAAACACTGATGCCGTCCTGCAGGTGACCAGCCTGTGGCTTTTGAGCTGCATAGTTGGTAAGCAAATTAAGAGTATCCTCTCTTTTGACTGCTGGAACAACACTGCTTGACTAGCAAAAAAGCTGCTTATGGAGATTACTGGACAATCCTCATCCCCAGCTGTTGCTGAAAGTGAACTAGCTGGGGCAGCCAGAGTGAAGTTGCTGGGGGTGTGCTGGGACTCAGCTGCTGGTAAGCATGGCCCAGGCCAATAACAGTGGTAGAGGTTGGAAAGAGCTACCATCCTTGCACACCCATGAACTGCTCCTACAGATCCCCTTCCTCTGCTGCAGGAAGTGTCTTGCAAGGCTTGGCAAAATTTTGGTCCTTGAGTAACAGGTTCAGATAACCTGTTCAGAGATAATGTGGTCAGAAGGGACCAGGACAGTGCTTAGGAGGATCCTGACAGAACAGGACAGGACATTCCTCTTTAAGTTAGAACAGCCTTCTTTAAACATTGATTCAAGTCTCTTCTTCCTGTTAGATTAAGGAGGATTCAAAAACATTTCTCTATCTCCTAGCTTATCTCCCACTAGGAGAACTGTTTGATATAATAGAGTGATAATGAGTCTCTCTGGTCACTTAGAGAGAAAGGGCATATCTGACACAGGATTTTTAAATCCAGGAGGGCTCACACTGAGAACTTCCAGAGACAGGAATTAGGCTGGCATTTAGATAGCCTAAAAAGTACCTTCCTTAGGCTCTGCCTCTCAACATCTTCTACAGATGTGCTTCAACAAACTTCAGCTCCAGGTGCCCAACTTTGCCATGGACTTCAGAGCAGCCCTGAAGTTAACTCAGCAATAAGGTTTCTGCAAGGCAGCAAGTCGCTCAGCGCTGAAGCCTGTGCTGCTGAAGTCTTTTGAAATTGAGACTCAGCTGTCTAAATTACGACAGGCCAGATTTCTTAAACGCGTTTTGGCATCTGAGTATAGCAAGTGCCTTTTTGACCTAAGCAGGTCAAAACACTTTGAAAAAATCTGTTCCCCATGTGATTAAAAGGAGAGTGAAAATCTCCAGCAAAATCTCCGTACCAGTCAGAAGAATTTTGCAGGAAGCACCATTTAAAGTCTGCAAAGCACAGACCTAAAGTGAAAATGGTGCTTGAAGCAATTGCGGGTGCTGTGCTAACACTGACAGAGACGTATTTTGTCTTGGAGAGCTTCAACCCTACAAGATGTAAACAGTTCTGGTGGGAAGGAAATAAAATATTAAGGAAAAGAAGGCAGCGGTGCTGTTAGAAACATATACAACTGAGCTGGACTAACCCCAACTTTGAGAAGCTGCTCTTACAAACCTCTTGTGGAGGCTGTAAACTGGAGGAGTGGTAAACTGCTCTGCGTTCACAGCACACCACACTCCAAAGCCAAAATCCAGGCTGGAGCCTAAGGCAAGCAGAGGCTCTAATAATAGTCTCTAATCACTAATATGTATGTCCATAATGAGATGAAAGTGCAATAAAAGGTGGATGCCAGTCTTTAAAAAACCTTAGGCTTGCACAGTTCACTGAAATGCTGTGGGTCACTGTGTGAGCTCTGCTTTCTTGTGGCAGAGATGGCAAAGCCCAAAAGGATCCTGGAGCTCACACAGGTAAACCCAAGGGAGTCTGCCTTCCTCCTGAGCCCCTGTCGCACTTGAAACAGCGCCGATTCCTGCACATATTTTACGTTGAGCGGCGGAGGAAGGACTGCGGTGAAGGTCTCCCAGAATGGAGTAGTGAAAGGAACGCTAGGACAGGCTTTGAAATGCAGGTCAAACCCACATCGTTTAACTTTTTTCGTCGCCCCCCCCCGCGCCCCCCCGCTATTTTAGAACATGAAAAGGAGAATAAAGTAAGGCCTGTTAGATTTCTATTCTCCTTTTTTCCCCTCCCCAAAAAATGACTGCTTGTTACAGACAGGAAGCAACTGCCAGAAGTTATTCACCTCCAATCCTTTATCACTTAAAAAAGCATTACGGCCCGGTCCACGGAGCCACTGGCAACTGCGGTTTGGGAACAGCTATCTATCTGTAATGATAAATAATAAAATAAAGCGTCTTCCCTTTTGAATCCCAGCTGAGAGATTTTGCCAAGTGATCAAGCTTGTCTGAACCTCTGCGCAGCNGCACACACCTCATTAGGGCCCAGCCATGCGGGAAGGCCGAGCGGCAGCCGCCGAGCCCGGCTCTGCGTACCCACTGGAAAGGGGCTGCGGGAAGGGGAGATAAAAGAGCCTTTCACTGTGGAAGTGCACCAGTGACATTTTTACGAGTGGCAGCCCCGAGGCCAAGGGGGTCTTGGCCGCCATGTTGCCCGAGTGCAGGCCTCGGGGCCGGCAGGGGCGCAGGGGGCTCGGCTGCTGCCGTCGCCCTTCCTCGCTCTCCCCCGGTTTCCCATCTTCCTCTCTTTTTTTTGGTTCTGAAGGAGAGAGTTTAACATACAGGGCTCTACCTTCCTTCCCCAGCTTGTGCTCAGAAAAGTTCCCCCCCGCCAAATGAGAAACATATTTCTGAAAGATCCCGAGCTGGGTTCTCTGATCTGGTTCAACAGAGTTCATGCAAGACTCTGTGCTATAATTCAGCTAAATGATTTTTTTTTTCTTTAAAAAAAAAACAAACCCAAAGCAAAACAAAAACACTAAAGCTTAACAGACTTGTAAAACGCTTTTAAAAACGTCTGAGAAGTTTAATCACAGATCCTACCACACAGACACTGGTGAGGGACTGTGTGCTGGCAGTAAAGCACAGTATTTAACTTTGAGAGCTGAAGTTCTGGGTTTAATTTTCAGTTTCAGACTAAACAGCAGGTCTGCAGTGAAAGGCAGGGCGAGGACTCCTGAGCAAAATGGGGTGATGGAAATGCTTTTCTTGCAAACTCTACTGATTGTGTAAGCACGGAGCACCTCTTTGTGCAGGAGAAAGCGCAAAATCAGAGAAGTTTGTGTTGGTTTTAATAAACTCCCCGCCCCGTCCCCTCCCTTTTTTACTGCAAAGAATTCTGCTGCTATTTTGTTATGTAATGCTGCAGGCTAAAAATATATCCCTAATTTAAGCCATCTTGCCAATAAATCTACAAATACCAGGTAATCCAAAAAGGGTAGTTATGGTTTAATGACATACTCTTCTTGTCATCTTAATATGTTCAACTCCTAAAGGATTTAGAGTGATGCATTTAAAGATTTTTTCAACTTCTTGAATATCTCCACGCAATCTGGTGGAAAGGGCGATAAAGTATGGTCCTCTTCAGCACAGAGCGGCAACCCAACTTTTCAAGCTCCAGCTGTGCCGCGATCTGTGCTACCACAGAGCAAAACTCTTTCTTTCTCTAGCAAGATGGTCTGATTCAAAGTGAGTGGGGCTGTCCAACTTAATAGATAGTGATTATTTCCTTTTGATTATAGAACCTTTTATGGGAGTTTCTTTTCCAATTGAACACATCTATATTCTATAATCAAACCAGAAAAGGTATCCTGGTGGAAACGTGTGTTCAAAACATGTTTTCTTTTAGGACTGAGACAGATTTACTGCAATTTATACCTCAATGTTAATCTATTCTCCTCTTCCTAAACATAAAAAAATACTAATATAAATTACAGTTAATGCCTCACTGTATAACACAGTTCTCAGGAGACTATTAAAGCCACGGGCGAGCCGCCCAACATACTGTAACTGTCTCTTTGCTCTTCTGATTTCAGTTTCCAGATTTTGCCTCAAAATAAGCATGAGAATCAGGGAAGGGGAGGGGGTGGAAGCCATTCACTGCCCTGAATCTGATATCTCCTGGGTCCTAGAGCTCACACGTCCCTTCCTTCCAGACTCAAGTCTGGTTTCAATGGAGCTCTCATTTTTCTTCCCACTAATCCTGCCGTGAGATCAACCATTGGTAACTCTGTGAGAAATTAAATACCAGGATGTGGGAAATCTGAGATCTGAATTCGGGCAGAATGTGGGTGATTCATTTTTTTATTTCGCTCCTTCTCCTTTCCCATGGTTGTTGTGTGGCAAATAACTCTCCAAACCTGAGATCAGAGATCGGCCCTGAACAACGTGACTACATTGACAGAGCAAAGGCAAAGCAAGAAGTACACTGGTGATATTATATCCCTTCTCAATATAAGCAACAGTCATTTCAAAAGAGAGATTTCGACCAACATTTTCTGAAAACATTCTGGCATTTCCAGAGATGCCTTACAAAAGGATCAGCAGCAGAACTTCATCATGGTGATGCTCACCATCTGCTGGAGCAGACTTCACGAAGAATTTAACATTTGTGGCGTTGGGACCCCAATGAAACAGGATCCATGAGATAGTTTGCTATGGTGATGTGGGTGCTACAATGCCCAACAGTCAGGCAGTCGTATTGAAAGGCTTTTCTCCTTCCTCTGTGTAAGAAAAGCATATTTATTTATTTAGGTCCAATAAGGATGAACTCAAGACACTTACAAACAAGGGGCTGCCCAAAGGTTTAGGTCCTTCATGCACTACTTGGCAATGTGCTGATGTCTGAAAACCACCTACGTACTCCTGTAGCCTTCAACGTGAAGTACCTAGAAGCATAATTCTCACTGCATAGTACTCAGAGGTTGTGATACTCCCAAACGTTTTATGGTGTCTATAAACACAGCAGCACCATGCTCACAATATCCAATGAGCAATCGATGACCACAAGCTCTGAATGGCCACCCAGACAGCAGCCTGTCTGTCACAGCCCATCCTCACTGGCTGGGTTGCTTCATACCATCACAGCACTAAGAGACAACACAGTGAGAGCACCAGAGGAAGTGATGTGGGATGGAAGCTCCACTGGGGAAAATGGTTTTAGAGTGTTTATTACGATTTTAATTCATGCTCGCTTTTATGAATCCTTTGCCCGAGTTGCCCTTACTGAGCTGCAAGGGAGGAGGCACGCTCATGGATCCAGCCTATCCATCCCAGCCTTAACGTCTGGCATAGGTGTCACAAGCTGACGGGCTGCCCAGGGAGGCCAGATGTCACCCCAGGGCAGCATGGCAGCACTGTTTTCAAGGAACTGAATTCACCGAATTCCACAAATGCCCCATAGTGACTGACAGAGTAGCTGTGAAATGCTTCTTCTTCTATTCCAAGGCTGTTATTCTGGGCAACAAGAGGACCTTATAAAATTGCCCAGATGTCATGGAAACCCAGAATAAAATATGATACTGACTTCTTACTGCTTCCTTCCAGAACATGTTTAAAGATGTATATCAGTTAATAAGGGCTGAGCATACTGCTCTTTTGCCTAGTCAAATCTTATTAATAGTGCTGGTATGCAAATACTATAACTGACCATTCCAGCAAATTATTTAACAGATAAAAAATGTATTTCCATTGGTCTTAACTTTTATTTTCATTGTGTTTACCTTATTCCACATTCATTGCAGCATACCTCATTTTTAACATACAATTTGCAACAGAATTTATATGGTCCTGAACTGGCACGGCGAAGACGCAGCAATTTCTAGAAGTGGCTATGCAGAAGGTTCATGTCCCATGTTTTTCAGTGCAGCAGATGGTCTGGGTTACCTGAGCCATGGAGTATCTATTAATAATATTTATGTCAGGAAATACGGCATCTTTCAGTGACTTCATCTGGGTGTGGAGGAGCAACAACAATGCTGACTGTGAAAGATGCAGAGCCTTTACAAGAAGCTCAGGAAGCAGGCTCTCAGCGAAGAGCACTCTCTTCCTGTGCAGCCTTCTGACACAGCTCATCGTTGCTAATTAGCATTTTGGTTATTTGTGTTGCTATAAGTCCAGAAGCTGATCATTCTGGTAGTTTCAACTTTCTGGATATTGTTCTGGAAACATCTTAAAATAATCAGAATTTTCAGGGGGTAGCCAAGTACTGCCTAGAATCCTGTATGTCTGTGAACTAAGACACCCAAGTGTTAGCAGCACAGACTCATGTTACTCTTGGAAATCTTGGCCAAAATGCGTAGCATGTGTATGCAAAAGTAGCACTGTTTAATTCACTCTTGACTGACATTTTTTTAAACACCGTTCCTTGCCCAGCCATCTTCCTCAATGGTGTTTCCCAAGCACACGTCACAGCCCCTTCTCTTCTGGCTATCGTTAGTGAGATTTTGGTTTGCGTCAAATCAACACCAAGTTCTGAACTGCATGGAACACCTCCCTAAACAGCTCCTTTGGCCACAGCCATGGGCTCAAACACAAAGCCACCCTGTCCACAGCCATTGCCTGCTTGTCTCGGGCTTCTTCCCCAAGCAGGGAGGGGAGAGCGAGGAGATGAGGAGAAGGTGAAGAGGAGCGTTGCTGACTTAGGGAAACGTTTTAGCTTACCCCTTCAGCCTCCAACTGCTGCACCTGCTCCGAGTGCTACACATGGAGCATCTCAACAGCTGTAGTCCCTGAACATTTCTATGTGCCATTAGGTACAGGTCTTGCCCAGCACACAGGGAAAAAGCAGTGACCTGAGAGCATGTCTGTATTGAATGGGCAAATGTGTGACCAGTGCGGCATTCAGAAAGCTGCCTCCTGCTCTAGGGCTTGTATCAAGGAAATTGTGTTGCTTATTGGAACAGTTAAAATAAGCTTTTTCTGCTCTTGTTCAGAGCTGAAGGCTCCTCCTGTGTTGGCTATGCCATGGCACTCCTGCTCTTTGACTGACTCAGAAACTGGCTGACAAGGACATGACATCTCCAAGCAGCACGTTGCAGCAGGCAAGACTCTCAATCCCCCAGACAGTCCCTGACAAGCCATGAGGCAAAAATATCTTGCTAAATGTGATTCCTCTTTAGTCACATCAAATCACGAGCGTATACACTCTCATAACTCCCTTACGCAAGAAGGGAGCATCAGCACCTCAGTTTTAGCCAGAGGGGAATCAAGGCACTGGGAGACTTGCCTAAAATGGGACTCACACACTGCAGTGCTCAGTGCTAATGGCTTTAAAGCAAGTGAGAGGCTCACCTGGCACAGTGCTGACTGGGGCATCTCTGCTCCTTAGGCAGCATACAGGGACACAGGGACGGCCACCTCAGCCTGCCTTGTGGGCCACTGGTACGCTAAGCAAGGGGATGCATAACTCAGTCAGCATTTCCTGACTGAACTATGCACCTGAACTTCACAGACGGGACCATCCAAAATCCTGTTTCTTCTTGCTTCTTTTCTGTGCTCAGGCTGGTGTTGCTGTGAAGCTGGGACTCAACCAAACCGTCTTTCTCCCAGTTGTTCACTCAGGGGCTCTTCGACCTTTGAATCATTAGCTGCACGGTGTCCCAGGTTCAGGGAGCAACACAAAGAACGCTTCTCCCTTGGCAGCCTGGAGCACTGCTGGGATGAGAAATGGGGCCACTGCCCAGGTGATATACCTCCAGAGCATCTCCTGTGGCCACCACAGTCTTCCAAGGAGCAGGCTACCCCTGCTCCCTCGCAAAACATATTCCACCCCCCTGCCCCATACCCCCCCCCAAATACTGGATCCTAGCAGAGGCCATACAGTGTTTTGTAAGTCCCAAATAAGGTGAGAGAGGACCCTGGGGCATGCAGCACTTGATGGCAGTGCAGCCCCTGGGCAAGTGCCCCGTGCACCTGCTGAGTGCAAGAGAGACTGGGCAGGCAGGGAGCTGGGCGTTTTTCCTTTTACTCTATTAAACACCCAAATGCTGCCTGCAGGGAAACAGGGCTGTCTGTATACCTCTGGGTAAATCAAAAAGATTGAGGGCTGGATGACAAAGCTTATTTGTGTATCTGAAGTGAAGCAGTAGTTTATGATGCACACTTAAATGTTTAACTACCGTTGTAAAAAATATGTCTGTTTCCTTTGCTTTCTCCATGAAATGGTGGAAATGCTGGGTGAGCTCTTTCTGTATTTTCATTACTGGCAGGAAGGGTTCAGTTGAAGAAAACACTCAAATCAGCTGTGAGCAAAAGCAATTTTTGTAAAAGTGATTTTTATAGAATTGATTTGTGGTAATGACCTTGTGACTCCAGTGTTCAGTGTGTGGAACTGCACTTGCTGCAAAGTCTTTGCCATCCCAACACTGAGGCCAATGTGTACCTACCATTAGCAATAAAAGAAACTATAAAAATGTTAAAAAAAAAAGCCTCATAGAGCAGCAATCTACATCTTCAGATCACTTAGGTATTTCTGATTTTTGACTCTTTAAAAGTAACTGAATATCTGAATACACTCCTGTCCTGACAAATTTTTTTTCCCTTTTCTTCCCTTCTTTCTGGTCACATAGTATCTCAACTTATTTGTTTAATTTATTTACAGCCAAATTTCTGGAAGCAGCATCTCAAAAATGTCACTCTTTCATAGCTAGGTAATAAATGACAATCATAAATACTTAAAAACTTGGAGACCTGAATCTTACGCTGATTTGGGTATTTTGGTGTGGCCTCATCGAATGATGTTATTCAGAGTCTATTCAGAAGTTATGTGATATAAATAACAAAATATTTGCTGTCAGAAATACGTGACTTCCTGTTCTAGCCCTCATTCTTTAGCACAGGTTAGTGCTTCACCTGTTCACAGAACTGGTAATTGCAACTTCTGTATTTTTCCCCAGATATATTTTATTAAAAAAAAAAATGCTTTTTTTTAAGTCATCAGACAAAATATTCAGTCTCCCTGTCACAATAAACCAATTATAAAAGAAGACAGAATAGGTCTTCCTTTGGAAATGATTTTGCCTTGGAAGGAGAAAGAAGGTAAGCCCAGCACCTTCCATGAGACTCCATCTACTGCATCCAGGAAGAAAGCAAGAGACTTTTCTGATTTCCTTAAAATCAAATTGAAACCTCTCCCACAGCAATGGTAGGTCCGTACCTGTAGTTCAGGCATCTACCTAATTTCTTAATAATTCTGGCTCCAGTCCACAAATCTGTTGTTATTCTAAGTTTGTTTTTTCATTTTACACCAAGCAATCCTTACATGTTGCTTGAAATATAAACAGCAGAACTGGTAACAATGAAACATAATTTTCAAACTGGAGCCATTTTTCATAAGACTTCCCATGACATTTTTATCCATTTGTTTTCAAATAGAAAAATGTTTCCAGAACACTCAGAAGCAAAATCTGGAAGGATTTTACAGAGCAAAAGTGTTCAAAACCAAAATCAAATCCTACTTTTTATTTAAAAAACTGAGTCCCCAAGAGATCATAATATTGTGAAGCTTTGGAAAAGCAAAAATTCCAAGGACACTTATGGGGAAAGGGGTCAATAAAAACAGGTTATTTCATCATGAAGCTATTTACGCAAAACCTCTGATCAATTCCAACAAGCATTATCCCCCCAACTGGTGGTGGTGGGAGGCAGGGCACCGAGCTGGAGGGTCCTACAGCAGGTCTGGGGCTCAGCCCCGCTGGGAAAGTTTTGGGGACATGCAGTGAGACTGGGCTGATGGAGCTGTGATATACACTTGCTCAGCATGTGTGCACATGGTACCACGGGCCTCTAGCACAAATAAGATGTCCCCTACTGCTGTCTTTGGGAAAACATTCAGTATTTGCTTTAAAAATAACAATAATAAAAGAATGGTAACTCAGCCTTTCAGAGGATGTTCTGGAGTGGTGTGTGTAACACACATGCAGTTACCCTACTCTGAAGTATAAAATTCCACATACCACTGGAAAATAAAGTTTTGTTCCTCTGGGATCTGACAACTTTCTGACTCTCCGTAACAGTAAATACAGAAAAAGTACATGACACAGAACACAGCTTGCTAGATGCGGAAGGAGAGCAATGAAACCCCTGGGGCACCAGGTCAAGCTCCAGGGCAGAGTTTTTTCAGTGTTTCTACATCCAAGGCTCAGTTGTGTAAGGCTGCAATATTCCTGGCTCGGCAGGGCACAGGGTGGGCTTGGGCAGGGGCACGTGCTCTCTTGGATGGCTATGTGCATCTGCATGGGTGTGAGGGACTTGCCATCCTGTCTGCAACATTGGAAGCTTCTTTTCAAACTGCTTAAGTGGACCTCTGGAGTATTTCTACCACATTTCTCTCTAGGATTTCCCAGAAGGGAAAAAAAATAAATCCACATGTGGTGGCTAGCATGTATGCAGAACGCCTGAAGCTTGTGGAAGTGCAGATCTATTGCATGGCACAGAGAGGCGATGCAGCACGTGCACTGTGGGCCTGCCGGCCAGGGTGCCCCCACGCATCGGACCTCCCACACAACCACCACGGGTCCCAGGCTCAGCTCTGCTCAGCAAGTCTGCTGCTTTTGGGCAGCGTATGAATGTGTGAATCGTCGATGTAGCTCCTGGGCGGCAGAGCCTGTCTGATGCTTTTAGCTTTTGCAGTGTCCCACACCGAGTTAGGCATATGTGATGGATGCAGCCAGGGAACACATATAACTTGAGGTTGTGAGGTGTATATATATTATGACTAATTAACATGCATAACTGTATTGATACCAAGACTAAGAAACGAGTAACCTGAAAAAATACAGTGAATCTGCATTTTCTTTCCTATACAAAATAACACTTCTCTTTTTAGCTTTTATCCTTGTTGGGATTTGATTTATTTGGACACGGTTTTGAAAGCATCTAGCATCTTAGCATTAGGTAGAAAAGTACACTTGATGTGTATTTTTGGTGTACTTTTTCTGTACACCTTTTTGTGTACGATTCTCTGTGTACACTTTATGTATACTTTTCTGACTGATACACTATCTTTCTGACTGATACGCTGTCTTTCAGACTCAGATACAAAGGATTTGCAAGGATTTGAGATTTTAATAGACCTCCCAAAGAGATTATAAGAAGATTTTCAAAGGGCTGTTCTACACTCACAGTATTCCTTCTCTCCAGAAATGATAAAAATAAAACATGTTCCATTTCCAGAAAACTTTGATAGCTTTCATGATGTTTTCCTAAAAATATCTATTTCCTTTGTATTACTTAAGAGTGTAACTCCCCCATATGGCTGAGGCTACAGCTGCTACAAATAGCTCAAAACTGAGGAAATAGGAGAAATGTCTATTTCTATTGGGACTGCTTATTTGCACACCTCAGTAAGAATATTACTACATCATGATTGTAAGATCTGGCTGTACATTCTTTGGAGACAGAGCGGATATCAAAGGAGCGCCTTGTTTTTGAGGTTTAGGCACAAATTTACATGAAGGTGCTAAACTTACCAGTGTCACACAGTTAGACTGGCTATCTTTTCCTCATTTCCCCAAGGAAGTGTGAGAATATGTGTCAGTGATCATCACAAAGATGTGTACAGACCATAGTAGTTAAAGGTTTGTATTAATGGTATGGGTGTATAGACTTCCAGTGGATTTTACTGTTGCATTTACTGTCTGTGTGATGGTAAATTTTCAGAGCTCTGGGGATGTTTGGAGATATTGCAGAAGCTTATATAGGTATCTGTATGGCCCTAAACTGGACAGCAGTACCATAAAGAGATCTGGAACATGGCGGAGCCCTGCACGATGCTTAAAATCTGGGAAACAGTCATGGGAACAGAGCTGTTATTCATAAAACGAGAATTTTATCTGGTCTTGCTGTTTCTATACTTTTAAAAATGACACAAACCCAAGAGGCGTAGGTACTAGCAACAGTAACAAGAGTAACAGTGATGTAAACTAACGCCTATAGAAATCTTTGAGCAAACACACCAAAATTCAAGGCACGGCACTCAGGGGTGAAACCTGACCAAGGGTTTCTGCCACTTTTACCAAGGCAGGATGGGGTAACACGCTCACCATCACACAGCAGTTCTCGACTGTAACCTCTTACAGTCCCCACTGACGAAGAAAGGACACATTTCTAACTTAATCCAGACTGCCACATGGTAAAGCCATCTGGGAGGATATTTTGAAGGAAACAGATGGAAAAGGAAGAGATTCCTCTGAATGTAGTGTAAGATTTACATTATCCTCCATGAACTTCCATGTAGTTCCCATGTTTATATAATTTATCACTATTTCCTTAGACAGCTCAGATTAGGAAGCCTGCATGAGCTCATGTTCTTGTTGTTAATTCTGAGTCTGAACCTCCCTCCTTTAAGGGGAAATTCAGTAGTGTAAAAAGAAAACAGAGAAAGGCAACTGGACTTAAGTGAAACCCAGCAGCATGAAGTTCCTGATCGTCCCAGGAATTACACTGTTTTACCTCCTCCTTCCTTCAGCCTCAGGAAGACACTGTCATGAGCGCTTGCCCACAGCAATAATTTTTATTCTCTGCCATGCACCCACACCCAGCAAAACTGCAATGCTGTGCAAGCGTAAGTGTGGGAGCGGGGCCTATTCAAACCAGGAAGGGTTAAAGACACATCAGTGATTTCACTGAACATCCCTCAGGGCCAAGGATAAAAAAAAGAAAAATGTTCTCTGAGTGAAGACATGGCACACAAATAATTTTAAGACTATAACTTCACTAGTCATGTTGTGATGACTGGGGATTTCTAAAAAGCCCTCTCTCTCCTTTCATGCGTTCTTCCGTGCCTCCTCGTTTTCTGTACAAACATTTCCATTACTAACGGGAATGTCAAAGGGCCTCCTTTTCTCTCTGTCTTTCACCACGGAGATGCTGCCGAGGCACTGTGCAGCAGCAGCTGCATGTGGCTGGCTGAAACACCCTACGGCATCCCCACCAGAGCCACCACTTCGGGGAAGACGGGACAGGAAGATCCATACAGGGAAACCTGGTGCTTCCTTTCGAACGCCTACATCATTTTGCCATCAATTAAATCTGTCATTACTTTGTTCTGCTACCAAAAGATGGAGAACCAGGTCCCCTCTTTGTCCTCCCACACCCCAGCCCAGCCTCTGTCCCAGCCATTTCTTGCTCTCTTGTGCTAGGGCTCATACAAACAAAACACTCACAGGAATAAGTGCCCGAGGAGGTAGGAGAGCTAGGGGCACCACACGTGCCATGAGCAGCAATGGCTTCTGCCAGGGTACGCTGCGGTCAGGCTCACCAGCTCTAGACCCCTTTACCCCACTGGCCTCAGTGAGGATGAGCTCTGCTATGTAGCAGAGGAAATCGCAACATGAGCAGCCCCCTGGAGCCTTTGCCTCCTGGATTTGGCCTCCTAGGCACAGCAGGGTTTAAGCCTCCCTGTCTCAGGTGTCACGGAGGAGATGGCTGGCTTTGTGCCCACCGGCAGATTTACTACCATGTTGTAGTAGGAATAGCCTGATTGTGGCCGTAACAGTCGAAGGATGTAAGCGAGACCAGGGAGAGGAAATATCTTTTATTAGAACAACTTGGTGTGTTTTGAATTGTGTGGTGTAGTTAGAAGGTTATAGATGGTAAGTCCTTGGGGACTGATGCTGCGTTTCTTGCATAAGCTGGCCTAATAGAAGACATTACCTCTCCTTGCAAAACTTGCCTCACTTGAAAATACTACTACATTCATCCTGTATGTTTTATCTGCCTTTTGGAGACGTTAATATTATTGCCAGTGCCACGGATTCATCATTGCTGTGACTGTACTGATTTCGTTTGTAGAAACCTGACTCCTGCATATGCTTTTGAGAGTTACATCATTTCACCCCTTCAACTCACAGCTAGGATGTTTTCTGTTTCTTATGTAACAGCTCCTAATTCAGATTACAGTAGACATTACAATAATGTACACTGTACAATAATGTATTAAAACCATAAGGTGGAAGAACGAAAGTATTATTCCCTTGTGAAAGCAGACCTCCTTCCAGAAAAGCAATGGACCCTTTATGCTCTTGACTCAGCAATCATTCATATTCACCGAGGTACAGCAGCACAGCGCGTGGACTCTGCTGGGCAGCGATGGACCTGCTCCCACACTCACAGGCTTTACGTAACAAAGTGGCAGAGTTAGGATGTTTAGGGTTTTTTTTTTAACATGGGGTGGGCTGGGAAAAGAACATAGAGATAACTGTAAATGCAGCGTTTGACCGCTTTCATGACACCCTAGCTTGCACTTTGTCCAAGGTATTAAAGAAGAATAATACCACCCAAAAGAAGTTCAAATGTGTTAGTCTTTGTGATGGATCTAGTTACCAAGTTCAGCCTGTTTTCTTTTGTGGACTTAGAGACTCCTTTAGACTTAGTGGGGAGAAGGGTTTTATACCTGTGCCCCCCTCCTTGCTGTAAGCAGTCCCCAGTTACCCACGTTCAGGACACAGAGACACCTATCACGTGCCAGACTTGTACCAGATATACACGTGCATCTGCCTGCATTATCATTGCAAGGTGGTAACTACAAAAAGAGGACATTTCTGAGCAAGCACCATTCCCTGCTTCTTCCTCTCATTCCCAAGGGCTGCTGCATGAATTGCTCTGGTGGCTGTGCCTAGCAAGCCAGCAGCTGTCCCCCAACTCATATGATTGATGTATTTCCCTTCATTCTTTACAGTAAAGGAACCAGTTTAAATACTGAAGAATTATTTCATTTAAAGTAGTTTAAAGAATTTAAATTATCTTGTCTTACCTGAGCTGGCTTCTTTTGAACCACTTGTTGAGGCTGAAAAGTAAACAAAAGCACGGTGAGAAACAAAATTCATTGAGGTCACTTAACAGTTATTTCACAGATGCTGAGAAAAATGTTTTCAGCAACAGACATAAAACCCAGCCCACATTCAGAAACAGAGTGATGAACATATCCAGGTCTCATACCCAACCTCTCCTACACTTATCTGTGTGACCTTGCTCTGAAGTAGTTCAGATTGCTGTGGATGCAGAGGAATATGTTACTTTCGTATAATTAAAAGCAAGGTGAATTCTAATTTAGCATGTTACATCTGGGCTAATTTTGTAAATAGATTTTGTTGTCTCCACTGATGCTATACGGTCTATTTCCACACTCTTTTAGCCATGAGTGGAGTGTGCTGCTGTGGGGAAGCCCTCCCTCCCGGCCACGAGCAGAAGCACAGCTCAGGCAGAGAGGTGAGGATCACATAACCCCATTCCCGAGCAAGGGCTTCCCACTTGACCAAAGCCATCCCTGCCGAAGCCAGGAGGCTCGGATGGGCAGCAGCTGCAGCCCTGGGAAGCTCTGGTTTGGGAGCTCTAGCTGAATGAATGTGACGCTATGCTGACCCTTGTGAGCCTGTTGACATGATTTTAGTGATGCTCATTGCGGGGCTGGTTGGGCACGTGGCAGGGACAACTGGAGTCTGTGTCCGTCTGCCTACGTGGGACCTGGTGGCACAGCCACCGGCTCCTCAGCAAGTCTTCCTCCTGACTGCTTCCAACCAGGAATGGGAAACACGGTCCCCATGTGAGTCAGGAAGTTGCCAGTGCCCTTCATCCCCGCCCCAGGGAAGAGGAGGAGTACCGACTAAGGAACTAACACAGGAGCACTTAAAATACACCACCACCTCCCAGGTGATGTGATGACCCTTGCAGGTGCTTGGAGCCGCACAGAACAGTAAGACTACAGATGAAAGGTGAAATCCTGACACCAAGAGCACAAAAGGGCTTTTCTTACTTCAGTGGGGCAAAGCTGCTGTCTTGCCCTCCCCCCCCAAGACTTTCTGTTTTCAAAGTATATGAATTGCACACAATGATTTTCTTCCTGCCCTTCCTTCCTGCCTGCTCCTAATCCCAGCCGTGATTTCAGTGACTCGCTTGGGCAGAAGCCAACATGCCGTCCCTCTGCATGGCCAAAAACCTAATTTTCATGACAGTGTAGTAGGAAATAACTGGAATATTTCTGAATAAACAGTTTAGCGTAACTGGCCTTTCAGAGCAATATTTCAGTGGGAAGGATCAATGAAAATGTAAATTAAATGTAACTGATTCAATTCAGACTGCCCACCACAAGCGTTCCATTTTAACAAGAGATGCTTTGTTTATTTTCAGTCTTTTTCTAATTCAGCAGAATCCTATTGCTGTTATATTTTTGTATCTGTGCCTCAGGCTCCAAGTTCTGCTCTCAAATAAATATGAGAAAAAAACCCTATGTGATTACTGGGTCCATCTTTTAACTTCAGGGTGGACCCTTTTCTTTTCCGTTAAACTCCCTTGCAATGGAGAAGCTATTACCAAGGCACACATTTTACTGATGCCTTCTCCAGGTGGATTGCAAGCCCTGAACTCATTAATGAACATTTGCTGCCCTCAGCCAAAGGAATGGTTTGTTTCAAAGGAATACCTCCTAATTACAGAACTCATTGAGCTCCTCAGTAATCGGCCACTCGTGCTTTTCCGCTTTCTTTTTTTGCCCGCTGATTACACCTGTACACGTGTTTACTCCCAAACCACATGAAATCGGCAGACATTCTTAGAGGCTGACTGTTTTCTCCTGCTCAGAAATCCCCATATATTTTTGGCCGTGCACTCTGCATTCATGTGACTCTCACACACTGTAGCTCAATGAAATCTTCTGAAAGAGCTGCCAACTCACCAAATTTTCCATGAATTAGGTCCTGACACTTCAATGAGAGGAAAGACAATGTCTGAAACAAGGCCAGCTCTGGCTTTCTGCCTAGTATGTGTCACAGTAATTCTACCAGCTGCCCTTCTACACAGCACTTCATACTTTTCAGACCACCAGAAAGCCCGTTGAATACTTTCAGTGATAGCCGGGGCTCGAGCTGCCAGCGTGTTTTCCCAGCCTCTGGCACCCAGTGGCTCCGGACTGGACCTAGAAAGTTTTTTGTGTGTGTTTGTTTTGTTTTGTTATTTTTATGAATGGCTTTCGCAGGGGACTCTGACTCCAGCACAATCCTATCCAGCCATTCATAAAAAGCAGAGGGAAAATATTGTACTTTGCCCAGTTGGAAACTGTCTCTGATACTGACCAAGGCTTTCAAGAATCTTAGTCATTCAAGACCTTTGCTATCGTAGTGCTTCATGTCGAGAGCTCTCTGGCAGTGCTTGCTTACCGCTGGCTAGGTTTCCACTGGATTTGGGATCTGGAGCTCAGCGCCTGTTACGCTTTCTCCCTTAAATGGAAGAAGTGCAGCTATGAAAGCTCAAAAGCGGGGCTCAGCCCCTCAGCTGGTATTAGCGGCACACACCACCGGCACGCGGGGAGCCGTGCCCACTCGTGTCACGCTGAGGGCTCCAGCTTGTGGCAGCCGAATCACTGCACGTGCTGGTTTTCAGGGGCATTGTTTTTCTTGCTTCAGCCTGGCTGTGTGGGAGAGCTATCTGGATGAAACCAGGCTGGATAAATCCAGTAAGGTCCAGTCCTGAGGGGATGGCAGTGTCCACTCACTTAGGTCACCCCAGACCAGAAGAACTGAGGCGTACAGGGATAATGAGAAATTTCCCAAGCTCCCCCTTTCATTTCTTTAGTCGTTGTGGATGTGAAGCCTTTGGAAACTTTTTGACACGCTACAGATAGAAACGCCACAACTGGCTAAGCTTTGTGTTCACTGAGTTAAGAGATCTTTTCAGGGCTTCAAAGCAGACACCTCTGATTCAAAAGAGTGTTGCAACTGCATGTTCAACTAGCTGGAAAGAAAGAGAATCTGTCTTCGTTATGGAAAAGACTGGAATCATAAAAAAGCCGAGGGCAAGAGACTTTGAAGAGGTGCTTTGAGGCAAAATAAAGTTGTACACAAGACACGAGAGCTCTGAACTATTATATGCACCCAGGAGCCTATAGAATAAGATGGCGGACCTTCTGCTCTGCCAGAAGCGCTCTCATTTATGTTGGTGATCATATGCAAGGAGAGCTTCATGCAACACGGGACTTTCACATTTTACTTTTATCCTCAGTTTAAAACACAGCTATTGTACACTGAATATGTATCAGCTGAAATTCCATACACTTGAAAGCAAAATTCAGTTTTTTTTACATCATATGCAAGTACAAGTCAACATTAAGTAGCCATCTTAAATCTGTGTAAGACAGAAAAAACAAGTGAATGTTGGAAAAATCCTATGACCATGTCATTTAAATGTCTCTCATACAAGAACAAATCCAAAATACAGCAGAATTTCCTTTGCTATGTTTAAACTATTAAATATGTGAGCTAAGGCAAAAGAGAATAAAACTACAGGATAAGATTCCTAACTTTGAACAGAAAAAAATAAACCACCTAAAGAGGAAAGTACACAAAGTTTTTAGTGTTTTTATCTTTGCTGTAAGTTTTGGATGTTCAAAGCCCAACTGTTTATCTTCTGCAAGACAATTCTTCCACTCCTCTTCTGTCACGACATCCCTCATTGTGTTTTATTTTCAATACCACAGATACATCCTTGTAGCCTATACAGGCTATACTGGTCAAACAGTTTCTTTGCCTTCTCTATGAGAACAAAAGAGCAGCCTCATGTGAGGAGTCGATATTCATCTTGTATCAGCGGTCAAAAGTTGTATCAAATTCAATTTGTCACACTTCTCATTCACTGGAGTACTTCTTAAACTGGGACTTTTCATAGGGTTATAAAAATAAGGAAGGATAAGGGTAAGTCTATGTCAACTAGTATGAGCAATGCTGGAACACATTTTTAATGATCAGAGATAAAAGCCTGGGTTTGAATGGAAATCACCCCAACTGCTGTGCCTGAAGCTCCAAGGGCAAGCTGCACACTCACAGTGCTCCTAGATTTTGTGTTTGTGTCTTCCTCTTCAAACTGAGTATTATGAAGATGTCTGACTGATGCTTCTTGGCAACAGTGACTCTCCGTTTTATTCCCACAGCTTGACACAGACAAGATATTCGCATGGAGGTAGCTCTGCTGGTGACACTAAATGACCATGATGGAAACTAATACCCAGTTAGGATGACATTTATAGTGCTGACAGCTCAGCATTGTGCGGAGATCATTAAAATAATTTCATAGGTCACCCAAACACTTGTAGTTCTAAATTAAAAGATGAGTAAAACCATATTTAGTCTTTTTGTCTACATAGCCTCAAAAAATCAGGAAGTTCATATTATACCAGTTGAAACCAATATAATCCAAAATAAATCATGTCTTCCAAGCAGTTCCATATGACAGCAGAGTAACTACTGTTCTGCCCTACAGCTTTAATTGGTTCGAGTCCAGCCTTTCCCTCCCTCTTCCAGCACAGAGCGATGGGACCGGGGGCCCACACAGCCTCAACTCGGGGCAAAAGCTACTTTCAGCTTCATGACAGTCGGCAGGAATCTACCCCAGAATCATCCCTGCTGCATGGGACAGTGTGCCTGCCATTTGCTCCTCTGGTCGAGGTATGCTCATGGCTTTCTTTAGAAATGATCTTCCTTTCGAGGGGGTAGCAGAAATGCTTTTTCACCCCATCAATAGTGAGGGGGGATGCCCCCTCCACCCAAGCAGAACTGGCTTGTGTTTTGGAAGCCCAGGTCATGAATTCTCCTGCCTCCATCGCATGTTTGCAGTCAACTGGCAACCGTGGTGTCTGTGAACGCACGCTGCAGTGGGCCATTAGGACCTAACAGCAAAACCATCTGGCCCTTACAGTTCAAAGGAGATTTCACAGTCCTCTGTGCAGTCTCATAAACGAGGCTAATAGTAATCTGTGGAGAATTTTGGCAAAATCCGTGGAACTTTTATTCTTTATTTTCTATCCTACTTGGCACTCCTCTGAATTTTTAATACCAAATACAAAGTCAGGTCATTCAAAAAATATTTATTAGCTTATTAAACTGACCTCCCCTGACTGCTGCTGGAAAACCCTGCAACATCTCAGGAGCTGCACCAATAACTTTAGCTGATGACAAAGTAAATAGTACTTCCATTCCACTTGTGGAGGAGAGCAGAGAGCATCAGAGTTTTCTAAGTCCATAAAGTGACTTTTAATAGATATTAGACTGGCAACAAAATTTTATATTTTAATTGGTGAATTCAAAACACAGTGCTCCAAAGGACTCCTTGGTAGCCTGAAAATTCAGGCACTGGCACATATATCCAGTCAGGTTTGTATATATCCAATGGAAGTCAAACAACTGACCTCAGCAGGGTTAGGATTTAATACGGTTTGTTGACATAAAGCTACCTTCATGACATTTGCAATGGTTTTACGTTCTGACAGGATAAAAACCGTGAAAGAAATATATTAAAAATCAAATTCTATTTTCCTTTACAGTCATATAACCCATTATTTTTCAGTTGCTTTGACCCAACCTTCCTCACAGAGGTAGATTTCCCACCATTACAGATCTTGCTAAGTACAAATTTAATGGTTAGAATGGGAAAGAAAAATCCATAATTTTTCTTCATCTGCTAACTGAACTGTTAGTTCAAGCACAACAATACCCCATTGAGTTTATCATGGATATAATCAAAATTCAAAGCACAGCAGCTGCTAGTTCCGTGCTCTTGATAGACGCTGTTAATTTTTATAATGTTTCAGCCAGTATTGGTTACATTTCCATAAAATATTTAGGGTAGCGCAGCTTATGAAATACCCATTTAATGGGCCTCGTATCTGTGGTTAAATACTATAAGCAAAGTTTAAATTGGTGTACTTAGCTAAAATCAATACAGTTTGGCAGCAGGAGGATCTGTTGTTGCTGACTGCTCTTCTCCAGTCACCATTGCTCTGTTGGATTCCCCTGTTACTTCATTATCATCCATCAAGTGTTTGATAGGCTTTCCTGATGCATTTGCTCAGGTTTAGTTCAGCACCCTGGGCATTTTTCTGCTAAAATACTAAGAAGCAATTTCTGCCTTTCAGAACAATTCTAGTACACAGTTCAGCATTGAGGTTTTCTTGATGTGCACCTAAGGAAACATGAGCTTGCTCTTTTGTCTGGCGAACGTCGTATTTACCTGTCTATTTATAACTCCCTACACAGACTGACTATTGAGAAAGCCAAATAGGAGGTTCCAGTTATTCTTAGTTATAGCATAAGGAAAACCCCCTACATTTTAGTAGACAGAAATAAATGATATATTATTTGCAAAGAAACCAAGGCCTCATGATTCAGGGATATAAACCGATCAGAAACTACTTAGCTTTATACCTTGCAAACGTCTCCAGACAAATAACTATTGTGCAACTGTTTATCTCCAGACTATCTTGTCTGTTTGGACACAGCAACCCCTGTGCTCACCAAGCATTTCTCTTGGCCCATGTGGAAATGATTTTTGGTCACTACTAAACAGGTTAGATTTGAATTGATGACCTAGAGGTGAAAAGCACCGTATCACATTACCATCCGGTTCCAACTTTTGTTTTAGAGTCTTCCCTCTCTTCTTGCTCAGGCACCTCCTGCTGTACAAAAAAACCCAGGGGCCGTTCCTGCTTCAGAGGCCATTCCCATGGTACCACTGATGGTGCCTGTCTGGAGCTGATCAGAGCTGCAGGACTGTCACCAGTGGACTCATCTCTGGACCTGATGGCCAGGAGCTCCCGAATCCCCCCGACCTTTGCACTGACCTCCAGTGAAACAACAGAATAAATAGGGCAGTAAAGTCCCAAACCAGACAACCTGATGCAAAATCTGCTACTGTTTGGAAAGTGAGCTCTGAACTTCTGTGGTTTTGCTCAAAATGCAACTACTGTCAGGTAACATTTCTCTTTCTGGCCTCCTACGTTCATTCTCCTCCTCATTTTAAGGTCACAAAGACCTTAACTCATTCAGAAACAGTGTCCTTGTGCCATTTTGTGACTGGAAAATAGGCACAGCTCATTTTCCACAGTGTAGCCTTAGATACAAACAATCAAATTCATTTCCAGGCCCACAAAACCTTCTGCCAACAATAAGCCCAAACCTAGAGGCAGGGATGGAAAACAAGGGGAAACTGCTCCCATGGGCAGCCCTGGGACTACGGCAGTGTCCCAGCAGTGACTGGTGGCAACTCTGCCCCCAGCCCCGTGTCTCCACCACAGTGCTGCCGCAGCTGGGAGCTGCACTTCTTCACAAGAGCCCCTGAAGGAGGATACTGGTAAAAATACAATAGGTGCTTCCCTCAGCCCTTGGGCACCTTCGCTACCCTGGAAAGGTAGCCATTCCAGCTACCTTGAAGGTAGCAATTCAAGCCAAGGGGTCTTAGTGTCCTCCCTTGGGTATTTCCCAGTGGCAGCCTGTGGCATATTTCTTCAGTTTAGCTGCATGCTAAAGGTGCTGCTGCCTCCAGAGATTTGCGCTTCATGTTTTAGCAAGGCACATCTCAACTAGAGGAGGAGAGCATCAGAGTGGGCACTATGTATGTAGAGGCAGGTGCAGGAGAACATAATCTGCCTAAAAAGCCTGCAGAATTCACCTATAGGAGAAAACAATCCAGCCCAGATCCACAGCCTGGCTTGCATCCATACCACCTTTCCTCCTCCTGTACAGGGCTACCTCTTCCACGCTGCCTGGAAGGAAGAGCCTGTGGGAGGTACTATTTCCTTAACCACACCTGGGAACCATGTTAGGTGGCAGATGACAAGACAGTGAAGGGGAGAAGGCTACCAACTGCGCAGCACAGACGACTGCGGGGCACTGTTCTGCTCCCTGAGCACAGACACAACTCTCAATCCTGTTAGGAAGAGCTACCTGTCCCCTCATCTGCACAAACCGGGGTAAGGACACAAGGGATCCAGGCAGCCTCTTCTGCACAGCCATTTCTGCCCCTTCAGAAATGTAAATCATCTTGTCCAGAGCTTATGTGGTCATCCCCAGGCCTGGCTCTGAACTCCTGCAGGAGCTTCCCCTTCCCATCCAGCCCATTCCCCCGTGACCTCCCATTGCCCTGCGACGGCTGGGCAGGGTTTTCCTCCAAAGAAAAAGCACACAGCACAAGGAAGGCCTGGCTGATTTTCTGCAGCTGAGGATCTAGCCTGAGGCATTTCTCTTGAACTTCTTTTGTCTGAGCAGACCCATTGGTAGCCACATGGTTGGCTGGGGATGTTTTTGTACGTCTGGGATATACAGATGTCTGATAGCTGTCTGTCTATCGAATAGATTTGATAATTATTACTGCCTCCAGGAAACTGATGCTGCTAAGAGTGTCTGTCAGAGTCCGACCAGAGCCTGCTGACATCCTGGCACGGTTTCATAAAGAAGTCAGTGTCCAAAATAGAAATACATTTTCCACGTACTTGAAATATACCAGGGGCTTGGTGGCGAGTTGTTGTAATTAATCTACTTCCTGGCTTGGTATATTTTAGGATCATTCTGGTGATTGGTATGTTAAATACCGAACTCAGTTCATACTGTTATTTTTTAAATGGAAATTACATTCATTATGTCCAACGGCATGATTTGTAGGCACTCCTTGCAAAGCAGAAAAAAACCCCATTGCATTGCATTTCTGGTGCGCTTTTACCATTCATTTATTAATAGCAATTTCATCATATGCATCATTGTGAAATCTGCATGACAGTATCGTATTTTAAAAGATGGTAGCAAAACAATTTTCTCTTTTAACTAGCTAGAACCTGTTTACTACAATATCCTATCGTCAGCCTCTTGACGGCAGCAGAAATATGAATAGTGTCTGTGCGCACATGCTTCCCTCAGTCTGAAAGAGAAAGAAGGGGGAAGAGAGGGAGGAAGAAAGAGATTCTGCTCTTAATAATCCTGGCGTAATTTTGGAGCTGTTCTATTTATGTCCCTGGACAGACTCTGAATTTAGCCCAGTCTAGGAGAGAAGAATTTGATTGTAATTTTTACAGGACAATTACCTGACTGTATAGCTACAGTTATTTAATAGTCTTTTGGAAGCTACATCTGACCTGAAGATCCTATTTGTTGCTTGGATCTAACAATGTGAACATCAAAGGTATGTGTGTTAGGTATGCACGCAAATCCCCTGCAGCTTTTTTCATAATAGTACTGAAACCTGATGCCACATCAAGAATGCAGCGCCTGGAGCACCCTACTACTGCACAGCCCCGCTCCCTGGTACAGCTTAAAGTGGTTTCCTCGCTCACAGAGCTCCATCCACCACTTGGAAAGCGGCTTGCTTTTAAATGTTACGGTTGCTAGGGAGGGCTTGTGAACATTTTACCAAACGCAGGTCATTTCAGAGAATAGGACTGCTCAATATTTACTCTCAGTTCCTGGTAACTCTTACATATTTTGTTGTTTCTGTTGCTTAAGTGACAAAAGCTGATTTTTCAAGCTGCAAAAACCAAAGCTAAATCCTGTCCTCGGCTAAATTCTGCCCGTGGTTCAAACCAGTTGCAGAGTCTGCCCAAAGAGGTAAATGCTTCCATCTCCCAACTAGTCATGCTTTATTGTGCTTGGAACCTATGTGGTTTGGAAAGTGCCAAAAATATACCAGTTGGTAGCATCTGTGGCTAGGTGGTCCTGGCAGCAGCGCTGAAAGCAGCTTGCTGGATGAAGGAGCAGGGTAGCTGGCCTCCAAATGCTGCTGTAGTTGGCACAGAGAGACATACCCATTCTGGGAATTAGGTACACTGGGTAGACAGAAGCTTGATTTGCAGCTGAACATAATCCGCCTCTGTGAGATCAGGTATTATATCAGCATCAGATCGCTTAACGGCAGCTGCAAGATCATTTTAGCATTGGCAGCAATGTGGCAAGGATACCCTGATACTCTAGATATTAACAGGTATGGGAGCTACTGATGGTGTGGAGCAAGGTTCTTCTGCTGGCCGTCAGCAGGCTGCTCCCAGGCACCTAAATTATAGAATCATAGAATGGTTTAGGTTGGAAGGGACCTTGAAAATCATCGAGTTCCAACCCCCCTGCCATAGGCAGGGACACCTCCCACTAGACCAGGTTGCTCAAAGCCCCATCCAGCCTGGCCTTGAACACCTCCAGGGACGGAGCTTCCACAGCTTCTCTGGGCAACTTGTGCCAGTGCCTTACAACCCTCAGAGTGCAAAATTTCTTCCTAATACCTAATCTAAATCTACCCTCTTCCAGTTTGAAGCCATTCCCTCTCGTACTATCACTACATGCCCTAGTAAACAGTCCTTCCCCAAGGACCAAATGTCCCCACGCTCCATGCCTGTGACTCCCCAACCCAGCCTCAAGCAAGGCTTTATCTTGAGAAGGGAGCCAGGGAGCACGAGGGTGTGCCTTGAGGCGAGCCCCATGGACACCAGAGGCTGCTGGGAGCCCATTGCTCTCCCAGGCAAACCCCATGGCCAGCAAGAAGGCCACCAAGTGAAGGAAGGACAGCATTTGGAAAAGGGGTGAGGAAACAACAGTATAGTTTGGGACAGCGTGCATACACCTAGGAGCTTCTGGAAATCTTCAGCTGGTAGGGAACAGTGCTGGCAAGTTTTGGTTGGGTTGTAGCCTGGGAAAAATCCACAGGGATGGGATGGACGAATGAAAGTGGCAAGGAGAGATGGTGAGGAAGACAGGGACCAAATGCACACCACCTTCCCTGCTTGCACACAAATGGGAACCAGGTCCCTGCACTGCCTGTTATGTGCAAGGAACTGAGAGGAAAAACACAGAAATACCTTATTCATATTTCTTTTTGTCCACCAACGCACCTAAGATGGCTGCATTGTTGTTATATTTTTGTCTTCTATCCTCTTAAAAGTGTGTGCACTACTGACATATTTTGGGGGGCTTCATGGTGTTTTTAAAGAGAGCAACTGCAAAGTTTGGTTAGAAAGACTTTTCTAGGTACCGTTGGTATTTTTAGATTCCAGGATCCGATGCATTTTGTAGCCTTTTCGGGAGTGCTTCATCTTCTCAGAGCATAAAAAGGAAGAAATAGGAAGACCCTATGACTGTACTGCCTGGGGGAGTGGGGGATCACCCCCCTACCCACAAGCAGAGAACAACCTGCCATTCAAGGCTGATGACAGCAGGATCCGCAGGAGCTCGTGCTGTTCCTGAAGAAGAACTCAAGCCGTCTTCCAGCGCAGCAATCTGTGCAGAAGCAGGTCTGCTTCAGCTTTGTGGTTAGACGGCGCTGGCAGCGGGACAGCCAGGACATTCACTATTTGTTATACAAGCACTGCAAAAGGGTGGGGGACACTGATGGGATAAGGAGTTGCCCATGCCTCTTCGCCTTTCATCACCTCCCAGGAATGTCTGCCTTTGGGGCTAATTTAGATGCATTTACGTTAATAAATGTGTGGCCTTTTCAGCCACGTTTTTTCACTTTAATTCCTGTCTGCCCTTGCTGGCACATGCCCTTGGCAATTTGTGGTTATTTTGCTCATTCGGCATTGTATAATTGCCCTTTATTACTGAATATAGATTTTTTTTAATAGTTAAGCAAATGCAGAGCTCATGGAAGTAAAATATTCTAGCTCCACTTTACTTAGCAAATACTGGGCTTTTTTCTTTTTCTTTCTTTTCTTCTTTTTCTCAGTCAAAAAGACAATGTTTTCCTAACTGTAAACTCGTTTGCAAGCCCAAAACTGATGATTTCCTCAGTCTTCAGATGCATCATCACAGTTCCAGAAACCTTCCTGACCAACAAGAAAGACAGGACTTCTGTGAGATCTCCACATCAGGATAATATTAATAGATGTTCTGTACCTCAGAGGGAACCTCCCCAATATCATGTAAGCTCCGTATGGCTCCCTGCTCAGCACTGTGGATGTCTCCTCCCAACCTTTTGCACTAGAGTTAGTTGAACGGTCCCTTATGGAGCTACTCAAGGTCTCTATGCTCAACTCCAACCATGACTTAATACATGAAGACACTTCTTTCACATCCATGCTCATCCCATGACAAGATGATGTCTGTGCTTGGACCAACCCATAGACACGATGTCAGATGGGTGAAGAGCAGGATCCACACAACCTTGAAGAGAGAGCACAGCGGAAAGAAGGCCGTTGCCCTCTGCCCAGGATAAAGGCTTTCAGAAAAGAGGATGCAGAGTAATTTTGCACTGTTCATAACTTCGGCAGGGAGGATCCAGCCCATGAGCTTTAGTTTAACCAGCCCTGCCTGAGAAAACAGTTAATAGGTCCATTTAAAATTTTGAACTTTCACTTACAGCACTGGCCAGTAATACCTAGGAATGCACTTTCAGCTGGCTCTCAGCCATTCTACACTCCAAATACAGGGCTGCTTTGGACTTGGGAAGTGCCTGAACACCACCATGACAAACACGTTTGCCTGTCTCCTCATCAGTATCACTTGTGGTGGATTTCTTTTTTTTTTCCCCAAGTACATTTTTCTTAACACTCAGTGTTCCTTCAGAAATGGAAATCTAACTCATTACCAGACGTCAGCGGAAGACCTGTGATGCTCTGTGATGGGTCATATCGGTACTATTCCTCAGTTCAACATGAACTTCCTTATGAAAAGCTTAAGAATATATATCAGATAGCTAAAAACAATCACAATATTTAAATACCTAATCTCATCTCTGAACGTCCTTTTCATTTTTGCAGACCCCAAAGTGATTTATACACTGGAAGTGCCACAGGAACCTTATGAAGAGATCTGTTTCACTCTGCACCAAAATGCAGCCATTTCTGGGATGGGGTCTGGCAGCTGTTTTAACAGCACAAGACAATGTTACATACAGTTGGGGCATGAGGTGAAGAACAGCATATCCAGTGTACGTGGCAGGGAAGGAAGGATGTAATTATCCAAACTGGAATTTGGCCAGGCCACTGGGGTCAAAACCCTGACTCTTTTGAAAAGTGCCATGGGAACACTAATGACCACGAGTGGTCAGGGCCTTGATTTTTCATCTCATCTGAAAAACAGAACCTCCAACAACAGTATTCTTGACTACCATGCAGAGGCATTCATCCTAAGTGAATCAGAAAGAAAAGTGCATCCCAGCACAGCAGCTAGGCGTCCTTGGAGGTATTCATTTTCTTTCCCAGTTACTCTATATAATCTGAGAGCCCAGGGGACATATACATATCCCTTTCACAGCACTGTCTACAAAGAGAAAAGGACACTGCTTGTGTTGGATATATTTATCAGAAACTCAGATCACAGCCCCAGTATTTTCAAAACAGCAATACTCCTCCCATGACCATCTTGTGACTTGACTTCTGCTGTCTAAAATGTGAATCACACTGAGTATTTAATCTATGAATGGCTACTAAACAAGTAAACAACTTTCCATTGTGGTATTAGTGAGCTACTGTACTCTGCATGATTTAAGTACACGAACACATCACTGACTGAAAAGGCATTTTAAAAGTCACCACCAGGTAAGCAGCAATAACAGAATACATACTGGTTTTTAGCCTACTTCAGATGTGAGGGCGTACAGCATCACTTTACACGCATTTTACTAAGGGGAAGGAACAGTACTTAGCAATGAGGACAGGCTAGCAGCCTGTGCACGAGCAGTCACTCACACTTACCAAAGCTCAGCCAGGGCACTGTAACTCTGTCATGCATTAAATATCTCACACTAGAAATTATGTCCATATCTGGTTTTATAGATTTGGACAGAGGAACTTAGTGCTAATGCACTAAGGTGGCTTACACCTTAAGACTCTTCATTTTTGATCAGTCTTAATTCTTAAAATCAAGTTCAGCAACCTACCCACCCTGAGCAGATTCTGACCAGCACAAAACATCAGACAATTTTCAACAAGCCCCTGCTGCTTCCTAGACTCTGTCAACTGAGAGCTAGACCTAATGGCAGGTGCTTCCAGGCACTCAAATGACTGTAGCCCTCCAATAGCCCATGAACTATTTTGGAACAGGCTGCCCAGGGAAGTGGTGGACTCGCCATCCCTGGAGGTATGTAAAAGACAGGTAGACATCGTGCTTAGGGACATGGTTTAGTGGTGGTTTTGGCAGTGTTAGGTTGACAGTTGGACTCGATGATCTTAAAGGTCCCTTCCAACCTCAATGATTCTATGATTCTATGAACTGTATCGTGCTGGACCATGTACCACAGCCAGCAGTGGGACCAGGAGGAATCAAATCCTGTGCAGCTGGAGACAGGAAAAAACACCAAAGCTGACATTTCCAGGTTGCCCAGCAAATGTTCACCCAGCTACTCGCTCTGTTCCTGTCTTCCCATGGCACTGTACAACTCTGGGGAAACGAGCCATGAACCCAACAAGCAAAGCAGAAAGACTCTGGGCAACACTGTTTTCATACAATGTTGGGAGAATCAGGCAAATTTACTGTCCCTGCATTAGATGCTGCCCAGCTGATTCCCTCACATGAAGAACTGGTGCTCCAAACATGGAAGATGATTGACAAAAGGTGAGCTGTGGAAAAGAGGCCTAGAGAGATGAAATGCTTCCTCACAAAACATGTTGGTGTCAAAAGTATTACTGAATGCAGGTTTCTTGGAACCGGTCTAGATCTCTATCACAGTCCCAATTTTAAAAATACGACTCAAAACACGCTGAGAGTTTGTCACCTGCATTCAAATGCCATCCATAGGAAGGAATCCCCCTCTGGCCATAATCCTAGAGCAATCTATAGCAGACCTTCGCTTGTGATGGACTCCGAAGGCCCATCCTGCACAGGAGGTCAGATTATCACATGGTCCCATCTGGCTTTAGCATCTGTGAATCAAGGGTCAGATACTGATGTCACTAGTCTAACAAGGGAGAGCTAGTTCATTTCATAGAAATACGGCCAAAATGGTTTCTTTTTCACAAGCACTTCCTTACATAGCAGGAACATGCGCACATGTGCTGCAGAGAATTTAAGTAATAAATTATAATCAAGGAAAAGTAAAGAAGTTGACACAAAACCCACTAAGACCAGATGCACAGAACTAGAAATCTCAGATTCATTTGAACAATCTCACAAAAGTGAACTCAACTCAAACCCACCGGGTTGAGTAAGAGTAACTGCACGTGGGAGAGCACAGGACTGCGGCACTGGAAGAAAATGAACCTTGGAGGTTCTACAGGGTGAGGTAAGGTCTTTCAGCTATGAAGTTATACATAATGTAGGAATATGCAGAAACACCAGTTCAGAAGAAATTTAAAATCAGTTATCAGTCTTGGCTTTAGGCGGGTACTGGTTTTGAATACACTTGAAGAAACGTAAGATCACATTAGATGGCTTCCACTCAAACGAGATACAAGTGACACTACCTGACACAAACCTAGGAGCTCATCTCCTTTTTATAAAATCAGAACCAAAACTGTGATTTCTGCCTGACAGTAATCAAGCACAGAGTGCCCTTTTTTCAAAGAAAAAACTAGTTAACAGAAGCATAGGCATGTTTGCTCCTGATCTCACTGTTACAAGCTTGAGTGAATGTTCATCTGCTTTGCTGACACAAGTATTAGTTAACCTGTCACCCAGCTAATTTTTACTTATTTAGTAATACTAATACTATTAATTACTCCAGATTATTTGCCTGTGCCCTTAAAAGCAATTTAACTTAATTTTAAATGTTTTCTTGTATTTCCTTTCCGTCACTGCCTTTTCTGTAAAGAGTGTTGCTGCATCTGAAGTGCACCCAGTGCCCACAGCATTATAAAAAACCTCAACAAAAAATATACAAAACCCAAGCCTTCTCTTGCTTGTTGCTCTAGTCAGTTTACTATCCTCTCATTGTAAACTGTACTCATTTTCCTCAGTCAGTTCATAATATCAATTTCCCTGAAGGTCAGAAACAATAGCTCAGGAAATACCACCTGCTATTCAGGGATATCACAGGAAATTTGCATTTCCACTTTGTAAGGAGTTATTATTTTGGACTGACAACCTGCATTTATTTCATTATCCCAAAGTGTTGGGATCCCTGAAAGCTAGAAAGAGAGAGAACGGGTGTCCTGGCTAGCCTCCCGCTAGCGTTTCATGGTCATTAATAATCAAGAGTGAGAAGACAAACAACTTGCTGCTGAAAAGATGTGGGTGGTTCACACGCAGCTCTCCCTGTCCCTTCCACTGGAGTACGGGAGCGATTCAGCCTTTTCGCCAGTCTCCTCCCGGCTCGGCCAGCTCTCCTTCGGAGCTGGGTTGCTGCTGCCTGAGCTCATTCTTCCAGCCTCTGCAAACAGCACTGAGGAATGAGGTGGCGGATACAGCCAGAGGATTTGCTCTCTTGCAGGAACACAGGAGGCTTGAGCGCGGTTTCTGTAGGGAGTTGGACGGTTTCCTTCTAGCCTCTTATTCATTGGGTGTGAGAACCCAGTGTTTTGGGACCATCGGCAAGAGAAGGAAAGCTGCTCCCAGTTAGGTGCTCGCAAGCCTTTCAACCTTCACAACAGCTGTAGCCAATATCCTAAAAAGAAACTTCAGCCCTTCAGCGTTTTTTCCCTGGAGGGGCATCTTGAGGTGGCCACCAACACAAACTCCAGCAATTGTGTTCCCTTAGCATTCTCAGCACAACCATGAGGGGTCAGGCAGGAAGGAGGAGACCCGTTGGAGGGGAAGCTGCAATCCTGCACATTTTTGATGCATTTTCTACACAACATGAAGTGTCAGTAGCCTTTTTCCCAGCTCTTCAAACTCCAACTTATCTTTGGCCGTTCTGTTTTCTCCTCCTGAGCTGCCGCTGGCAGGGAGGAGCCATGCCCTGGAGGGCAGAGCAGAGTACCTGCGTTGAGCGCACATGGCCAGGGCAGTGAGTGGTGCAGCTGCACATCGCATCCCTCCCACATGTGTCAGGAAGCGTGTGCTACGTGAAATGACGGGGGGAGTGGGGTTTTCACAACCGCCTATCGCTTCTCCCAGGGAACCCGCCCTGCCACCCAGAAACACACCCAATGACGGGCACGAGGCAACCAGACTGACGGTAGAAATGTGCTTAAAAATGGCTTTATTTGTGGAGGTCTGTCCGAATCCAGCTCCGTGGCTCAGGAGGAAGCGTGACTGTGGGAACTTTCTTGCAGTTTCTTCTTGGCTGACCAAACACATCCCAGAGATTTCACTTCTGGGCGGAATGCCTTGAAGTGATTTTTTTTTATGATGAGGGTGTTTCAAGACGTATCTCTATTTCAAGCAGCAGCACTGCTTGACTGATGAGGGACAGCAGCGAGACTTAGTGGTTGGATTAAAGGAAACCTTCTTTTTGAAAGGGCACGGATGAGGCGGCAGCGGAGGAGCGCACTCACTGACAGCTTCCCCGAGTCACTCCCCAGCCCCGCTGACACCGGGGAGCTGCACTGCCACCACCACCAACGCCAAGCCAGCATGCTGCTGGGGAACTCCACGTTACGCAGAGCCAGGGGTGACACAGGTGAAGGGGCAAGGCTGAAAGCTACCGCTACGCCAGCAGGTCCCAGCTGCAGATGCAGCACTGGCACAAGCAGCTCCAAAGTTACATGAACTTGGTTTGCTCCTCTTGCCCCAAAAGAGGAAAGGCAAAGAGGTATAAAGTCACCGTGCCCTTTCCCAGCCATGAGGGCTATCACAAACCAGCTGAGGATTTCCCCCCTCGGGGAGTCCTGCCCAGGATTTAGCCAATGACAAGGTCTCGCTGGCAGAGAGCTGCGAGCTGGCACCGACTCAGAGGCTGTTTGCACAGGGGCTGTCTTTTAAAACTTCAGACTGATAAAACTAATGACTGTGTTGAGAGATGCTCATAAAACACTGAGTCACCCCTTATTCAATTAAGGAAGCCGTCACTGATCTTTCAAGGAGGCCTGAACGGGTTATTCCCCTCTACGCTGTGCTGAACTCAGAAATAGCAATCTGCGTGACACTCTGGATGACCTAGGCTGGCAGTCAGAAAGTTCAAAAGGTGAGGAACACCTCTCAACAGGAATAAACAGTGACGCACATTTGGAAATAACCCTTAAAATTACAGTTAGCCGTCTGGTACCCTCTCCTGCCTGGAAGCTTTTGTGCTGCTAAAAAGTTACCTTGGAGGGATGGCGAGAAATGACTGTAAACCAGCCCTAGCCACCTTCAAGGCTGATTTAAAAATCAGGAGGAGGAGAAATGCCAATGTTTAATACTTAAACAAAAAAAATGTTTAATTTTTAAACATTTATGTTCCTTTTATGATTGTTAAATCAATATTAATACAGAATGTAGACCATTCAATAGCCTCCACACAGGACTCCTCTGTCGCTCCCTTCCTATGAAGTCTGTTTTTTAGGCAGATGAGCGCTACCAGCGGGAGGTTCAGAAATGCTGGTTCTAACAAATAACTCCAGAGCAAGACCTGCCGCCCTTCTTCTCCCAAATTGATCTCTTGAGCTTTGCAACCTGAGGTTGTACCTGCAACCCCTGCCTTCACTGAGCAGAAGTAGCAGGTAGAGATGGGACGCCTTGACAACAAGCTTCAACAGAGTTGAAAAATAATCCTTCTCCAATGCTAGCCTCCAAAGACAAAAATCTTTCTCTAACATTCTTTAGCCTTCATCCCCACTGCAAACTATATATGCTAAGATGTGCTGTGTTTCTGAAAAAGCTCTTAACAAGCTATAGACAAAAACCAGGAGAGTGCAGAAAATCAGGAGCACAAACAATAGCCAACGACCATGCTTCCACCATTAATTTCCATGAGCGTGCTGCTCCAAAAAGCAGTTGGTAAATACTCGTGAGCAAACCTCACACCAGTCCACTGTGTCCCGCTAGCGTCACGCAGCTGCTGGCCCCATCCATTCACTGCCTCACACGTTTTGAACTTATTTCACTCATTCATTTGGGAGAAGGTGCTGCACTTCTCCCCCTTCCAGCCCGCGTCCCTTCTGGAGAGCATCCCGGTGCTAAGGGCTGCAAAGCAGCCTCCCGCCTCCCCTCCTTCGCCTCCCCCTGCCGCCATCCTCGGGAGGGGGGCACGGGGAGGAAGTGGTTCTGACATGTATTTTACTGATGTTTTAAAGCATATGGTCTGAATGCTCTGAATGCCGTGGAAGATTACTGTCACATGTCCTAACCCACTGCCTATCTGTTGACACAGTATCACCTTTCATAAATGGCTGGATACTATTTTCCCATCAGCATTGCTCTAAACACAGGAATTACAGGCAGGACACAAATCCAAACAACCTTTACATGCTTAATAAAATAAATAACAATCAGCCCCTTAAATGTTTCTCCTTTAAAGGAATTTTCCTTATTTTAGATCAAACACTTCCTTGAGATCCATGCTAATTTGTAGTTTCCAGTGCCATAAATAACAAACAGAAAGGAAAAAAAAATACAGCACATTCGAAATCAGCCTGATTCATATTTTTAAATTCTAAAATATGTGCTCATGTCATGCTTTGGGTACTGGCACAATTTCTGAATGAATGCAAACAAAGCCAGATCTGCTTGAATGCATCAGACTCCCTAATGCATACTTAGCATAGCTCCAGGTCAATGGAGCCAGACCCATTTACACCAGTTCAACAGTTGGCCCGCAAGGTTCACATGAGCGTGGTATCTCCTTAAGTACCTCCTCCCTTCCCTCCTTCTCAAACTTGTGAATGGGTTAATGCCTCGTATCTCAATGTGCCTCTGAACTCTGCAAACTATTTGGATTTGGTTCAGGTCACGTGAAAGCAGGCTGGAAAACGCGCATAACCTCTGCCACCCCCTCCACCCCTCCCCCCTGGCTCCACATAAACTTCCACACACTGATGGAGAGATAACCTCAGCTTTTCACAGGAAAATTGATTACTGATATGCTAGTTCAGTGTGGACTATAAAACATTACATTTTGGGGTTATCCATTAAGACAAAATTTTCTGAAGTGAGCAAGTACTTTCAGTTCAAAATTTCATTTTCACTTGTAACCTAATTTTCTGATGAAAATGTTTCAACTGAAATAGCCTTGGGAGTAGCTAACAAAGCTTTATACTCCACTATAACAGTGCACCTCTGTGTGCTTCCACTCCCGAAACCTGTATCCTTCTCAAATCCCACACATTGCGGCTTTCAATATGGCCCGCAGGACCACAGATTGAGACTTCACTGACTCAGACCCCCGAGCGTTCTGCTCTTATCCTCTCCTTACTTAAGCAAAGAGGAGGTTAGCACATATTAAACCATTGGATTTGTCTTCTCCAAGCGTGCAGGGAAAAACTAGTGATGTGTTTGAGAGCCAAATGTAAGCCATTTGGGGATGCACTGGACAAAATCAACACCTGGCAGCTGGCCATCAGCCAGGTTTCACTCCAGGGATGCAGCACTGGTGAGAACCGGCTTGTGTCGTGCGAGGAGATGCACTCTGCTATGCAAAGCTCCCAGAGGAACCCAAGAGTAGAGCCCCCCGGAGCCACCCACTCACTCAGCGTGGCAGAGTACTGGGTTCTCTGTCTGGTTCACAGTACCGTCTGAAGTTTGTACAAGGCCTATAATACTGCAGCACCAGACAATTTCCCATACACTAAAATATATACATAAATAATGACTCTCTCACTCTTTTTTCCCCTTCCTGTTGTCTTAGAGAAACGGCTTAATTACCGCATTGAGTTTCTCTCATGTCAGCAAGTGTCTATGGAAGATGTTCTCATAAGCACGCACCAAATTCTAGCACATTTGAGTAGCCATGCTCATGCACCGTAAACCAACCTCTGCTACTTAATCTGAAATCTCCGTTGGTCACTTCATGTTCTCAAAGTCTCTGCGGAACACACATGTGCACTCTAATCTTTCCATCATGTCTGCACGAGCCTCTGCCAAATCTGACAAAAAAGCAGTCTGGGAAGTGAAATGCTAAGCTGGCAGCCTGTGCTTAACATAGGGACCTTCACTAAAAAAAAACACCAAACCTCCAGAAACTGCCATGTATGCCATATCATAGAATCATAGAACCACGGAATGGTTTAGGTTGGAAGGGACCTTAAAGGTCATCTAGTTCCAACCCCCCTGCCATAGGCAGGGACACCTTCTAATAGATCAGGTTGCTCGAAGACCAGTGCAACTTGACCTTGAACACCTCCAGGGATGGGGCATCCACAACTTCTCTGGGCAACCTGTTCCAGTGTCTCACCACCCTCACAGTAATTGCTGCCCAATATCTAATCTAAATCTACCCTCTTTCAGTTTAAAACTGTTACCCCTCATCCTATCACTACACTCCCTGATAAAGATTCTCCCCCCATCTTTCCTGTAGGCCCCCTTTAGGTACTGGAAGGCTGCTTTATCATGTCAGTGTAGATCACAGAGCCATTAACCCCTTCCCTGCGGGGTGGTCCGGGGCTGCAGTGGCAGTGCTGCTCCAGCTGCCAGCATTCCCTGCAGGACCAGCCCACGGGGCAGACAGGCCACAAGCTCCAGCAGCACAGGACAGCCCAGGCTTTGGCTTACGGCATGATTACAGCGCCGGTCACCGACACCACACTCTTAGTGCCTCCATCAGTGCAGTGAGCAGCTACACAGCCTCTAGCATAGAAGTTTAAAACCTGAATAAAGATACAACATGTGTCACCCAAACTTGCAGCAAGTTTCTAAGTGCAAAACGTGACGGTGGTGTCTCCGTTGCAGTAGCTGTTCACTCCATAGGCAAGGATGCTGCAATTGCTGCTCATCAGAGCTCTCGTTAGCAGTCACAGACCCGGGCAAGCAACCAAGCTTAAAACCCTTTTGTTCCTCCTGATCAAGGCTTCGGCACGTGACCGTTCTCCAGAATTTTGGGGCTAGTACCTTTATCAGGCAGCTACAACCGTAATGGTAATATGGTAACGATATAATGCTGATGATGAATTAGCAGACAACTTCGACTTCAGGACTGTCAGACTAACACCTTTCACAAGAATGAAATTCACCTGACTAATAGTTTTTAAAAGAAAGACCATACATAATATTGGGCTGTGAAAAACAGGCTGGGCTACTCTGACAGCAGTTTTATAAAACAATCCTAGAATTTCCAGGTGAATCTAGTAGATGTTATGACTAACAATACCTACAAAAGCTCCGCCTAAAAATCCTTCTCTCTCCTGCCAGCAAAGAAGTCCCCTCAAAGCAGTCTGCCACCAAGAAAATCCAATGGTGAGAAGATGTACTTACCTTTCCTTTAGCAAGCGCTCTGCCAAGCCTTGGGCTACTCATTTTGGGGCTGGCCTCCCTACTCTGTGTGAGAGCAGCAACGTTGATGTTGGTGAGCAAGGTATCACCCAGTGCAACTGCCAATCCCTCTAGGTGATCAGATAGCAGCTGATGGGTGCTAGGGGCAGAGAGAGAATGAATCACCTTTCTCCAGCACACCAGCCTGCAGTCTCAAAAAGTCTGGGCACCAATACATGGCTGCGCTCCCGGGGTTTAAACCATGTTACTTCTGCAGCCCTCAAACTGCCCACAGCTAGAGAGTGCCCTGTGGGGGCTGCACAAGGTGACTGTGGGGCCAGCATCCTGCTTGCGGGTCATCTATTTACATCAAACTATCAAAAGTAGCTCTAGAAACTAAAGGAGAATGGAGAGAAATGAAGAAGTGGATTAGTGCCATTTGACATCCACATCCTCGTGTTTCAGGGCATGTGACAACCATTAAAGGCCCATAAACCCGACTGAACCTTCCCTTGCGGGCTTCCTTCGTTAATAACAGTCTATTACGAGAATGTTTGTATCTTTTTCTTGTGCTGACTACTATATACAGGACCTTAGATTAGCGAACCCATGATCTAATCCTGTACTGTGTATGCATTTTTTTTAGAAGGAGATGCCTACATGATACTTGCAGAGCAGAACAACCCCTATTCCCTCACCACCAACCTTAAAATAGAATGCCTTTGCTGAGGAGATGAGGAATTATGCCATATTTTCACATGTGGATAGCCAGTTAAATTGTAGGCAAAACCTTTTTACTGTCTGGTTCCTTAATTTTGTTATATATAAAAACAGTAAAGAAAATTATTGCCTATAAAATGTTTGTTTCTGTTTTAGCGAAAGAAATGTAAAATATGTCCAAATGCAGCCAAAATCCTATTTTCGTCTTATTATAACTAAACCATGGCCAAACCAATTTCCTTCAAATTTTAAGGAAAAGAGAGATGTTCTTGGATCTCAGCTGAGAACTTGCGCACTACATTTCAATCTGGAGAGAATTTTTATGGCTGCGTTATTACTAATAAACAAAGTTTATAATGGAAACATTGACAGGACCTCCACCAAAGCGATACCAGCAAGGGCTGCTGTAATAAATTCAATTAACATCTAATAGAAACTCTGATCTCATCACATGCCAACTAACATTATGCTCGGAATAAAATAAAACTAGCGTGGACTGGCTTCTGTCAGTTCTCGAAGACCGCCATCCTCAAATTCCTCCCACAGAGTAGCAGGTTTTATAAACCCACACACCTTCTTCAAATCAACAGAAACTATGGATGCTGCACCAGATTCCCTCCTCATTTGACCCGATGACACTCCTTTAAATCTAAAATATCACTGCTGGCTACACAAGCCTTCAGCCTCCTTACTGAGGTTATGACTACAGCTGACTTTGGCTCAGTAGCTGTTGAAAAGATCAAACAAAAATTAGCAGTTCCTGTACAACAAAATATTTGGATCTTAACCAGAGTTAAAAATCAAGCCTTAGCTTCCTGCCCGTCGGACATGCTACACTGAACATCCTTTTTAAATTCCACAGGTAATAAAACTTGCACTAAATGAGGCCGATCCCAGCACAAGTCTGTACTGATGCCAGGCGCAGCAATCTCTTTCATGTGTGGTGCTTTGCAAGCACCGAGGCTGCAAGGCACAGGGGTTCATGAAAAGATGCTGCTTTATAGGTTCACTGATAACTTGATAGAGCTCATAATGCAATTATTGCTTGCTAGGGGCCGACAAATTAAGCAGATTTTCGCAGTGGTGGCAGAGTAATGCCAGAAATGAGCAGGAAAAACAAGGCCGGTACAACTCACAGGATGTGAACTTCTGTTTCCTAGACGAGTAAATAAAACAAATCCTTTTCGAAAGGATGTGCCTGTAACCCGGACTCGATATAGTGGAGGTGCAGTCAAGATAACTACACTGGAATTCAGGTGGTGCGTGGGTGCGTACAAATATGGCAGCAAAAAGCCTCATGCCACAGGATAACTGTATATATAAGGAGCTTAATCATCTGCTCCTGATGAGACAGTCTCCAAGGTGGGAACTGGGCAGCAGAGAGGGGAAGGGAGAGCCAGCTCTGAACCTGAGAACAGGCATCCTCTTCCCCACTGCTGCTGGCCGCCGCTCTCCCTGCTCTGCCGCTGGCGTGTGTTGTGGCACGGCTTCCCATCCCCTTCAGACAAAACTGGGCAGGCTTGCTCAGGCTGACCATTAAAACGACTGAACTAATTCAGCTGATTTTGCTTGGAGCGGATTAGGAAGTGCTCACGGACAGCACGCAGTGGCAGCTGGGCAAGGTCAGTGACCTCTGGCCGGGAGGCTGTGACGAGCCGCCGAGGGCAGTGACCTCTTCCACCAGCACAGTTGGATCTCGAAGGGGACATCTTCCTACAGCTTAACTATGTGGGGTCCTCTTTCCCAGGGAAATCCCTCACCCAGAGAAACATTACCTTCTTGCCAGCACGCAGCTCTGGGAAGGATGAAGTTCTGCTTTCAGATCATTTTTACTGCTACAGCAACGTGACCAGTCTTCACGGTAACAGCAAACTGAATAAAACACTGAAGTGAGGCATAGTGTATGGGTCGTACCAATTAGTAAATCCCCAAACACCCACAACAGACACCAGTAAGACCAGAAGGTACCACTGATATCACCTAGTCTGCCCTCCTGCATAGCACAAGTCACAGAGTTTTGCAATTCTTGCATCAACATCATCATTTAAGGTTGAAATATTTCATATCTTTTAGAAAAACATCCAATTCTGATTTAAAGACTGCAAGTCTTGAAGAATTCACCACATCCCCAAAGCCAGCTGTTCCCATGATCAATTGCCTTCATTCTCCAAAATGTATACCTCATGTGCATGTGGGAACTGAAAACGCAAAGGGTGAGTGAGCCAAGTTCTAGTGCTCTGGCACGAGTGAAGAATCAACCTCATATCAGTTTTATGAGGTTACTATAGCTCCACATAAGAGGCTATACTATTTTTCTGGAAGATCTCGTGCAGAATTTAGCACGAGAAGTGTGAGAACTTTTCAGACTATGTTTCCTTCTCAGGACTAAACCGGACTTGACAAGTTGCATAATTTTTGCACAAGGTACATGATCTACAACAGCCAACAGTGGTACCATGGCTCTTCTCCGGCCCCAATACTGACTTGTTTGCCAAGCAGCTGGGGCTGAAGAGTCAGCTCCTGAAGTTAAAAGAGACCATGGTGCTATCAATCAAAGAGCACGTTTTTCTTTCCAGCTACAGCTCTGGTTCCTCCATATGGACCAAGACAGAGGACGTGGTGCTGACATGCAACTGAAGGGGAGTGACTTTGTCTTGCAGTCTAACAAATGCCATGCTAAGGGCAGAGAATTGGAAGTTGTATGCCGCAGCTGTTGGTATTTGAAGGACTGAGGAAGAAAAGTAATTAAAAGTCCTTTAAAAATGAAAACATCAAAAAAGGTTCAGGAAACAAGAACATCAACACAATAAATCAACTGAAATTTCTCAATTCAGGTATCAGTACACAGTTCTCAGCTTTCACGTTTGTTTTAATCATAGACTGATTAATTTTCCAAACAGAAAAGCAACCTTTTTCTTTTAGAAAATGCTAGAATAGGACATGTAACTTTTTTTTTTTGTTTCAACTGAAATCAGAAATTCGTTGAAATGGACCTTTCGTCTTAGGAATTCATAGAATCATAGAATAGTTTTGGATTGGAAGGGACCTTTAAAGGTCATCTAGTCCAATTCCACCTGCAATAAGCAGGGATATCTTCAACTAGATCAAGTTGCTCAGAGCCCCATCCAACCTGACCTTGAATGTTTCCAGGAATGGGGCATCTACCACCTCTCTGGGCAACCTGTGCTAGTGTCTCACCACCCTTGTTGTAAAGAAATTCTTCCTTATATCTAGTCTAAATCTACCCTCTTTTAGTTTAAAACCATTAGCCCATGTCCTATCACAACAAGCCCTGCTAAAAAGGCTGTCCCCATCTCTCCTTTAAGTACTGGAAGGCTGCTATAGGGTCTCCCTGGAGCCTCCTCTTCTCCAGGCCGAACAACCACAACTCTCTCAGCCTGTCCTCATAGGAGACATCCCTCTGATGATTTTTGTGGCACTCCTCTGGACTGCTCCAACAGGTCCATGTCTTTCCTGTACTGAGGACCCCAGAGCTGGCCACGGTACTCCAGGTGGGGTCTCATCTGATTACACAATTTAGTGTTTCTGCATGAAAAAAATAATCCTCTAAGAATTCCAAACCAGCTCCAGTAAACTCTTACCCGCACTCAACCCCACGCCAGTGTGCCTCAAGTTTTGCTGCAGTTATAATTGCAGCCCTGCATGTAATTGAGAGACGATGCAGCTCCTTGCACTCAATTCGTATCACTCATGAACTACACTTCTGCAACAGAAAGGAAAAGGAGAGCTGGTGCTGGGAATTCATGGCAAGGGTGGAACACGGCTGTTCATGGCCCACCTGCGTAGGAGCCGCGGGCAGGAGGGGAGCAGTGAGCTATAAGGGACACACTTTTTTGGGTGAATTAAGTGTTGCATGTCTTTTGTTTTCTTAACTTGGAACGAAGTCCAGAACAGGCATGCTGTCATCTGTTCTTCCCTCGAAGAAGATACCAACCCATTAGCATCACTGGGAGCTAAGGAAACAATTGTCATCATGCTCTTTCTATAACACCAGACGGTTTTCTCCAATGTGAATCTTATTTCCCACACAGAGCCGTATTCTCCTTCCAGTTTTTTTTCACCTGGAGGAATCATATCATCCAAAGGATATAACTATGGAGAAGACCCTCAGCAGACCTTCATCTGGTAGTTCACTCCGTTCAGCAGAGGCAGAGGTCCAATGTCTTTTCTCAGTGAGCTGGAAGATGTCAATCGGTGCAAAGAGGCAGAGCCTTCCCCCTCCCCATGTCAGTATTTCCTATGTTTGATGGGAAGGCCAGCCTTTTACTTGAGTCACCACCATTTTCAAATGGTTATTCTTATCCATTTTCAGTCAAATACCTGGGAAATAGATCTGCAGAAAACCTGAGCTTGTGGCTGGAAACTGACCTCTGGGGTGACCCGTTCATGACTCGACTCTAGTCTCCAAGTGAACACTAGAAGGACTTCACCTTCAATCACTGTTAAGTGTGACCTCACGACTATATTTGCCTGGATTGGTTTAGCTGCAGGCTGGTTTTAAAGTTCAGCATTATAAAAAACAATATTATTAGACACAATCAAGAATTAGACTTCAAAGACCTTTAGTCTGTCACGTGTAAGTAACGTACTGAATCACAATTAAACCATGATTGGCATTTTATAGCACTAGTTCTTTGAGGACAGCAAAGCTCATTTTTACCAACAGTCTTTGAGAAAAAGACTCCATTATTTAAAGGAACCTCTAATCTCTATACGATTCAAGATATTCTCAGGAGGTATGTAACATATAATTTCAAACATAAAGTTGCTTTCACATTATTTCATTATCCCTGCGGTATTTTTGGCAATGAGTGTTTTGGAAGGTGAATTTAAAAAAAGAAGAAGTACAAAATAAAGTTGTCAGTGCACTGATTGGAGTTATGACTATGCATCCTTTAATCATATGTCCCTCTCAAACCATGCAACTCTGAGTCCACATGGCCCAGGGCTGACTCTCCCATCGTGGGCATTAAATGCTGTAATATGCTTAATTAATTCACTGAAATGCACGAAGGTCCTTGGACGCCACAGCGATTAGTGCCAAGTAAGTGTTTATAGTTACAGCAACTGTTAATAAAACATTGTGCGCTCCAGGTTTGGAAGCTGATATGGAAGAGCTGAGGGGCTCTGAGGCCTTGAGATCATTCAGATCTTGTGTCTCCTTATAGTTAAGGAGACTGAATTTTTGTCAAGCCAGTGCCTTGACTCCTTTCTGTACCCTCCTAACCTTCTGTAGCTGCCAACTTTTCACAAGCGCACGCTATCACACGTGGTCCCCTTGGAAACTCAGTGCTTGGAAGCTGGTGAAATACGCCTAACAGGTCCAGGCTGTGGCATGACCAAGGCAGGTGTCCCACCAGGGTGTTCATATGCGCAGGCCAGCCAGCCCAATTAGCTTACACAGCACCACAGTCATTCTCACCCTGTTTTCCCCTTAATTTGTCAGAGATGCAACCTCCTATTCTCACTTGTTCACATTCATTTTCTGTTCAGAGCTGTCAGCTGGATCTACGGGGGCTTTCCATCCCTCTGGCTATCAGCTCAGGCAGCCTTTTCCATCTCCCGAGTACATCAGAAAAGCCCCGCCTTCTCCAACAGATTTGCAATGAGACTGGGATGGGTAGACGGATAGACAGACGGAAAGATGACGGACGGACGGAAGGAAGGAAGGAGGGAAGGAAGGAAGGG
>VZSZ01009385.1:114376-129611 GCA_013398815.1 Ibidorhyncha struthersii | reverse complement strand
AAGGAAGGGGGAAGGGGGAAGGAAGGCAGGAAGGAAGGCAGGAAGATTTGGTTCCTTTTCCCCCAGAGAGCTACAACTCCTTTCTCCCATACAGGGCAGGTATACTCCTTCAAGTTTTTTTTCACCTGGAGGAATGAGATCACCCAAAGGGTATGGCTATCAAGCAGACCCTCAGCAGATCCCCATCTGCTAGTTCGCTCCATCCAGCAGAGGCAGAGGTCCAATGCCTTTTTTCAACGACACAGCACTTAGGGACATGGTTTAGTGGTGGACTTGGCAGTGTTAGGTTTATGCTTGGACTCGATGATCTTAAAGGTCTTCTCCAACCTAAACAATTCTATGATTCTATGATTCCAACTAAGTCCAATTACAGTAGATCTCTTATATTTCCTCCAAGCTAACAGTTTCAACAGGTGCTTAAGGTTAAGGCTCTTACCTGAAGAGATAGGAGGCTTCTCCATGTAGCCTGTTGATCTAGTGCTTATGAGTCTAAGAAGAGCTCTCTAACATACTCGGAGTACACCCAGCTTTTCCCCCCAACACTTTCCAAACACAGTGTTGTTCAGCAGGATGGAAGTGTGAGAAGTTATGTGTTACACATGGAAGACAACGTGCTGATTTCCCTTCCGTCTGATTCCCCCCTCTTTTAAATTTGGAGACAAAAATTCCAGCTTTTTTTTTTCTGTGGAAAAAAATCAGTTGGCTTTAGGAAATTCTGAAACAAAAATATCTGGTTTGTTTACTTAATTGATTCATTATCAGCTTCAAAAATAGATGAATTGACATTTTAGGTACTGAATGTGAAAATGAATTTGTTTGAAACTGCTGGATGGAAATGTGATGTTTTTCAAACCCAGAATTTTGAAATGGAAGTTTTTTTAAAGAAAAATCTTGCTATTTTTTTTTTTTCAAAAGGAGCCGTACTGCTCACCCAAGCCACCGGTATGATGTTTCACCAGAAGATGTGTGAGACGTTTAAAAAAGGAGGGGCAGGTCTCATGGTTGGTGGCTTCTGCAGGGAACAGCCTGCTGCTCCCCAGGATCCTGCTGGAGTCTACATGGCTCCAGGCTCTCTGGGGCTTTAGCTCAGGCAGGACACTTTGGAGGCTGGGGCTCAGCATGCTCTACACAGACTCCGGCAGCTCCACCGATCCTTCCCTCAGACTGAGAAAACACTTCTGCATGTTAACCAACCTTGGGCTCAAAATTTGTCAGAAAGAGCATTGTAGTGTTTACATTTTAATGGGTCCCATCACCCCACAAAGCCGAGCAGAAACAATTTCAAAGAAAAGGGCGGGGGGGTTGGACTAGATGATCTCCAGAGGTCCCTTCCAACCCTAACTATTCTGTGATTCTGTGATTCTGTGTGGTTCTGTCTTATCTTTGATTGCTGAGCTTATTTGTCATAAATACAACTACTTTTGTATTACCTCTGTGATCTCAGAATACTACTTTTCACAACATATCGGTTACTAGGACAATGTTGCACTTCTTAAAAAGCTAACAGAGAAAAAAAACCCTGCAAATATTTTGTCTACAGCACTACAAAGTCACTATTACCAATGGAGTTTAAAAGCAGTGGCAACTTTGGCTGTTATTTTGATACTAAGGAGAGTAATTCCTTAACTTCTTTTCCTCTCCCTCCTCCCTCAAATGCCAGTTATTGAACTGAACGAAACCCCTTGATGGGAAAGAAACCCATGGGAGGGGCAGACAGGAATCAAGGTCTGTGGACATCTCCACTCTGATGGTGTATAAGACATCTTTAGAAATCTCCTAAATCTAGGCAGAATCTTCTAAAGCTGGGCAGTTTGTACAGGCTTACTGATTCTCCTGGGGCTGAGCACGGGTGGTGAGCTAGCCTGCTGCCTCCTGAGGTGAGCGGAGCTGGCAAGATCTGCCACTAAAAATGGTCCCACAGAGAAAAAAGAATGTATGTTCAAAAAAGCAAGGGAAGGATGAGGAAAAAAATGAAAGGAAAATGGAGAATGGAGGGAAACGGAGAGCGAAGGAGGGAGAAAGAACCGCACCGCCCTACAAGAGCAGCTTTGTGATTTCTCCAGTAATGTTACTCTGTTTTGTTTATCATGAAAAGATCCCATTAATGCTTCAGCCCCATCAAACAGCAGACCAAGTTCATGAATGGCACCTATCAGAGCCCAGGGTAAATCCAATGATTAGAGGGAATTTGCCAAAGGGCCTTTGTAGCTGAGAAAAATGCCTACTCCAGAGAGGAATGCAGAAAATTCCTGGGAGGACAGGCCCTCCTTTGTTGGCAGTCCAGCGGTATTCTGGAGCAAATAAAGGCACACAAAAAAATGGGATCTTAGATGCAATGAACATTTGAAGAAAACGTTCAAAGACCTCCTTGAAACATTCACACCTCCCCCCTTTTCCCAACTGTACTAATTCTGTTTAGGATGACCGAACCGGCTATACTCAAAACACTACTATTTTAGGATTACATAATAGAAATGTCTCCTGACAGCAACAGCTTTACTTACTTAGTTTTTTCTGCTGCTTTTTCCCCAGTTAAAACTTTTGTTGACACAAGCCTTTAGGTGCCAAATTCTCAGCCAGTGCAAATTGCTACAGATCCACTGAAATAAAAGGATCTCCGCCGGCTTACAGCGGTATAGAATTTGACCTCAGGTTTAGCACGTAAAATAGAAGAAATGCACCCAAACACCAGAACGGACCTACAGCCGGTGGAAAAGGGACATTTACACCCCATCTCTGATTCAGCCCACCTTGTTAATGTCTGTGCCAAATGAATATGCATCACCTATGAGCTACGCAGCAGCAGCTAAGACTGCGGTGCAGAATGAAGGATTCTCCTGGATAGATTTGTCTTGAGATCATAAACACAACCAGGCAGAAATTAAATTTACAAGATCAGACTAGACAAGCTGTCACTTAGCAACTGAAAGGGACACGGCATGTGGGTGTTGATTCATTTCAGATTCACACAGTGGATGCTCTTTTACTTGTTCTAAATTAAGAACTCGTTCTTAAGAAACACATTTAAACTAGCAAAATTGTATGGAGACCCAAAGCACTCAGCCAAATATCAGCAAAATTATACTAAATCTGCAAATTGCTCTGTAATGTTTGTCTGTATTTGCTTACCATGACCTTGGCAACTACATTACAGCAATATCAATGTATTTAAAATTGGTTTTGTATTAAAAAAGCCCCAAACCATATTAAACGTACAGAGGCAATGTTCTGTCTGCCACAGGCAAAGCTCTAATCTCACCTACATCAGTGTAAATCCAGCATATTTCCAACAATTTCACCGAACACCAGCAAAAGTGAGATCAGAATTTGGCCCTATGCCTCCTTCCCTCTGTTTTCCTCCAGAGGAAACAAAACCTTTTTTTGTTATTTCTTTGGTGTGAAAAATCAGATACAGGTTTTATGGCTGACTTAGAAGATCTTATCTGATTCTGAAATCTTGAATTGCATAAACTGCATGTAATCCTCACATAAACACATTCAACAAACACGATTTCCTCCTCCCCTCCTCACTTCCTACGCTCCGAACAATCTTAATGCCTTTTTTTTCTTCACAATGTGATTTAAAACACAATACGCTTCCTCATAAACATTGCTAAACATTTTATTTTATGTCCCACATTAAAGAATTTGCTGTGATGATGAAGGAGAGAAGTAATAATCGTGCAGTTCGAAGCAGGCTCTGTAAGCATCTATGGGTGTATGCTGCCTCTGTGTGCGTGCAACTGAAACCTAACAAAAATATTATTTGCAACTTTGGAGACTGATATTCTTAAGATTTTTTCAAAAGGGGGCAGGTGGATTGTTTGCAGAGGTGTTTTCTTTATTGCTCTGAAAATGTTGTTCATTTTACTATTTGTTTTAAATGATCTTTTACTGGTCCAAGTGGGTTTACCATCATACAGCAGCGCAGTGGCAGTGAAGGGATAGAGCTGGGTGTACAAACAAAGCTGGGCTGTGCAGAGCACCACCGCGTTTTGCAGTGGTGTAAAAAAGCAGCAATGCTAAAAAAGCTCTTTTCCTCCGTTTTTTTAAGGAACAAAAAGCAGCCAAAGGTTTCTGCTAACAACTAGGTTCTGCTTTCTCCTGAATATTCCCAAGCAAGCTGGTTAGGGGATGCTCTAGCCTCCCTCAATGTCCGTGGGAGCACTGCCGCTGTAATCGACTGCAAAACTTGGGACAATATCTCCTTCTTTGGTAGGAAAGGGAGAGCTGGAGTCTCTCAACCGCATTCATGTTGGCTCCTTTTCTTCAATAGGATATCTTTGGGGGTAAAGATACCAAACTGCTCTCACAGGTGAGAAGCCTGAGAATGGGACCTTGAGAAAAAAAAATGGCATTAAGGCAGAGAGGCTGGAAGGGCTGTGCCACTCACACCCGGCCCCGGGCCACACTTCATACGGACACTGAGCGAAACAACAGGTCTCAAGATGGATCATTCCTCCAGCGAAGGTATACAGCACCTATGGTGCCACTTAAATACAATGGGAGGCACAGATACTCAGCACCTTCCAAGGTTAGAATCAAAGCACAGTTAGCTATTGGTAAAAAAGAAATACGCTGAGAGGTAGTAATTAAATTCCCTCCAAATGGGGCACATGTCTCCCCAGCATAGTTCTTTAATTGTCATCAGCTGTGTAAATCCTAGGAGCATCTTCTGCAAAATAAGTATCAACTTAGAAACCCGGTCACTGGAGAAGTATGCAGAGCCTGCGGAACACGCGCACACGTGTGCGCGTTAACCTTCTCCTGCAACCTTGATTTATTGAGCCTCTGCCTGGCAGATGGCTGACATTTTAAAATAGGCTCCTAAAACTACAGATCTGTTTGTTTGTTTGTTTGTTTGTTTTCCACCAAACAGACCGCAACAACTCCAGCCATAACCCATTAAAATCCAGGCTAGCAGCATAAATGTCACTGGAAGCCTGACTTGTCACGCTGCCACAGAGCAGTGTGAAGCCCTGGGCTCTTCCTCCCAAGCCGGGGTTACATCATCTCCCACATGCTCCTTTTACTAGCCGGTGTTTGCAGCTCCCTTCAAAAACGTCCACAAACGACATACTGATTGACTCGCTGTTCTGCACCGTCAGGGTCCTTCCCCCAGGGACAAGTTCCTGCTCTACCACAGACTTCCTCCGTGTCTTTGGGAAGACGCATACACCCAGGCATTTAAAGATATTTTAGGAACCTAAAGGCACAGACAGATGTTTGCAATAATACATCAGACAAAAAAAAACTGTGTTAATCCAGCAGCAGACACCTTGGCCGTTCAGACACCCTGGCTCGGCCGGCAGCACGGCCTCCCCCACGAGGGGTGACACAGGAACGGTGTGAAACCACCCTGCATGAGGTGGCCGATGGGTGAATCATGGCAAACACAGACAGTAACACTCCGGTGATTCCTGCTCTAAAGGAAAAAATAAAAACTGGCTGTTTAAAGAGGGGATTCGGTTCAGAAGATTTTGAAAACTCCTTTCAATCAAAGGCAGAACTATTTACCACTGCAAACAACCATTAAGTCCTAAGCCATTAAATCCTGTAGTGAAACAAGGACTGAAGCAAGAAGTAACTGACTGGCCTAGATTCAGAGGCCAGTATGGACAAAAAAAGAAGTGGAAAGGCAGCTTGGAGGCCTTTTTGCACCCTGTGATTTCTGGGGCTGGTTCAGTGTCTTCAATAGTCTCTTCCAAGGAGTCGGGTACTGCTCGCGTGCATGAGGGACCTGCTTCTCCTGCAGTCAGGCGAAGTGACCAGATCCCACAACAACAAGCTACATAAAACAGATGTTTGTCCAACAAACATAAGAAGAACGAACATTGACAGAGGACAGAGAAAGGGTCAATATGTCACTGCCTTTTTCTGGTTACCACTTAGCATTGCCTCCTCCTGGTTTCCGATTTAAGACTTAGAACTGAGAAGGAATTATTCCAATTAAAAAAGTGGTGCTAAGTCAGTATGAGACCAGAAGGAGGACTGTGGTTTATCAGAGCAGCTTCATGATGGGGTTCTTCAAAGCCCCAGAGATGCTGGCACCACTCCTAAAAGGCACCGGGAACCTCTGAAGCCCTGACAGTAAACATCATATTTTTCCTCCTCCGCTGTCACAGCGAAACAGGAAGAGGGCAGAGCGAAAGGAAGATGAGATGAAGTATCTGGTCCTAGAATACTTCGGCAGAGCTAAACTTGACATTTGCTTGGCTTTCTGAGCTGTGGCCAGTGTTTGCACTCAGGCTCGGCCGCTCAGCATCGGCACGGGATGCAGGAGGAAGCAGCCACCATCAAGGTCAGACAGAGGATGTGGCGATTGCCCTTCCGAGCCGCCCCGGAGTTCATCAGGATATGAATGGGCCTGTGCAGGAGTAGGCACTGCTTCCAAAATGAAATCTGGACAGTGTTAATTTATCATGTCCAAGCCTGAGGCCTGAAATAACAGTTCTCAGCATTTGTGTTTTTATATACACTTTGAAAAGTTCTGGGTAGCTGAAACTGGCTCTTTTTTTTCCAAGAATAAAAGCACTTCTGACCTTCCTTTCAAATACCCTCTGGAAACACAACAAGAGATAGAGCCACACTTTTACTGGCCCATTGTAGGGGGGAAAAGGCAAACTTAACAAAGCGAACTGGTGAAGAGAGGGCAGAGGTAGCTCTGAACACAAAAGGTCTTGCTATATTTCTTGAAGGTTCTCCTGTACTAACAGCAATTAGAAAGTTCAGCTGTAATTTCACCCCTCATTCATATAGGACCTTGTCTCACCTTCAACAGGAAATAGGGACTGAGTTAGGAGAGCCTGAATATAATAGAAGTCTGTGGCCATGGTGCGCTGCTGCCATCAATATAAATCTGTCATAAACACACTCGGCGAGGAAGAGAAACTTCCATACACTGTGGCCTCTCCATTTCTGGATGCAGATGCAGATTTATGGCGCGTGGGAAGCAATAAGCCTTTGAGCCAATGTGGGCCTTGCGAGCGTGCGGGACTGTTCAGACTGGTGTTCCTCGACCGAGCTGCACTTCCGTAACTGCATTTGTAACCACCTCCTGCCGGACGAGGGAGTGGGGTCGAAATATGGCTAAGGAGATGGTCTTGTTACATTGGATTTTCACAACAAGGTGGCCTACTAAAGGAAAGCCAGAATTTTTAAGCTGGACTGGAACTGATTTGCTACATGGTGTTCAAACTGCCACCCTCCACCTCCATGTGTATGAAATGGCATCTTCTGTTTCTTTCATTCCTGTGTGGGATGTGAATGGGACACGCATGTGACCCAGGGCTAAAGGGCCATCCTCTATGAGGAAAAGTGGGAGAATCAGGCCCACAAAGCCATCACGATTCCAGTCCAACTTTGTTCACCTTTCCAGCAAACTTCTAACCCCTGGTAAAAATAAGAGCCCTATCTAGAATGCAGTTACATCAAGTGACTGGATTAAGGTGATTACTCTTCTGAATTATGGTATCTTAAGTGTTTTTACATAAAGGAAACTACAAATGAAAGCAGTTTTGAGCAAATTGAAAAACAGCTCAGTGTCACTATTAATTAATTAAAAACAATTTTTCCAAGTCAGCCTAATAGAAGGCTTCCTACATGCAACCAGTAACTGATTAAGTAAGTGACTCAAGCAGTAAAATCACAGTTGGGCCTATTTTCTTCATCCTGGAAGGCCAAGTTCAATATTTTTCCTATGAGGCATGCCTTACTATAAAAAGAATGTGATGTTTGAACATGAGTGTCTCTGCTCTCGGTGCTGGCACCCGAAGCCTTTCCTAGCCCTCCTGCCACATTTCAAGAGCGCAGGATGAATCACAATCATGTGGCTCACCTCCCTGCCAAATTCTTTTCTTCTGCTACCACTGCGAGTTCCTCCCAGACCGCTGCCAGCAGCGGCTGTTCCCCAGCCAAGACCTCGGGGGCGAGTGTCAGCGGGAGAGACGGAGCTCCCTCCTTCCTTCCCTCCTTCTCCTCCGAGGAAACAAGCAGGCGCAGTGTCAGAGACCCGTAATCATGGGGCTAACTAAATCGGTGGTGGAGCAGGTCGAGAAGGAGGAAAAGGATGAAAGTAGGAGGATGAAATGGAGAGAAAGAGGGGNGTCCATCCCGTAGGGATCAGTGCAACACCGTTTTCAACTGGGCAACGGAGACCCCTGCACAGCAGAGCTGCGAGGCTGCCTGACCCTACCGTGAGCTGTTTTCCAAGGCTGTGGCACCAGGGCACAAGTCCACAGTTGATGGGAGAGTGGGAAGAAAGGTATTAACTGAGAGGAGCTTGAGGAACATGAGCGCATAGGTCATATTTCCCTTCGCAAAAGGCGAGAAAAGAGGCTATTGTGCGTAATACCATTCTGTGTGCCAAGTTCATGCTTGCAGCTGAGGCAAGAATAAATACCCTTTACACGTGAAGGGGGGGCATGCTGCAATTGAAGCACGTGGGCTTCTGGATGTTCCAACAAGCAGAGGACGTGTCCAAAAGCGTGCAGAGCCATGGCTGGGAGTTTGTCCTTCGTTTCCAAGAGCTGCCCACCCTGTCACCGAGGGCTGAGATGAGGGCTGGAGGGATCTGGCAGGACCAGCAAGCACCCTCAGCAGGGTGCAAGAGTGGCACTCACAGCCTCACCCCAGCCTCTCAGCCACCAGCTCTCCCACCAGCCAAGCTCACAAACCCGTGCCTCCGACAAAAGTTTTTGCCTCAGCTGCAGAGAGGAATGAGAGGTTCTGTGCCCTTCTTTAGAGTCTTTGCTACCGGCATTGATTTTATGCAGAAGGCACCCAGGAACTGCAGTAAGGGATGACAATACAAAATCCTGAAATAGGGTTTTAAGCAATGAAAAAAGACAGTGCAAAGCACTTGCAAGTCATCATCAGCTGAATCTACCTGCTACAGCACGAAGAATACAGTGAGTATCCCTGGTAAAAACAAAATAACGGAAAATCCATGAACTCTCTAATGCAGAGCATTCAGGCAAAAGAATCCTGCCTTTCAGATGCTTTTCAAATAATATGCTGATATTATTTACCTGTGCAAAAATCACTGCCCATCTTAAAGAAAGTATTCCCTTTTTGTAAGAAGAATGGCGGTAACAGCCCAGAACACTAGACACAGGAGAAAGATTGGAGATCCAGGATAGTTAAAAGGCTCATTCTTTAGGGCACAACTAAAAGCATCTCTACCTGGCCTTACAGATTACTGGCCTGCTTCTAAACGATTGAAAAATGATCAAAAAGAATGTTCGGCCACTAGAAAAACTTTACTAATCTTGGATGTTTTTACTTGTTTTAAGGTATTGAGAAGGTTCTAGTTGTATAATACTGAACTAGCTTTATGTTTTTTTCCAAATTATGCCCTGATTCTTATACACAAACATTGTCCCAGTCTCTTTGATGGCTCTACGCTGATTTACACAGAGCTGAAACCTTGAACTTTTACAGCTTACCTTGTGCCATAAAGAATATGAGACGTAAAACGTGTACAGTAAATCTAGACTTATATTATTCTCCCAGGTTTATTCATTGTCCATAAAAGCAAGGAAGGAAAAGCACCCCAAAGGATATTAAACTCTGGAATCTCTGAGCTCTGGTGCTTTGTTCTGTGTAAGCAGTGTTCCCACGCCCAGAGACCCCGGGCTCAGGGACGTCCCAGAAGTGAATGTCCACCTTCCTGAGACATTGCAGCTACACTGAGAACCCTGCTAAAGCTAAGATGAAAAGTTTGGACTGACTTCTCCCAGTTTACATTGAATTAAAACCCTTTTTACTAAGCCTGTTCCCATATCAGTTACGTCTTAAACTTTATCTGCCAAATGTCTCCTAGGTAGATTTTTACTACCAACTGATGGCCTCTGGGTCAGTTCGAAATAGGAATCACAGGCACACAGTCAAGTTACTGACCACATGCTCGTTCGTCGAGAGCAGTTTAAGTGATAACTTTTACCTTCCATTTGCAGCGGGCTAAGGACACACACGTGGCTGGCTATCGCAGGTCAGCCAACAGGCACAACGGAGCCGAGGGCCTACTCCTTTTGTGAGCTTTCTCTACGAAGTAACGCACCACGGCTATGGCAGCTCTGACTGGCTTTGTGGGGAAGAGACACTGAATAAGAACATGTGAAACACCTGGGGTCAACCCTTGCTCCTTTTCTGTAACGTGAGCAGCTCATTGACTAGATTTTCCATTTTCAACTTACTCCTTAGTATGGACCTGCTGGCAAGTTTCCACGTAAGACAAAGGACAGTCTTTGAGAAAATGTACTGTCGGTTTCTGCAACACCTTCGCAATACTCTTTTCTCCCAGATGAGGGATAAAACTTTTCAAAATACATTATTTTTCTTGCAATCAACAGGAAAATACATAATTTATGACATAATTGAACCTCCTGAAACACATTTATGGGTAATAGAAGGAGCAGAGTCTATGAGACAGGGAATGAAGAGTTGGAATACACCACTAATTCACTTTCTGCGGCCTCATTTCCTACAAGGGACAATGGCCTTCTCCTTCATTCAGTGCCCAAGAGATCTACTCATCAGAAATGTGTATATGTAGAAGATATTAAATTTGCAGTGTTTCATTCTTGAAAAAATACTTCCCAAATGAGATGAAGGATTCTCCAAGCACTGAGAACAAAAATACCAGTTAATTAGAAGAAAAATAGACTATTCAAAATGTGGGTCACTCCATTTTAAATAAATGATTATTAGCTTTCCCTAACTACATCACATTCTCATAGTCTAGAATTTTCAGAAAGCCGAATAAATCATTCTTACCTCTGTCTTAATGGGAGAAAGCAGTATTTGTAGGCACCAATAAATTCTGGAAATAAAAGTGTCTGAATACAACAAGACTGTACTATTCATGTTAGAAATATTCCCTTCCATCATTCTTGATAGCAAGTTGCTTTAGAAAACGTAACAGACTGATCTGAGACTTTGAGCTAAAGCTAGTAAGTGGTTCTACTGAGGTTAGTATAGGACACAGCACCTTGGGTGTACCTTGACTCCCATGGTGATTGCGTAAGTAGGTGGTTCAGAATGAGTGGGTGAAAGGAAAACCAAAAGATTGTTTTTCAGCAAGAAACCAAGAGCCAAATTCAGTCCCAGCATCAGTAGGTACTGTTCCCACGGGGGAAGGCTGGGATAAGCCTGTTTCTACCAGCAACCATTTCCTTTCAAATCATGCAGTCCCAAAATGATGACTACCTCGGCAAATGGTAAGAATTTCAGTAAGAATTGTATTCATATTGCCAGTTCACTTTCAGCATCCCAAATGTCATTTGTAGGCTACTTCTCTGGAGGATGTTTTCAATTACTTGGCTGTTTTTCTTGCTGCCCTACCCCCTTTGCTTCTCCCAACTATTATTCAGTCCCTAGAAAAGTATTTCTGTTGTGGCTGTAACTTGGGCATGAGACACGTAAGTGTATACCCCGTCTGCACATACAAGTTAATGACTCAGATTCTCTCATCACAGGCCGCTTATAAGCAGCTTTTACCATTTCCTGGTCAGAAGAGATTTCTACTTTTATGCTATACCAGAGTTCAATTAAACCATCTAATCAACCCGATCAGTTCAGACCAAGTTCATTCACCTCCACCTACATTTGAGTACTAAGTGACTTGGGGTTTTTCTTCTGGTGTGGTTTTGTTTTTTTTTTTTTGCCTAAGAGAATAGCTATTGAAGTTTAGAGAAGCATATGCTCATTTTTGCTTTGGACTTTAAATAAATCTAATGCCTTTATTGCTTTTGAAGAAGAAGGGAAGCTCCAGGACACTGCTCCAATACTGTTCTGCGGACCTATTCGAAAGCGAACACAGTTGATTTGATGGGGTTGTTTTGTTGCTGGATCCACTACAAACACAAGCCATTGGCAGCTCAGCCAGCAACATATGAGAAGGGGCTTCCTCTCCCGCCGTAGTGTTCCTGGCTGCTTGAGCATGAACAGAGAAGGTGGATGGATGCCAATTGGCAAAACAGATAGAAATAGCAGCGCGTGATTCTAATACAAGCAGCAAAAAGACCAAGCACAAAACATATCTCTCTCTCTCCCATTGACTAAGGTTGCTTTTGGCAAACAGCAGCAAGCTTTTGCATGCTTATTTCCCTCTTGTCAGAGAAGACAGTGTTAATTACGTAGCCACACAAGGTAATACTGCACAGTCTCTGGCACTGTTGATGTACTAGGGTAGTAAATAGGGGGCAAAAGGACAGATCAGCTGTTAAGCAGCTCACAGATACTCCCCACCTTGGCTTTCTAATGACATTCCACATAAGGGGCGTAGTTGGAGGACTCCTCAGACCATTTCACATGCACTGCAGGAACACATGGGAAAGGGTGTGCACCTACAGGGAAGGGAAATGTGTCAACAGCAGTGACGCAGTAATCCCAGCACATTTATGCAAGGCAGGCTTACTGGGATTCACATGCTTTCTTCATCAACAGATCTTCATTAACAGCTAACTGTATAGAGCCCGCGAACGTTTTGGCATGTGCAGAGTATGACAGTGGGCAGACAATAGACTTTTAACGCCTTCCTTTCCTTCCTTTCCTTCCTTTCCTTCCTTCCTTCCTTTNTCCTTTTTTCTTTCTCTTTCTTTCTCTCTTTCTTCTTTTCCTTCCTTCCTTCCTTCCTTCCTTCCTTTTTTCTTTCTCTTTCTTTCTCTCTTTCTTCTTTTCCTTCCTTCCTTTCTTCCTTCCTTCCTTTTTTCTTTCTCTTTCTTTCTCTCTTTCTTCTTTTCCTTCCTTCCTTTCTTCCTTCCTTCCTTTCTCTTTCTTGGTTTCCTGAAGTATATTGGCAGCTAAAAAGTGATGCAGGTCAAGGCTGATCTTTCTGCTGCTTTGCAACGAATATGAGGGCTTGAAGGGGGATTTTTTTCATAAATTATTATTATAATGATTGTTATTATGATTATGACCATGACTATTACTACAACTATTACTGTTTTGCTTTTAAGGATTCCTCCTCCACCCACCCAACATTTACACTGTGACCAACCAAAGCAAGGTGGCTAATTCAGGGACTCCACAAAGCAAGGAAGTATAATGTAAGATCATTCCCAAACCAGACATGACTTTTCTGCCATTTCTTTCATTTTCTGCCATTTCCCATTTCTTAACAGGCTCATTTGATAAAAATCACAATTGCTATTTCTTTGCAAAAGCCTCTGGCAGATATTTTGTTGCAGGAGGGACTGAGCAGAAAGGGATGGTGACCAGTAAAGTGTTTCATGATGGGCAGTGACAACTGGTACAGATCTTCTAGGAAGGCATGCATTCTCCTGAAGTACTAAATTTGGTGTCTGCACATTGGGAGGCCACTAAGCACCTGAGGGCAGCAGCAAGGGCTTGATCTAATACTCAGTAAAGCCAAATTTCCACTGACTTTGGTGGGCTCTGCATCAGCCTGATAAATGCACTTAAACCAGAACAAACATGCTCAAGTACAGTATGAGCTTCTACAACATCTATTTTGACAGACAAACACAGGCAGCTTGATGTTTAAATTCACTGAAGACATGTATATGGCCTCTAATGTTATTAAAAGATGGCAACTGTGAGGTGTATGTGAGGATGCCAAGGTCAGCACCTAGCTCATAAGGATCCTGACCAAAGGATTTAAGATTGTCCAAGGACTGGTCCCCTCTGCAGGCAGATTTCCAACGACATCAAAGTGGCACTGAAGATTGAGCCTTTAGTATCCTGTTGTTGGAGGCTGATCCTGTATGATGCTCATGTAAGAAGATGTTACAGTTTGAAGAACCCACAACAGTTTATTGTCATTTAGACAATTATTCTATCACCTGACGATCCCTCCCCACCCAGGAAGGGGAATCGGGAAAAAACAAGGAAACCTGAGGGTTGAAATATAAACAGATTTAACAGAGTAAGACTAAGTAAGTAACATTAATAATACTAAAAAAAAACAATATTGATCCCAATATCAATATAAAATATTCAAGGATTGTACTCAGCCCATTCTATCAGTAGGAAGCTGTGCACTCCCAGCAGTGGACAGCAAATGTCAGACATTGCAAGCGCTATGGCTTCAGGAGGAAGGGAAGGCCTCAGGGGTCCAGCACAGGGGCAAGAAGTTCTCAAGATCACAGCCATCAAGGAAGACAGCATTGTCCTCAGCAAACTCTCTAATTTATACTGAATGCGACATCCATGGTATGAAATCATCCTGTTGGCCAGCTTGGGTCAAGTGCCTGGGTCTCGCTCCTCTTCGTCCCTGCACCTGGCCAGCTTGAAAACACTGAGACATTGAAGCTCTTATGCCATAGCTGGCTATGAAGTAAATATTTTCACAAATTCAGACACTGGAGTCTTCTAAAAATGCAGTTTTCCAAAGCATTACAAGAGACCTTACTGAAAAGTAAAATTACTGAAAGAGAAATTAATCCTGTGTTGTTAAAACCAGGACAGAAGAACATAGAGCAAAGTAGGAATGCTCATCATAAGGTGTTCAGCACCTTCAAGAATTCCTTTCTTCCTGCATTACTATTGTTAAGAGGGAAGGCAAGAGAAGCTGAGTGCACTTACAATATATCCCCACTATTAGACTTACAATATGTATACAGGAATGGTCCTACTAGGACTGAACAGATGTTGATCTATCCCTGTATTCTTTTTCTGTAAGAAGACACCTAGAAAAAGGACACATAAAGAAAGGATAGAATGATGTGTAATCCCCTGATACTCTCCAAGCCTTCAGTCATTTTAAGTTGTAGGGGCTCCTCAGCCAGATGTGGTCTGTGTGTGTTTAGGAATCCTCAAAGGATTTCCCTTTCATTAATTTCTCCAGTCATCCCTTGAAGCCTCATAAAATGTTAGTAACCAATGCCCTGTGGCAAGGAGTTCCACTGATCTACAGTCTGCAGTATGAAGAACCATCTCTGCTTGTTCTGAAACAGGCTACCACTGATTTTAGTTCATTCCACTCACTTCTGTCTTAGAAAAGCTCATCAACAGCCAATCCCTACCAACTCGCTCCATGCCTCTCATGACTTTGTAGACTCTTCCAAATCATGTCTCTTCCAGGCTGAAGAGTCCCATCTTACTCATTCATTCATCACAGGGTGACCACTCATACGGCAGCCTCCTTGATCACCCTTTGAGCTGCCTTCTGTTCTACTACTTTCTTTCTAGGATGAGCAGACCCAAACCACATGCTGCATTTCGAAGATATCGACAAACACATTAGCGTACAGACTCCAACTTACCTTCAACT
>VZSZ01009385.1:61789-114358 GCA_013398815.1 Ibidorhyncha struthersii | reverse complement strand
GGGGGGGGGGGTGGAGCTCAATACAAAGGGAGTCAGGTACCATAGGAAATGGTACCCTATAGCACCACAAATGGTACCACCTTAATAAAAAGGTTTCTCTGAAAGACAAGTCAAATTTAAATACACAGCTCTACAAGTTACACCTTGTTGTAGTGGAAAACAGTTCAAAGAAAGAGTTGGTTGAATAGGCCTTGCTACACATATAGAAATCCCATGCTTTTTGCTTGGCTCCACAGGTGAGTGAGGAAGATGGATCGGGGTGGAGTGAGGGAGGGGAGAACGGTGTGTTTTGTTCATAACTTGAGTGATTTGGAAGTGTGTGTGTTTTCCTGTGGGAAGTGCCTAGCTCTATCTCTAGTGATCTAAAATCAGTGTCAAAGGTTTGTGAATGGGTTACAGAATGAGCAATGGCACCTCCCATCGTTAGCTGTCTACATTTTTTATAACCACTTGCATACTTTTGGTCAACCACTGTAAAACAAACAGTCCTTCCCAAATGTTTTTGTTTTCTTTGACAGCACAGCAATAATTCACTTGGAATGCTGCAGAATATAATAGCACTTTAAAGCTGTTGTAGAGCTGCCTTTTTATGATTTATGTTTGAGTTGTTTTCAAGCAAAAAAGATGCCAGAGCTACAAAAATCTATGAAATTAGGAGATGTATCATGTGTGCATGTACATGATATGTATGTGTCTGGGGGCAGGGGGGGGGGTCTCAAGTGGAAAAGACTATTTCAAATAATTTTCATGTTGTGGGGAAGATCTGATCATTTGCCTGCGTCTTTGAAAAATGACTCAATGCAACAGCCAGATCAACTTCTGCAACTACCAAAATCTAATCAAGATGACCGGAACGAGTGTCTTTCAACATGAACTCTTAGGAGCTCATGCTTGCTACATTCCTTGAGTAGAAAAACAATACACTCATAACTGGACATTGCATCTGACCAGAAGAAACTTTTCACAGATGGAACATTATATGACTGCAAATGCAATCGGGAAATCATACTCCAGGCTAGAGCACAAACCTGTGAAAATTACTCCAGTGTCTGTTATCCTGCACTACCAGGGAGAGAGTCCATGCAAACACAGATGTTTACATTCAGCCAGCATCTCCGTATTTATCCCCCTCATCTTCTTTCTGAAAACCCTTGTCTCCAGCCTGCACAACAAAGACCCTAAACTGTGCTGTATGGGGAACAGGAATAAGCTGTACAATAAGTTTGCTCTTGAAGGCTCAGAGGTTATCAGTTCGGCCATCACACCTGCATTCCTGACAAACAGCTGGAGACCCAGAGAGGCCTGGCCCAGCTCAGTGCTTCTCCAGCAGAGAGCAGTGATACACTGTCAGTGAGCTCAGCCCTGGAAAGCAGGGCAGCTTCCAAGCTCCAGAAAAGGCAAAGCTCAAAGCTGGCAAGCTTGCCAATGTGAATGTCAGAGGAGCTGGACTTGGAGAAACTGAGGACATCGCCGGGTCATCTGAAAAGAAAACCATTAAAAATACCTGCAAAGGCAGTGCCTGAGCCAGCAGCCCTCACTTCAGGAGGAATACTCATGTGAGCAAGAGCTCTCAGAGCAGACATGCAATCCTTCCGGCATTTTGCCCTATACGCCAAGAAGTGCAGGGGACATTTGTACCATAAACTCCACCCGCCTCCGAATTAGTGTCTAATACTCTCTGGCAGCCATTGCTAAAGACACTTACAGCTGTGCAAGTGGTATCAAGAAGAAGACACCATGCTGCCAAGACAACAGCATCTATCTTACAAACTGTGTTTGAAATAGCACAGTCTCTGAAAATTTGACCAGCTCAGGTTGTGAGCAAGGCAAGATTTGCAGGCAGAGACTCTTTTATTAGACCAGCCAACACTGACTTTAAAAGAACAACAAACTTGTCTCAAGCTTTGCCCTGTATATAAGTTTATTACAAATACAGGCTTACACACAGGTACCCACAGACACTGCCACTTCACCCTTATAGACCTTGTATATATTTTATCCTTGTATATATTCTCAATAGCTACTCCTAGTAGTAACAAAGGCAATATGTGAACCCCTCTTAAGCAATAAAAGGTATGGAATGTTAAATTACAGATTTCATTGCCATGGTCTAAGCAGCAGGTAGATGATGGCCTTACCTGTCCCAACCCCAAAGGAGCTGATCTGGACACCTAGAAGTAAGCCTTCCCAGGTGGAAAGGTTTTCCTCTTTCCCATGTGCTCGTAAAATGTTTGGTTGTCATCTAAAGATCTCAAAATGTTTCACAAAGTGAAAGACCAGGATTACCATTCCTATTTTACACGTGATGAAAACTGAAGCACACAAAGCACATTGTCTGAACTGAGGACACAAAGCCGAGCAGCCAAGTTTTGCATCATACACAGATTCTTCCCAGTCTGCTTGTAGCCTGGACACCTTGCCACTACTTTTTTGCCTGCCACGTCACCTCGGCTCTCCACCACTGCCGCCTCAGCATCCCTCACCACTTCACTCTTTCCCCTCTGTCCTGTCGATATCAGCCTGCTCTCTCTCTCTGGCTGCTGCCACATCTCTCCCTCACTCTCCTGTGTGAGCAGCATTGGTGGGGATGCTCATGCTCCCTGCAGAGCTTTCAAGCCAGTGCTCCCTGCAGCACCCTGGCTCGGCAGGTGACCTAGTCTAGTGAGAGCCACCTCCTTGGGTGACAGCAGCTGATTTAAACCATAACGCATCTCTTCTAGCCTTGTGTCCCACATGTAGACAAATGCAGACACTACTCTTACAGTGGAAAAAAACACAGAGCATCCGTTATATCACACAAATTGTATTCTCTGTAAAGCACTTGAGCTATAAGGCTATTTCACACTGGCTACCACCAAAAGAAGGTTGTTATGTCAGCGGGTAGCTTTGTGAATCAAAGAGTATGCATGCATACACACCCCCTCCACCCCTCACCATAGCCACTTCACCTTGCCCACAGCAGCAAAGGAGTCTGTCTTGTCTTGATGAACCCCTGGCAGGAACTGCTCTTTAGGCAATGACGGTTCTGTCAGAGCTGGCTCTGGGTTATATATAGCTGCTACCCACTCTCTCTTTCCACCCATGTGCAAGATAAGGAAAGCTTGTGAATCCTGTTACACTCCCTGTCGCAGGGGATGGCTGGGGTGTAGGAGAAAGGGTGGTGGTGAGAGCCTTGCTGGTGCTGGTACGAACCACACTGGCTCTCCTTTTGCTGGAGCCTATCTGGGTGGTGGCAGGGCTGGTGAGTTCAGGCAAGCTTGTATCCTCCACTGCAGTAATCCACAGAGATGCTGGCCGCTGGTTCCAAACCAGGAACTTGTCTTGATTCTTCCTACTTCCCTCCTCCTCATTCCTACCTTGGTAGCCCCAAGATACTTCCAGGTCAGCATCTACTATAAAACTTATCCGTATAACTGTTGAGGCAATAGAAATGTGTAAGAATTACATCAGGACAGAATTTCACAGCGGTAAATATGGGACTCTGCTGTTTTCTTCTCTCATTTCACCATATCCTGCCTGAAGTAATCCTATGCTTTTTGGTCTCAAGTATGCATGTGGCCGCAATTCCTTTTTTACTTAAATAACCACATACTCTTTCTGCATCTTGTGGGCACATGACCCTGCAGGATATAGCATGAATGGAAAGGGTCTCAGAGGGAGCTCTGTCTTCTGTAATGGTCCCCAGCCTTCCCATGACTGGGCAACAGCAGTAAAGAGAGGGAAACATTTGCTTTCTTTGTCAGCCTGGGTTGTACTGCCAGTGGCATGTTGTATCTATGGATCATGCTAGATGGTCCCGTAGACACCATGTAGCCTGTAATCAGCAGATTAGTAGCCTAAAAGGTAAGAAAAACAATCATGAAAGCAGAAATGAAGGACTTATTTGATCAGATCCTTTACCATACCTTGACCTTACACTCTTCCCTTGCAGCCAACATCCCTGTTTCTGTTTAAATTTAAAAATGATACAAGGCTATCAATTTGTCATCAGCATTTTGAAATTTAAGTCTGGCACCATGTGGAAAGGTAAAGAGTTGCCTTTTTTTAAATTATTGTTATTATGAAGACAGCTGATATTAAGGACAGCCTCTGTTAGGGTTTTCTGATATCCCCTCAGTAAGACAGGTTGAGGAGGCAGTGACCTCCTTTCCCCAGATACCTGGAAGGCATAGGAAGAGCAAAACACTGTGCACATATCAGGTGCAAAACTTTGGAGCAGATGGTTGTCTTTCATATTCTTAGACGAAAAAATTCTTATTTTAATTGGTATTTTTTGTAGCTCACTGCTCATCAGTACCAATATGGTTCACACTGGCACACCCTTGTAAGCCTCAAGCCCTTGTGATGACCTTTTGCATTTTCAGCAGGAGCAAGAAGATGCACCTTTTTCATAATGTTGAGAAAATGTGGAAAAAAAAAAACACCTGGAGTTCCAGGATAGTGGCCCCCAGGATAGTGATGGACCATGTCCATAACAGGGCTTGCTACCAAGCCTGTAAGAGGCAAAGCGATGCTCCCAATATCCATTACACGTTCTGCCTTTGAAGAGTGGTTCATGTGACAGCTGGAACCAAGAGCTTTAGGGCGCCTTCCCGAGTTGAGCATTCAAGGATACAGCAGAAGAAGAAGGATCAGTGTGGCACCTTTCCCAAAAGGCACACACACAGCCGGGTGAATTTTGGAGGGCTGGCTCAAATCAAGCGACACTCCCTATTTCGCATTCCTCTCAGCAATCAGGATCTCCTGCCACTATGTGAGATTCCCTTCAAAGAGCTCCTACCCTGGGTCCCGAAAGCATCTATCACCCTGCTCCCTCCTTACTCTGCCACCACCCTGGGTCACGCTTGTGGGCAGCAGCAAGTAAAGCAGTACTCAGCACACCTCAAGCCATGGAAGCTCCCCAGCTAGGGAAGAATGCGGGCTGCTACGCAAGCTGAAAGGCTTGGGAAAGTGCAGTCCTGCTGTTTCATGTCAACATTCCTCCCCCTCTGCCTTTCCCAAGGTCTCCGGCAGAAAATCCTTTTTTGTTCTTATCAGTTCAAACAAGAACAATGAATTCCTCAAGCCCGCAAGAATGTGACAAGGTGCCAACAAAGCCAACCAGGAAGGTGATGTATGGTCTATAGGCTGCAGCTCAAATAAATCACTTCACAAACCAGTGCTGCAAGGAGGGAATTCAAACAGCTTAGAGCCTCTATTTCTAGTTCTCCCTTTCAGATTTTCACCTGCCAAGTATCCCGAATAAAAGCCGTATGAGTGATGCTAAAATGCTGCATGCCCTTTGCCTTTGTTACCAGGAATAACTATGCAGTGTCTAATTAAATCGATATTACAGCGGTGTGTCTGCACAGCCTTGGTGAAGGCAGAGTTGCAGTTTCCATTATAAACCCCTGTATTTGAGAGTTTACAACTGGCTGTAAAACTGGCTCACTGAGCAGAACTTGGCACACACAGCTGTCAGCCAGGGAGCAAATGATTTTTACCATATTTCAAAAATAATTGGTTTGGCTCTTTTAAAATCATACTAATGTTTTTTTTTTAAAAAATGAGGTTACCACGTCTGGATGCTTTTTAGTATATGTCTTCCACTTCTACAAAGAAACACTGATCTCCTAGTCAGCCAGTCTGATTGGGAAAATAAAAGAATAATGACCAACATATTCAGTCATAAAAAGGCAGCTTAGCAGATACATAATATTCTGCGTGTGCAAGGATTCAGATGTCTCACTCCTTGCTTGGACAATATGCCTTCTAGACAGAATTCACATGATGCTCGACGCTGAAGAAACCAGAAGAAGCAGAATTGTTTCATGCTAAATTACACTCATGATAGTGAAAATTCACAGTCCAGGCAGAATGGCAGGCAGGCGCCTAAGATGCTCAGCCCATACATGGGCTTTTTACCAGCCAGCGACTGAAATGAAGGACACCTAGCCTTGCCATAAGTTAGGGGCTCCTCAATTTGGTTTTGCCCGTGCATCCCTAGTGGCGCAGCAGCAGCACCCAGCCCTTTGCGGGCACAGTGCGCTCGCAGGAGCTGCTCGGCCGTGCAGGCAGTAACTGGGTGGCCCTCTGGAAGAGCCTGTATGCTCTTACTGGTACGAATAGCACAGCTCCAGCCCTAGGGAGCAAACTTTCTGGAACAACAACCTGTGACTTACCATCAAACTTCCTCATGTATTTGCCACACCAACCCAGTCATTTGAAAAATACTGGTGTTTAAAGTGGTCCACACTGTGGACTCCTTTCCTTGGCCAGAGACCTGCATGGACTTCACCTGGCCAGCTCTGTGTGGAGTCAGCGCCGAATGGCTACAGAGGGGGAATCCGCCGGCTGGGGCCCAGGGCCCCCATGGGCCACAACCCTGCACTGCTGTTCTCACCCAAGGCAGGGGGCTGTAGGAAATAATGGCTTACAGCTTGCCAGTGTGGATTTGTCATATCTCCCCAAGCCCGTCCCTTAGCACTAACTGATATTAGTATGAGAAAACATGTTGGTGCTACACCTGGGGTGACCAGCGCTCCACCTGCAGCTCCTCAACATAACCCTGATATGGTGCTTCACTGGCGCAGAGAACATCTTCACCACAGATGGATTTTTCCTCTTTTACATCAGCTCAGCTCAGCTCAGGAGACATACTACTCACCAGACACTCCAGCACTGCTCCTGCTCCATCATCTACCTCATCTACATCCTGCCCCACCAGTACACATATACCACCGGGATGTCAGCTGCAAACAGGTACACTATATCCATGCATCCCTGTGCCTATGTATCCTCAGAAAAGAAAGCACTGCTGTATCGCCTGCCTGTGGCAACCGGGCTTTGCTGGATTTGCCAGGTCTAAGTTGGCCATGTTTGCCATCTAAGTGAATAAGAAACACAGTAAAGAGGAAGAAACAACACACCTGACTGATGGAGCTTGGTGCTTTTCGGATCAACTTCCACTGCTTGTCTTAATAACTGATAATGCACCACAAACGCGCTGCAGAGTACTGAAAAAAGCTATGATATCTCCGTAATGAGAAATCTTATGATGGCTCTGGATCACTGCATTTTTCCTAACGAATGCGGAGAGACAGGGCTGGCGTTGCGTGAGGCTCCAGCCTACTGGTCACCTCTTAAAATGGCTTCAGTTGCAGCAGGACTTGGTCCTCCGTCTTTAACGGACAGACTTGCACATCTTTGAAGAAGCAGTTTTTTTTAACTATGTTTTTTAAAAAAATCCTGCCCTAAATATATATTTTATACAACATACTAAAGCACTCAAGTAAGTAATTCATATGCCAAGTTGAAATGGCTTATTTGGAACTGCTGCAGTCTGCAGTACAGCCTGCTGAGCATGTCATACGGGTCAGGAAAAAGTCCTCCTGAGGGATTCTTACATAAAAGTTATTCTAACAGAATGGGAAGGGTTCCCTTCCGATATTCACCTTGCCACTAGTACTCACCGGAGGAGTACTTGTGGGCATGGATCTAGGCTTGGAAATACTCATGGATATGAGTACCCCGGTTTATGCCAGTCAAAATCATCATTCCAGAAATGCAGCATTCCTGATGGGTGAGGTGTGGCAACAACAGAGTTGAGACGTGGCACGGAGCCCAAGCTCCCTACCTGAGACATCATGATCAGGCTGAGCTCTGTGCCATTTTGGTGGGACTGGGGGAGAGGCAGGGAACAGGAGACAGAGAGGACAGCTGGGTTACTGGTGCCAGCAAGGTAAGTTATGGAACCAACAGTCCAGACTGGGAGCGGATGGGATGCTGAAGAGGAGAGAGGATGGCAATGAAGGCTGGTAGAAGAACAGTTGAGAGCTACTACCTTGAAAGACTGGCGCACTAAGGTCCATGACATGTCCTGTGATACTTGGTGAGTTTCTTAAACTCTCAGATGTTGGAGCCAAATGCACATATAAAAATATTAAAATACATGACCGTTAAACTATTTTTAAAGGAAAAGCTCAAAATCCCCAAGGCAAATATAAAAGCAGCTTCTCTTTTAAGTCTCTTATGATTCTCAGCCAACCTCCTGAAACCCGGTGTATACATTCTCTTTCAGAAAAACTTCTGTACAGCTACAGAAATTACATACAGAAGGCACCGAGGCACTTTTTGAAATCACATGCATAGTTTTGAGACAAGAGAGCTTTTGGTATTTTAAGAGAAGTGACAACTCAGGGGCAAAGAAGAGGAACACCAAGGAACTGAAACTATTTATACATTAACACTATACATTTCTATTTTATGTTACTTATAAAGTATTGACTGTTTCTATCTGCTCTACAGTCTGCTGTTCCAGCTAAACAGAAATTACAAAAATATAAAGAACCTTCAAGTAAAATATATAATTTTATTGTACACTTAATTCGCTTTTGCCTTTTAATTGTAGTTCAGACCTTACTACATTATTCATCTACACCACAGAAAGACAAAAAAGCCTAAAAAAAACCCCAAATTAGCTCCATTCTTCTACTAAATATTTTTTTTTATATCAAGCTTGAAGAACACCAAGGGAATTTTAGCTAACAGAGACAGTATGTTAATCTATTTCACCTCAACAGCACAAGGTCTTAGCACACATTACAAGCAGAAATGCTCTTTAGCATCCTCTTATTCTCACCTCATAAAACAAACAAGTGAACACGTAGTTTAGCACAAACTTCCCAGCTCAAGAACGGCCCCAAATGACATAAAAGCAGATGTCGCAGTAGGGGCTGAATTGTAGTAAACAGCTTCCCATCATGAGCACTATCTCCTGTTCCTAACACAGGTACATTCTGCAGCAGCATCTTACTCAAATAAATACATATTTGCATAGCAAATGAATGGACATTTTTAATATAAACAAATGATGCAGTATGATTAATTACCAACTTCCACCTCTGAAATTGTGTCAAAAAAGGAGTCAACTGACCGCCTAACAAAATTACAGCTCAAAAGCAATATTTAACAAAATCCTGTATGCAGTTTATCATGTACTAATTTTGTGACGTCTGTTAAAGGAGAAACTATTTTTCCATTTGACTTAAATAGACACTTTCATCTGGGGGGAAGACGGATAAATGACCTAATCTTGCTTGTTGCCAATTAGAATTCACCATGTTCACAGAAGGACCTCACTGACAACTCACAGTACTCAGCACCTGGATCTCGGAGACCTCACAGAGTTTCCAAACAGTTGAAGGAGGGCTGCAAAGGTCTCTCATAATGAAAAAGAGTGACTGGTAATATGGTATGCTCAATCCTCCACTGTTAATTACAGCAACACCTTGTTTAGTTGGTTACTAGTATCATGTTATTAGTAAAATCTCTGTATCATTATTCAGATCTCAGACACTCTTTTCTCTGTTACATTTTTCCTAAAAGCATGAGAACAGGCATTTCAGCGAGACTATCAAGGCCAATATCCTTTCTGAAATGGTTGCCAGTGAGGAACACTTCAGGAAGAGAGTACAAGTAAGACAAGCACATAGTGATACTTCCATAATGCAGCCTCAGTTTGCAATGATTTATGGCTCTGGGACTTCCTGAACCTCAGCTCTGGTATTGAATAGCCCAAGATAAAAATCATATTCTTTGAATCTGTCCAGTCAGTCTTTGAACTCACATAAAAACTTTCAGTTTCTGCAACATCCTGTAATAAGGGGTTTCAATATGCCCTGTGTGATAAAGCATCTTCTTTTGTTTCTTTCAGACCTAGCAGCTACTACTTTCATTAAATGACTCCCTGTTCTTGTTATCAGAAGAATGACAGTGATCTTTCCCCTTCTGTGTGCCACGACTGATTTTTAAGACCTCTAAAACACATCCTACCTACAGTCATCTTCCCTCCTGGCTGAAGAGCCCTACTCTGTTTGATTCGTCACTTGAAATTTATGCCACACCTTTAATTATCCATTTTACTCTCCTGTGTGTCTTTTCAAGTTCTACTCTGCTTTTAATTCCTCACACCCTCCAAGCTCGCATTTTTGGCCAGCAGAGGAGAGCCTCCAGGATAGCTGAGGAACGCTCAGCTGAGTCCGGAGGAGACCTGAAGTTTCCTTTGGCTGTGTCTAGACCAAGTGGCGGCTGAATGCTGTGGTGTGCCAGTTGTCCAGACCAGAGATGTGGCTTGAGCACACCATGGCTCCCTTTTGGCCCATGCGTTCTGGTTTGCTTTGCATGGATAAAAGTGTGTGTGTTTTGGGGGAAGAAAGAGTCAGAGGCTGGTCCACTCCTGAGTCTTCACTGCACATGGCTTTGGAACATGGCTGGGGTGTACATCTGGATTTAGGAGGTCACAAACACTCTCAAGTCCACTAACAAGGGATAATGGTTTTAAACTGAAAGATGGTATTTAGATTAGGTATTAGGAAGAAATTCTTTACTGTGAGGGTAGTAAAGCACTGGAACAGGTTGCCCAGGGATTGTGGATGCCCCATCCCTGGAAATGTTCAAGACCAGGTTGGATGGGGCTCTGAGCAACCTGGTCTAGTAGGAGGTGTCCCTGCCCATGGCAGGGGGGTTGGAACTAGGTGATCTTTAAGGTCCCTTCCAACTCTAACCATTCTATGACTCTGTAATTTACATGTAACCTTTTTATTCCCTTAAAGCTGCTAATGACTGGCCTAGCTGCTTGGTTAATGCTCTAAGGGTCAAGCAGCACATGCGAAGTCATTCAGACTTTGTCCTCCACCCACTGATGTAAAGCGGTGATGCCTTTCTGATAATAACATGAACTCAGGCATCCTAAAAACCCCGCGTGCCCTTTCAGCACACAGCTCTAGGAAGAAGTCTGTTGCTATCTCAACTTCCCAGTGTCAGTCACATAACTTTGCCCCAAAGACAGGGGAAAAACTATACGGCAGTGGCTTGAAACCTGCTGCCAGCTCATCCCTTTTATCCCTTTCCTCCTCCGGCTTGTTGACTGCAAGCCTTTCCTGTGACTGTACAGAACATAGCACATTTTGGAAAAACCTGCAGGAGCATCGCTGCACACCAAGTCTCTGTCCTCCCCCGCCAAACACTGGCTCAGCTGCAATCTCTCCTCAGGACCTCTGGCTTCCCCAAAGGTGCATTCTGCAGAAGGCAGATGAGATAAGGTAAAAGTGGGGACAGTCATGCAGGTTTTACCTTGTTCTCTTTATAGATCTACAGAGATTAACCAGAAACAAAAATACAGCCTGTGGCTGTTTCACCCAGTTACGGTGTTTCCAAGACTCGTGTGAAGCATGCGAAGTACGTATTCTCGAGGATTTATTTTTGTTTACAGTTTGTTTGCTTTTTAAACTAAGCTGCTTAAATTCCCATTAAGGCACCATGCACTGCATGTGCAGGCCCAGCTAAATTAGTTTTGCAGCAACCCGCTTTTGCCCTGAGCTGCTCTAAATTGCTCCTGACGACATGCCAGTTGTTTTGGGAAACCCAGGATCCATCAAATGGTAATATGGTCTTCCCGCTGTTCAACTGTCCCCTTCAGCCAAGGAGACAGGAGCTTAAAGGAACTGCTTTCTCTTCTGATAGCTTCAGTAACTGGACCTAAAGTAAGAGTGGAACTTCTGGGTGAAAACAGAAGCACAACCGTCACAGTGTCTCTGCATAGAGCCCCGGATAGATCTGTACACTCAGTAGATTTTTATGTCCCCTGTAACACCTGCTTTCTCCAGAAAGTTAAAAAAATGGGGAAATTAACCTGCCATTGAGCTACATTAGCATGACAAAGGCAGGCGCTCCATCATTTGGCAATGCTTTCATGGCTTGAATTAACCCCACTATAAGCATGTCTTTAAAAATGAGTAACTGGACCCCCATCTTTAGCTGGAACCTCTGTGAAATATTATATAAATCTACTTTAACATGCACAATTTCACACATCGCTGTTTAAAGGCTTCGTGTCTACAGTGCAGTAGTTGATGGAGGAGGAACAATCCTGTAGGGAACAGGACTGATAGATCTCGATGCTGTTCCTCGTTGTGCTGAACATTCTCTGTACTTCTCTGAGCAAGACACTGACCCAAATTTTGGCTGACTATAAAATGGGAAGTTACTGCCTTGTATCTATTCCAGCTTAGGTCACAAACCTTTATGGAAGTGCTCAGACATTGCTCCAATAAGTAAAGACTATGTTTTCAAATGTTATGGGGGGCTAAAGAGCCTGTACTGGTTCAATATATTAGGAAAAACATCTCTAATTCATGCAATCTTCCCCTGACATAAACCAGAGAAAAAGGAAGAAAACCCCTTCTAATAAGGTGGAGACAGTAACTGTGCAGTACTGCAGAACATCCTCAAACCTGACACTTCCCTACCATCCCGGCTGCCAGCAGGACTTACCCTACGCCAGGGAAAGCTGCCGCTGCCCTCCCTGTAAGCCCTGGAGGAGAGCTGCGACAGAGGGACCTCCGCAACCCCATCTGCTTGGGGACCTGCCTCCTTGCCTGGCAGCCCAGCAGAGTGGTGCAGGTCACCTCCCAGCACCCACTGAGGGCATTCAGGTGTGAACCACGTAATTTAAATTTTGCGCACTGCGTTTGTGCCAAATCATCTGTGGAATAAGTCAACTGACTCAACAGACTTCTTCCACAAGTATAGCTGACTTGTCATTTTGAAGAGGTGCTTTTAGTTCATACCTTTGCGCTTTTTTGTTGGTTTGGGGGTTTTGTGAGGAGGGAGAAGAGCAGTGCTGTAAGGACATTATTTTCTTGCTCTGCCTGTATTCATTAGCTCATGATATTGGGATGAATTTCAGTGAATCTAAATGTAACCTCTGCCACAATATTACCTGAAATTCTGCATATTCACAATTCTTCCTATCTGACTAATAAGTACACTTCATCATGTGCAACTAACCCTGAACATTTGGAAATGTTTAGGTATTAATATGAAAAGTTTTTCATCTACAGAACTTATTTGCAACGTGCTAAGGGTTATTCTCTCTCACAGATACAAATAGATGGGTATATATTTGTACAATAATGGAAACGGAGACGAAGATACACTGCTATGGAATTGAAGATGTGCTGTTACGGAACAAATTGTCCTACACTCATGTTCATTAAAAATGCTAATATTTCTATTCAGTGTTCAGAAAAGTTCTCTTACAGCACACTACCATATACTGGCATATCTAAAGCAGGTAAAGAACTGACAGAAAGCACACAGAAACAACAGCCGTTTCTCTGCGTATAAGAGAAATAATAATCTTGATTTGTGTCATGTAGAAAGATGTTAAAGTTGGAGACACACTTGCAGTCCAGGGGTCCCAGATACTTTACATCAATCAAAATACATATTCCTTATTGTATAATATGTTGGAACTGCTATTTCAGCTGAAATTTCTTATTATTGAAATATGAACTATAATATAGAAGCATCCTTAACTAGAAATTAAGACCTTAAGAGCACTTGCAGTGAGTCAGAATAAAATCTATTTCAAGAGTAGTGCCAGCTCAGACAGTGGCTAATAATGGATGCTGAGGAAAAATATACGTGGCAAATATGGAATGACACTTCCTGCATTTTTGAAGTGGGAGATGGCATTAAGACCACTGAGTTTAAAAATACCTTCTGTATAAGGTCTGTAAAAATCCTTCTTCTGTATCTTACTTTTTTCTGTGAATTTGTCTAACAGTTTTGTAAACCAATTTACCCAACTGACATGAAGACCATCTATGCTAATAAGGTCAAAAATTAAACTGTGTTGTGCAAAAAAAAAAACTTCCTTTTGTTTGTTTTTCCCCTAATAATTTCTGCTGGTCTTCTAGTTGTTATATTTTGAGAAGCAATAAATAATGCTTTTCCATTCATGTCCTATACAGAATTAATTAGATTTACAGGTCTCTGTCATATTTCTTCTTCAGTTCTCTCTTATTTTAGTTGAGAAGACCTGGTCTATTAGTCTCCTCTTGTGGGGAAATAATTCTTTACCTCTGAACAATCTAATATTCACCTGTGCTTCTTCAGGTCCGTTATCATTTGTAGTGTTCAAATCCATCCAAAATCCAAATGGACCACTAAGTTATATATGCCAGAATTATGTCTTACATTTTGTTCTCTATTTCTTTCCTAATAATTATTAATATTTTATTCCCTTCTTTTGACCACTGCTGCCACAGAAACCCGCATTTTGCAAAAACTATCCATCACGGCTCCAAGTTCTCTTTCCTGTTTGGAAATAACTAACTCAAAGCTCACCTTTGCAAATGTGGGGCTTCTTCTCATTACCTTGAACACAGCAACACAAAGTGCTGCCTGCCATTGCATTCCCAGTGCCAAGCCATTCAGTACCACGAGCTCCTTCTTCAACTGCTCACAATCCAGTTTAGTATTAACCACCTAATTAATTTTTTATCATCACCAAATAGTAACTTCACACAACTATAGTTTCAAAAACACAAATTTTAAGCAGCATAGGTCCCAGCACAATTCCTGCTGGAAGTATACTGGTATCTCCCCTCCACTGTCAAAGTAGCCAAGAAGAGGGCCTTCTCTCTCACTCCCTAACCACTTAATTCCTTTAAAGCACTCGATGAGTAACACTGAAAAAAACTATTTCGGAAAACCAGACACATCACATTGATTGAACCACCCCTAGCCACACACCAGTTTTCTTTCAGAGAATTCCAACAGATTTGTGATACACACTTCCCTTCTAAAAAAGCTTATTGCTTTTCTTACGTTTTTACTCATTTTTTTCTATCAATATTATACTTGCCCAACTCTCTACAGTTCTATTCTTTTTCACCACTTATATCTATTTGCCTGGTGTGCTGAGCAGACCTACTAGCCTCTAGTTCCAGGAGGCCTCTCGGCATCAGAATGGCTGCCACCACCTTCTCTGGTGCTGAGCCACCTACTCTGTGCCTTACAGCTATGGCTTTGCTGTAGGAAGTTTGGAAATTTCATATTTCATTTTGAGCTGACTCCTCTGGAGAACAGTATTTGGTCCTGACAATTTGTCACTACTAATTTATTGAGCTGTTTGAGAACTCCCTCACCTGCATTTCAACACAAGACAGCTCCCCAAAATCATTCCATGTAAAGAAAGGTTCTGGTGTGGAAATCTTCTTAAATTCTTCTAAGGTACCTAGAATCCATAACTCTCTATTCCTGTGGCCTTGCCTTATTCGAGCTCTCCTTTATTTGTTCAAGATTCATTGCCTCTACAGACTCCTCAATGACCTCCTGTTTCCAGCTTGTTTGAAAGTGGTTTTATTAGTACTTCCAAGCTTTTAACAGGCTGTTCCTCAGCACCTTTTTAGGCCTGCTTCATCAATGCTTCACATTTAACGTGCTTCACATTTAACATAAACACACCTTCCTTTCTCCTTCATTTGGACATGACATTTGCTTGTTGAAGACTATTTATTTAAAATTGTCCTCTCTATTCATTTCCTTCAAAATTGGCAGCCTTTTCATAATCCTTCTAAAATATTTTTGATAGCTGGCATATACATACCTTGAACACTTAAGATGTCTGTAAGCAGTCCTCCCGAGTGAAAGTCACTTCACCCTGTTGACTCTTCCTTTTAATTCCCTTTTAACCTCAGTGTTATGCTGTTCTTCCTTATGGACTCACATATGACTGCGGATAACTTGCAGTGAAGTAGAAGAACAAGGATGATTCAGTAGGAAATCTTTGCCCAGCATGACTACGACTGTATGGATTTTATATATGCTATTTTTATACAGGATAGTTTGAGGTTCCTTTTCCCAAGGACCAATCAAACTCTCTTTGCTCTGGAGTCGTGCATTTGTGTACAGACGCAACGACGAGTGACTGAGTATTGCTGGACTTTAAACACTGGCTGATCAGCTTACATGAAATGAGTCTGTGGCATCAGTTTCAGCTCCTCATGAGTATTATTCCTCGGTTCAAGTATACGTTCATGAGGATTTCAGAGAAAAGACTCCGGAGCCTGTATTTAAATCTACCCTTCAGCAGCTTTAGGCAAACTGGTGGAGCAGTGTGGGCCAACCTGCAATTCTTCTGGCTATGATCAAATTTTTATTTGTATGCAGAATACTATTTCAGAGGCCAATTATCCAGCACCTTTAATTAATACCTTTAGTTTCATTATGATATTTATATTCTACACATGTATTTTTTTGTCAATACTGTTAATCACTGCTTTAGGTCATTGCTTTTCCAGATTAATCAAATATTTGTATCATCATTCACCTAAAAAAACCTGTGGCAATAACCATTTTGTGAGAAAACTAATTTAGAGGCGCTGGGCTTTTTGCTGTTATTGAAAGGGCTTGACCTCATTAATTCTTTGGTTGGAATTCTGCTTCCAGAAATACCTGTGAGGATTATTTCACAGGTTCATTTTCTAGTTCTTAGATGTCTAATTGCCTAATTTGTAGATGTGATCAGGTAGTTAGTGTTCTAAGTACCATAAATGGCAACCACAATTATTTCCTGAAGCAAATTTGCAGGCAAAAAAGGAAGGCCATTTTTCAAAAACAGATTAGAAATGTGTTTTTAATTGTAGATAAAAGCATCCCCAGCAGCACTAAAATACAGCTAGAGGTGTCGTGCCTAAAAGTGGCAAAGGCTAGGTTCGTAATTGTTAGATATTGGCTATGTTTAGTGAAGTTGTAAATGTTACGTGGTGACTAGTACTACTTTATGCTTGGCCTTTTCAAACCTTTTCTTAATTATTATGGACTGATTGTAAAACCTAAAAAAAAGTTGGGCAAATGCACCTAAGATCTGTTTGCTTATTTGTACTTCACTGGACGGTGTCTCTTGCGTGTGTACCTGTGTAATAAAAGTGAAGCCTCCCCTTCTTCTAACTACACAAGGTATGAAGATGATTCTGGAACAAATGCTACTCTGAGTAGTTCCCTTTCAACTTCTGGAAATTTCAATAGCATCATAGGCTCTGCTCTGACATCCTCGGGTCTTTATCTTCTGTAGATTAAAAGAATAAAAGGCCAACAGCATGCAAGATAGACACATAGTCAGATATCTCAGATATGTAGACGTATATAGTCTAATACAGTCATCCTTCTACAGGATATTTGGGCTGTACACAGAATAATGCTCTGCACTGACATCAAGACTCCTTAAAAAGATGAGGTTTGGTTATGGGAGCTGACTAGTGACCCTGCTGGCAGCACCTACTACAACCATGGAAGACCTCAGCGTTGCTGCTCTTCGCTTTTCTGATGATTTATTCCAACTTATAAAAAATGTTTTTAAATAGTGAGTGTGGCATGCTAGAATCCTCAATTACTATAAAATGTAGTAACAGCTAGCTGCAGCTAACAAATCTTGTGCAAACCCTTCTCTAACTCCACCCACTTACACCCTGGCTTCTGCTCCTAGAGCTTAGCATCCTTGCATAAGAGAAGGTCACAGTAACACAGACCCCTAGTTTCTCCGAAAACATTAGACTGTGTCTGTAAAATCTTTCCACGGGAATAAAAATCCACAACAGATAAAAAGCATTTTGCCTGCTTTTGCCTTGGATAATAATGAAGGAAAATTACAAGATCGACACTCTTGAGCACAGAGGCAAAGCTTTCTTTAACTCCCACTTCTTTAACTGGAAGTCCCATCTGCGGAATGCTGGAACTGGGAAACTGAAAATCTGACTCAATGTAAAGCACTTAATTGTCATTAGATGTAAAAGTGAAAGGTATCTCTACTGTACTTCCTGTCCTGGAACTTTAAATGGAACTTATGGCACAAGTGGGTGGAGAGCCTGGATGTGAAAATACAGATACGGCGCTCTTCCCAGAAAGACTAATGAAGGGTAACTTACTGATCAAATGAAGTTGGGAACTCACAGCACACCAGATATGGTCAAGGAATGTCAGAGTTTTAGCAACTGCTGATTAGTTACAGAGACTTAAACTTGCTTGCAATTGTTCGTTATCCGGTACCCATTAGGGTTAAACCCGTTATAAAGAATCAACCCATCTCTACTGAAAGGGAAGGAAACAAAGAGAAACTGGAAAACAGCATCTGGACTCCTGGTGGCAGCTGCCTTTCTAGCTGGTATTATTAAGGGACAGAAGCATGTTGCAGTGTTGAGTACCTAAGATAGGAATGCTATCTAAATACTCCTTGCGTGAATACTAGTGTGCAGAGTTTGCTGGGTGACGATGCTTGAACCAGTTGTGTTATTTCCTTTTCCCCTTAACCATGGACACTAACAGCAGAAATATTCTGTCTCATTGCTCTTATATAAGAGTTCTCCTCCTACACCAACATTTTAGTCAGACAGCAGGTCAGTGGGCAAAACACGCTCATGACTATTTCCTTTGCTTCAGAAACACTTGCCAAACTGCAATGGCACAAAAGTTTTGCATTTGCCTCTAGGGCTGAGTGGTCTGGAGACTCTGGAAACAAGCCAACGTAGAGTGGGACAGTTCTGCTGACCACACTGAGCTCCTGATGAGCCTGTGAGCGTTGTCTTCAGTGCTGCTCAGTACCGCTTCCCAAATGCATAACATCTTAACCAGCTGATAGCTTCACTGACTCTCCATTTAAATATGCAAGTATAAACGCAGAATTCTGTGAGTTTATTATACTCATAAACTCTTGAGGTTTCCCCTGGAGTTTTGCCTTTTTTATTGCACTCAAATGCCTATTTTCTCTGTCCCTTCTTTGAGCTCCCCTCCCTCATTCTGCTGCTTTAATGTCACAGAACCACAAGAGTCTGGGCTGTGAAAGACTCCTCACATCATCTAGTCCCCGGATTGCAGGAAAGCCCACTGACTTTCTGATACATTTTTTTTACAATGCAATGTAATCTCTTGCCTTTTTTCACCCTCTCTGGCTTTGTTCCACTTTTCCTTTCTTTCATGTTGTACAGTAGATTACGGCCTATCTTTTTTTCCATTTGTCCTTAGTGTCTGTTTCCTCTTTCCTTTTCATCCACCCTCTCTTTTTTCTCTTTTTCTTTCTGTGATGCCTCTTCTACACTACCCTGGCATTTTCTCTTTTCCTCTTTCTCACACTGAATTTCTGCCACTCAATCCTGTTTTATCACCCCATCTTCACACCAGAGGGCTAGTTCTCCTCAGCAAAGACACAGGGGAAAGAGTCGTTGTGTCTCTGCAAACCCAAGTGTGATTACTGATTACTTTACTTTTATACATTATCCTCAGGTTTTTGCCTGTCTAAAGAGTATGAACCCTTCTGTACCAGCCCTTTCAGCCTGTCTTGCTTGGAAAGAGAGAAAGAGTGTGTTCTTGTCTGCCCCTTTTCTTTTTGTGCATGCTCAATCCCACCGGGCTTTTCTGACTCGACCACAATCTGATGCTCTTTCTTACTCTACCTCTTCTTAACCAGATTTTTTCCAGCTTCTGAGAAGACACTCAGGGTCTAAAGAAAAAGCAGAACAATAAAACTAGGTGTTGGGAAAAGCTTTTAAAAATAAGAAGGTAAGACAGACAAGAACTGTACTCATGTGAACAGGAGGCTTTAGCAGGAAAGAGAAGGATGCTTTCCGGAGGGAAATGTGTCTCACTGCTGAAATGGCTGAGGTAGATGTAAATTCACTGCCAAGAAGAAAGTGACTCCATGGGTCATAAGAGAACAGAAGCATCAGAAAGGACATCACAGACCTCTCAGATGACTTTTCTCTTTCCCCATAAACCTACAAAGAAACTGAGGCAGGGAAATAGGTGTGGCCAGTCATTAGCCTAGGTCTCCATAAGCTAGGGCATCGTAAGATACCTTATACGCTGTTTTCTTTCACAGAGCATACGTCTAAGAGTGAGTAAAAATACCATACTGCTGTCAGGATTGGCCCTCTGGGACAATACGAACCTGAGAAAGAGTAAGGGCAATCAGTGGCTGCAGAGGCCATCTGGCTTCACATCTGTGAAAAGTCACAGCCGTAACTGCGGGAGAGACTCAGGCAGACCTTAAGACACACTGCTGTAGAAACCTTCCTAGACTACGAAGGCATGGGAAGTGACTGTACTGGGGCACCAAGACAGCTACCTGGCGTGCTTCTAGGTGAGCATCTGAGATGGGTGGGTTGGATTCCACCAGACCAGCAAAAGGCAGTGAGGAAACTAAGCAACTAACCTTGCTGTGATCTCTGCTGACCACAGCTCAGCTAGTGGTCTATCAGCAGACAGAGTTGAGCTTCACTCCAACTCCATTTCAGCTTGGTAGCTCTCCTTCAAGCAGCTCAAAGCAATGGGGTTTCCACTACGACCCTGGGGAGTCTGCTCCATGGCCTAAGACATTTCGTTTTTTTGGAAATATTCCTGATATTCGATTTAAATTTTCCTTTGTTCAGTTTTTCCTATTACATCCACTTCATCTTTTAGTTTTTATTGCATCCTTGTTCATCTTTATAGTAAATTTGCTGAAAAGTGCTGAACCTCTGCTAACACAGCTTTTATAGCATAAAGCTATAAGTATTTCAGATACTGTTCTGCATATTGATTCTCAAGCCCCTGATGGAAAAAAAATACAAAAATCTTTGAATCGCAAATTTCATTGCTGTTAAAAAAACATCAATAGCAGCAAAAGGGGGAAAAAACCCCAAATCCTAGTATACTTAATAAATCATTGTATCTTTGCTACTGCATTATACAGGATACTTTAAAAAGAACATATTTTCTATTATTTTCTACCTCTTTCAGAAAAATAGCTAAAGAAACAAATAAACTCTATAGCCACATCAATTTCTACTATCATCAATCATTAATGACCTTTTTATGAAAGTGAATTTTCAGCCCTGCTTGTTTAACATGTGCAGAATTCCTTCCTAGGGAAGAGAGTAGCAAAAATCACTGAAAAAAGTACTGAAAACCAGCTACATATCCACTGGAGGGTTTCTGCATTCATTTTACGACTCATTGCTAGTAGTGCATCTATTACTGTGGCTATGATGCTTTTTAATACAGAAAAAGAAAATTTTTAAAAGCCATAAAATTCAGTCATTGCTGCGTGAAGGAGGTGATTTTAATCGCAACAAGCTATGACAACTTGGCAATACTTCTCCTGTCTGACCTACAAAAGCCACTTACAAATAGGTGAGAGAAACACTCGGAAGTCCAAGTGAAGGGAAATGGTTTTCATGTCAAAGAGCTTGTCATCTTCAATTTAAACACAAAAACATTTTGCAACCCAACCTAAGAGACAAACATAATAAAATCAAAGTTTTGCACCTTAGCTGAACAAACAGCTTTTATTGCTTAGCTCTGCTAACTGCATTCTAGTCCTAAGGAGCCATTTTGGTACTAATAGCAAACTGACAATTTTACATAAGCACCTCATTGCTATTCACAAATCTCCACTGACCACCACAGAAGGCAATGTTAATAAAGGTCAAAATTACCATCTATCTGCATAATCTCCTGTAAGAAACGTACTGTAAAGGATCAACCAGTCTAATTGTTTAATGCATTTGTAAAAATCTGATTAACCCACACTAAAGTCACAGAAAACACTTCCAACTTTAAATACTTGAGTCCAGCCTGAGAGATGAAGGTACAATAGGTCCTTTATTAAATATTTTAGTTTGATATTAAATTATTTCCATTCCTTTAAAGAGTACATTAGCTGACTTATTAAATCGACTAGTTACTCATTTAAAATTACTTCCTTGGTTTGTGGTACTAGGAAATGACTCTTTAACAAGTATTCTTGAAAGTGTATCATTGCTCATTTACTCGGTAAGATAAGTTGATGCCTTTTAAAGCAGTGTATCAACTTGCAATTTTTAAAATCAAAACTGAGGCAGCAATTAGCACTATACGCATGCAAACAAATAAAAGACAGGATTGTTCAATTCTGATTATCTACCTAACCTCAACTCTTCTCAGTAACCCCGCCAAACGTTTACCTTTCCTATTTATTTTGTAAAGTGCTACATTATCACTATTTTCCTGAAAGAGATTAGTTGCTGCAAAACCTCCTTTTCCTAAGCACTTCAAGAAAAGCAGCACACATGTCAGTGAACTTAATGGAAAAGTCACAGGGAGCTGAATGCCACATGTAGGACACGCCACATTAAATGCAGCCCCAGCTGCATGCACGGAGAGGCAGATTGTTTGCCAAATCATTAAACGTTGCTCTTAGGGTATTCCATACATTTTTTATACTCTGTACATAGCACTCCATATCATTTATTCCATACATATTATTGCATAATTTAAGGATTTGTATCACATCCTTTTCTAGTTAGAGATGCGGTATTTTTGTGAGTAAGGACATAGAAATAATTGTTGATAAATGCTGTTGGGTTGTATATGACTTGAGAAGCAAGATGGACTCCTTTTTTGCAGAGAAATATGAAGTTGAGTAACTTTGCTACCACCAGGTATAAAGCAGCGATGCCCTTCTCACAACCTGTGAGTTGAACTTGACCCACAGACAACTCCATCTCCAGACCTGAGTACGTTCCCCACGCTACCGGGCATAAACAGGAGCTGCCCCAGTGACTCCAGATAAAACTTCATCCATCAGTCGAAATGGAGTCAGAAAGGCTGGCCAGCTCTCTTCAAAGGATAGCAGAGTACACATTTAGGAGACAAAGTCAAGCTATTTGATGATGAGGATGAAGTAAAAATCACAACTAAAAAGGGAAAAGAAACCAAATTATTTCACTGGGAGGTTAAAATTTTGTCCTTGTTGACATCTGCCAGAGCTATAATGAAAGGTAACATTAAAAAATAGGGGTTTAGTATTAAGAGTCACTACTGCAGCGTCTCTACAAGTAAGGTTGCCGCTAAAATTCTGGTTGTGAGGAAAGGCACATCAGGAGGAGATAAATTTGATCGACCTTAGGTAAGCTTTTGCATATTTTCCAAGCTTTGTTTGTGGGCTTTTTTCCAAATATAACCTGAATTTTTAATCTCTCAGGCTTACAAACATTAGGATTGAAAGGTTTTAACTGCAATATTATTTATATATTTTCTATACAATGTAGTATTTTTTATTTCTATACAATTTATTTTTCTGTGCAATTTAATATTTTCTATTTCTCTGTTCTATTAATATTTTCAATTTCTATTATTTACAAGAAAAGATTTTTTGCCTTGGAATTTCTTCGGTTTAAAAATATGTATGTGTTTCTGTGTGTCTATGTCTATAGAAGAATGGCTCAAATAGAGGCACTTCTAAGTACCTCACTAGCCACATACTGGTCGATCTGTTCTTTCTCATATGGCATCTAATTCACACACAGGTTCTCCCTTTCTCGGTTCTCATTCACCGTCTCATTCTGTTCAAATTAGGTCTGACTGATCCTTACATGACTCCCCACCACAGCCACTCACAGCCTCCTGAAGTCTCCTTCAAACAAATGAAGGCTTTATTCAGGTGTTACAAAATGACCACAGGCCCTTAAGTATTTTTGTAACTTACATAAATATATTATAACATACTCATCGGCCACAGAGGTTTTACATATGTAACATCTGAAGAATATTTAATCCAACGAACACTAAAATGCCCTCCCAGTAGCCTCTGGAGGTACTCTTCACCAAGGCTAATGGAATAAAATACTTGTTTAAGAAAGAGTATTCAGCTAAGGAGAGGCTGAAAAAAAAATCAAACCCAAACCGTAAGACTAATCTCAATTTTTTAACCTTTAAACTTCTTAGGGAATGTGCTTGTCTCCAACCCTAGCTCCACGAGCTGCCGGAAAGTTGGTTTCATTTTCATCAGAGATGTTACGGGGCTCAAAATGAAATAGAAGCTACTTACTTGGAGCCTGTGAGTTAAGCACTCCCAGCTGCGGGAAGCCCCAACTGGCAGGGCGGCTGCGGCGGAGGTGTGGGTATGGAGGATTCCAGCCTACGCCACTCATCACTGTCATTTGCATTCAGATGTTTCGCATTGCTGCTCGTGTAATCATTCCAGGTACAGTTACTGTGAAACTGAGACGAAAATAACCACCCACATCACGGCTGAAATATGGCTCTGTCCATATAAAGGTGAATGACTCTGCAACAACGGCAAGAGGGATTTCGGAGTGCCGCGGGTGTGTGCACGCATCAGGGATATGAAGAGCATATATGTTTGCATTTTTCCATTGACAGCCATAGATTTTCTAGATACCTGATAAATGCAATGGGGTTTCTTTTCATCCTCTTATTCCTTTCTGGTATGCAGAAACCTCAGCAGACACTACTTGTCGGTAGGTGCACATTTCCTCAGAAAGCTGAAGGATTTGCTCTTTTGTCTGCAAGGCCCAGGGAAAGTGGTGCCTACTACAGCAAATATTTCTAAGAACACCATTCCCATACATCAGGTTTACTTGGGTGAAAGAGAACTGGAAAGAGGTGCCTACAGCAACCTGCAGCAGGCTGGAAGACCTGGCCCAGGGCAAAAGAAAAGGAAGACGAGATAGGCAACAGGGGGAAGAGGAATCCAATGAGAACCTTACAACTAGTCCTCCCATTTCTTCATGGTGTGGCTTTATATTTGGACCATGTAGGCAGCTCAAGGGATGGCTGATCACCTCTCATCTTGACTCATCAGTCAATGAGGAAAAGTGGTTAATCACCTCAATTACGTATCCACCCTAGTTAGGTAAATATTACCCACAGGGCCTGAAAATAATTCACAACCCTGAAAAGATGTCAGTACCACTACAACAACCCTAAAAACTGCTTCTGCCAAGTACATTTACCCTTATACAACCTTTATTTTCAAGCATCGGAAGAAACTGTACTGGGGCCAGAGCTGCTAAAAATGCCAAACGTTCAAAAGGGGAAAGGTACAGTCCTGACAAATAAAGGTTACACAAGAAATCTGATGAAAATGGTCTGGACGAAAAGCCCTGCTCCCCAGAAGGGCTGCTCTACCTCTTCTCCTCTCGGCTCATCAAAACAAAGAGCAAACTCACACCGGCCATTTCCTCAGGATGGATAAATCAAGAGTCAGCAACCCCTCCCAGCCAGTCCCGCTGCCCAGGAAAAGCCCTATGCATTTGTTGTTCTTACTCCAATACCAGTTGTGAGAAACCTTTCTGCTGTCTCGGGAGCAGCAAACAGAAAATTCCTGTATGAAACCCAGCGCGAATGACTCCATTAACAGGCCGCGGCTGGGCACAGAGGATGTAATTATTAAAACTCCAGGAAGCAGAGAGTCCCTGTCCAAACTTTGAAATGCTAGGAAAAAAAAATTGAGACAAATCCTAGGGGAAATATTTCTGAGAAACTAAGAAATAGTGCCCGTGGGAAACTAAAGGGGAAAGGAAATTTGGAAAGTGTTTAGGGCTAGAACGACTGGCCCACACAGAAACCCCTCCTGTCATTATCAGAAGAGGGAAATGATCATAAGACAAAGATGCCTGAAGAACAGAAACGCAATTAAATAAGGCAAGACCTATCACATCTCATCAACTTTTTTAACTGACATGTCCATAACTGTGAATCTGATACAGGAAGAAGCTGAAGAACAAATGTGGAGAGAAGAAAGCCCCACCAGGATATGCTGCTCTTTTAACAAAGTCTCCATAAACTTGCTGCCTCTTTCCAGCTAATTTTTGGTAAAGATGCCCAGGGCGAGCAAAGAGGGAGAAGGTCACTCTCCCAGGGAGAGAAGGTGGTTGCAGGGTGGCATTACCAGTCTGAAGCGAACCAGGTCCACAAACGCTGCACAGAACCTCAAACCCAGGCCGAAGCATGGGCATGGACAGACTTCCATCCCTCTTAGCAGCCAGAAAGACACATAAGAAACACGCTCCCAGAGCCGCTGTGATTTGTAAGCTTTCCCAGCAACGTGCTCTGGGAAGAAGAATGAGGACCACAGGGATACAAACACAAAAGGATGGCGACAGAAACGACTTGGTTCTTATGGACTCAGTCCTGCATCTGCTGTCTTGTTTACACTAATGACTCCAATGTATGGGGGAGGAATTAAAAATCCGCCCCGTTGGTGAGGACATAAGGCAGACATACCTGAACCTTGAGGAGTGTCACAACCCTTCAGGTGGGGTTTATGAGCCTGATGGCAACTAAGCAGCATAAGTGAAAGAAAAGCCATAAACCCAAAAGTGAAACTGGAAGTAGGAAATATCATCAAAAAGATTTGGGAACTTCCAGCATCAAAGCTAAGATTATTCCTGGCAGAATCCTTTCACCGTGTTACGTCAACAGTGGATGTGAAGAAGTTCATCAGAAACGTTTGCTGCTGACAATCAGAGAAAGCTTTTGCAAGAAACTCGTCGCAGCTGTCGGCTACACATGGATCACACTTGCAACAAAGTCCTTGAGGAACCAAGAGTGTCTTTTTCAATAACAGTTATACCTTGGGGGTTTGTGTTGTTTAGAAACAGCACACAAGTCAGGAGGTAACTCATTTCCGACAAACACAGCAGCTTTAAATAGCAACTTCAGCATTTCTAATAGAGATATGAAAAATTCATTTCTGACAGATTCCTGTATTTTTATTGCCTTCAAATAATGCTATAACTTTACAGGAAATCCTAACAGCTGTTCAGCTTGAATCATCTCTGTTGGTACCGCACATCATGTGTTTGGGGGTTTTGCCCCTCCCCTCTCATTCTTTATTAATAACGTAATTTGCCTGAAAACCTGTTTCTTAAGAGTTTGTCTGTTCATTCTGCACCTGAAGTCATAATCCTTTGTTTGTAACCTCACCATCAGTTGCTGTGGAAATGATTATGATGTCGCAAAAAAAAGGATTAGTAAAACTGCAAGTAGGGAATAAACAGGTTGAACAGATGAACTCTTAAAAACCAAAGAGGCTGTTTTCCTGCAACTATTCACAGAAATAAAAAAAAAAAAGAAAAAAACCAAAGGAAACAAGAACTTTCCCCCAAACCTGATCTATGACATATGTTCACACAGTGCTGTCACAGACCAGGGACAGAAGAATTTCCTTTGTGAGTTTTGGTCCAGGAGGAATGTTCAGAAAAGTCTACTGGTAGTGAATGTATTTATTGCGTCTTGGTAAGATACTTCTAGAACACAGGACCTTACATTCAAACTACGGTTAACCTTGTACTTCTCCTCCCTTCTCAACACAGCAGAAAATAAATACTCTGTGGCTAACATATGGATTTTTTTCCCCCTGCATTTGTCGTAGTGGTAAAACTAAGCTTCTCAATGGGCTTCAGATCAAACTACTTAAAACTAACCCCTCACAGCTCCTACCTGCTGCGCCATCAATCAGGATAACTGCTGCTCATGCATCTTCGCCACAGGATGCTCAGACTCGCAAACTCCCTCACTCTGACAGGTGACATAGGTGCCACAGGAGTCACAGGACAGGGAGGAGGCTGGCCAGCTGTGGGGTCAGGGTGGCAGCACAGCCTACAGCTGAAGTATCTGCCTGACGGGGTCCGTCTCTGAGCGAGGACCTTTCCCAGCAGCTCACTGACCACTGCAGCCTCTCTTCTCCGTGACTGGCAGCAGCCCGCTGAAGTAGCTGGGTGGCAAATCAGTTGCTTGGTTGTCGCTGGCAGGTGAGGTCAGAGCGGAGAAGGGAGGTTGTGGCTCTGTACAGCCAGCACGGGATGTGCAGCCCACTTCCACCCTATCGGCCTTGAGTGTTGTGGCCGACCAGGATCCCAGAGCCAACCGTGCTTCGATTGCATCCCAGATGGTTCCTGGATCTCCAGGCTTGGTGTCTAACCATGCCAATTCCCATTCCCTTGAAGCAATGACTAGCTTGCCCTCCCTTGCATAACAGACACAGGTGTGTAGCCTGTCTCTGCATGGACACGGGATACCTGAAGAGCAAGTGCAACAGAGGAACAAGAATACCATAAGGTATCTACTACCTTTATGGCTGGTCCTGTTACAGGCACAGATCCTTGCTATTTCTCCCACTTTCCCAAGCCGTGGAAACAAGCACAGGGCACCTGGATAGATTTTGGTCCCCCAGCTCCGCTCTTCTAGGTCACACAAAAGAAACACAAGACAAAACTGCCTTTCACCTTTGTTTCATGATTTCAGATAAAGAGCAGCAGATTCTTTGTACAAGGGTTAAAAACCCACTTAATAATGGGGAAAAATCTATTCTTTTTAGAAGCAAAGGGCACACACAGTGCTGGGATGCCATCTGGCTTCCACCAAGACTTTCCAGAACCAGGGCTCTCCGTCCTCCTCCCTTCACTTACTGCTGAGCGTGATGGACAGCTAAAGCTGGGGCAACTCTACTGTTCATTCCAGGCTTGATCTGCCACAAAAGAAAACCTGTGAGTAGTCAGGACTCAAATACCTGTAGTTTCACTATTGTAAATGAGGAAGAACACCAGGAAAGCTGGTCAGCTCTGCAACAAATTATTCTGTCCAGCTGCCTGGCAAAATGAGCTGCCCTAGCACACTTTGGCCATTCTCAAATCCTTTTTCTCCTTCCCCTCCCAGGTACAACAGAGCAACAGAGAGACACACAACAAAGCTGACAGGCTTATGACAGGCCTGTGCTTGATGGGGAGGAACCCAGTGCACAACTATTCTCCTTTTATGTATCAGAAGGGCTTTACGTTGACCAAGTTTCATATTTTACTAAATACTTCCATAAAAACTTAATGGAAGATCCTTAAACCTAACGGATCAGCTAAGAATTTCTGCATAAACTGGGTCCTATTATCAACTTACTCACCTGGACAACATTCCCAGTAATTAAAAGATTTAAGGTACAGCGGGCTCAAGTACATTGAAAGGTGCAGCATAAAAACACTGCAAATTTGGTCTGGAAGGTGCCTAGAGCTTACCTAGTCCAACCGCCTGCTCAAAGATGGGCTAACTTTTACATTCAAAGTTAGATCAGATTGTTCTGGGCTTTCTCTGGTTGACTTTTGGAACTCTATAAGGAGGGTGATTCCCCAGCCTCTCTGCAGAGCATGTCCCATGCTCATCCTCTTCCACTTGCTCCATGGCAATTTCCCTTGCTGAAACTTGTGGCCATTGCCCCTTGTCCCCTTAGATATCTGGGGAAATGCTGCAGACTCAGTCAACTTAGGCAAGGGGAGGAGAACCAAGTTCTGTTTCTGTTAGGAATTTGGCTATTGCACAAATGACACTCTCCACTCACTTCCACCCTCAAATTCCTCCACTCCCCATGGCCTGACTTTGTATATAATCTATGCCTCCCAGCATAAGGGTGAGCTATATGTAGGTAATTGTTTATCCCATCTTTCCACGTGTCTTAAAAATAATTCTTTTTCAAGGTTTCGACAAGCATAATGTATTGATATTATATTTATACTGCAGATCATTAATTTTAAGAGGTTACAAGCACTCTGCATATAGAGTTGGAGAGGTAATTCTGTTGTAAAGAATTAAAAATTACAATAATATTTAATTTTGGCAAATAGGTGCCAAAATGTTCTTGAAGAAGTATTTGCATCTTCTCACTGAAATGAATGCTTTAGCTACACAAGCAACAATCACAGATCTGAAATAAGGAGACGCCTTGCACTTAGTAGCTACGCAGTGTTCATGAAAGCTTTGTGACCTCCTCAATGGAAGAATGCTTTTACTTTCATTGAAGATATATATTATATCCCCAGTAAAAACAGCCCGAAAGATATCAAACACCAGAAAAAATACATTGAAATAACATTAAGGATCTAATATAAATCCACAAAAGCCAGGAAATTCAGAGATAAAGACAGACTTTCAGACGAGGGAAAACTTTCCAATATATTAAACTGGAGCATAAATTCACTTCCTCTTCACATGTTTGCCATCAAGTCATTCCAGACGCAGGGGGTAAGTTCCTCCCTGGGGTAACTCAAGTGCCTTCAGCAGTACTACACCAATAATCAATTTGGCCCTACAGGACCGTGTCTTAATGCTTTCTCTACTTCTGATAATTACTAAAGATATTTAAGTTTAAACAGCAACTTCCTCTCTTACAGCTCATTTTCCCATCGTTCAGAGACTGCTATAAAACTGAATTTGTGAGATCGCAATAGTTTCCATGATTACAGACTATGATGTCAGTTGTGGGGTTATGACTTCATTGACAGACCGATTAGAAGGAGAACCCCTGTGCGAAGGAGAAAATCCACACTCAAATACAAATATATCTGAGATTAGCAAAGACAACACTGCACCTCACTGGGCACAGACATTTCCATCTGCATAAATAATATTCTCCACTTTTCACTCGAGCCAAGTATGAAAATGCCCCTTAAAAATTTCTGTTTCATTCATAAGTCATTCACGGTGCTGATGTGTTGCCACCCAAACTCAGCCTTGGTGCTAGTGCTGCGTGGGCCAAGCTTGATGTCAGCAGCCGTTTAAATCATACGCTGTGGGTCCCATGCTTTGCTGCACTTTCTGGAAGTGCAAAATCAAACGTACAGCTTAAGACAGGATATGAAGGGAATGAAGTGATTTTGAACTGCCTTCAGGCTTCCCATGATTCTGTCCTCAAGCTGACATGGCTTTTGGCTCTGGGGTCTGGCTATTCCCTCCCTGATAGAGCAAGACAACCATAAAAATCCGTCACTAGAAGATCCCCAGGTGTCTGCCTGAGCAAAAAAGGAATGTGACACAGAAAACTGGAAGGAGGGCAAATGCAACCTCCTGAACTGTATCTCCCCAAAACTAACCCAGGTACGTAAGACAACTACCCTGAACCTTAAGATATGGAGCAGAACTGCTGTAAACAAAAGAGCTTTCTGCATCACTTTTCTTTCTAAAAGAGGAAAAACTATTTTTCCTTTCAATTTCCTAGACTGCAAAAGGCAGAGAGGCTATGACTGACCCCACACAGCCATGGGTAACTGAGGCACTCTCTCACACTACACTGAAAACTCTAATCTGTGCATGGGACACAACTGAGCTGACAGCTGGTGAGGTCACGTTCAACCCAAGAACCCAGGAATGACGATTCCCCTTTGCTCCAAGTCTTACAGAGACTTGGGCTCTATGTTCATTCTTTTTGCCCGTCTTCTACTCCTTGCTGTAAGACCTTCTCAAAGGTTACCTGAAATTTCTCGTATTTAGTCTGGTCGTATTTTATTGGATAGCTTCCAGTCAGACATTTTTAAATTAAGTAAATGCCCTTTTCATTTTTTCAGCTGCTTTATCATGCTCAAGTTACTCAAAATGAGAACTTTTTCAAAGCTTCTATCCGTGACATTTATGTAGCCCTGAATGAGGAGAGTGGGCAAGCTACGTATTCAAACATCGGCCTGGAGAAGACAAACAGCGAATGGATGCAACTACAGTTCACTCCTGCCTCTATACCTGTGCAAAGTGTCTGGAATACTCACACTGCAAAACTGCAAAGGAAGGACAGAATCCCTCCCCTGGCTTTTTATTATAAGGCCACTAAAAACTTTTATGAAAACTAACAAGTCAACAAAAAATGAGGAAGCTAGATAAATCAATAGAGTTCTGCCTCCTGGTTATTACACACTTAAGATAATGGCTTTGGGGGGCATAAAGAAGGGTGCAAAGAGCTTTGCAATGTACAAAGCTTGCTCTGGGACATTACTTAATTAACCACTTGAAATTTTAATCATGCAAAGCAAACCACAATGATTTATAATTATGCAAATAAGATCATGATGGCTCTAACTTCTCCCTTAAACAGCTTCTTAGTGATTTGGAAGGAGAGGATTAATAATCTCTTTCTTGGAAACCAACGGCATCTGGTTTGCCTGCAGAGGCTCCGAGACCTTCTACTTCCTGAAATGAGCAATGAAAAAGATGAAGCAGCTTCTGCTTGGAGCAAAATTATTATTAAGTATATAATTTTGAAATGTTTTTGTATGCATGTGTGAACTTCAACTGTAACACAATTTCTCTTTGTTGCTCTCTGTGCAATGGATATTGCCTATCCTAAGGAATTCTGATCTAGCTTAAACAAAAAGTATGATGCACAAACCTTCTCCCTCAAGATATGCTGCGGACTAAAGGGCAAATTCTTTCCCTTACTCAAAACCATAATCAGTGCTTTTTTGTTAGCAGAACTAAGAAAGGGTTTCCAATTTATGTATCGCTATTTACAAGTATTTGGAGAGATAATCCTAACTCCAACCAAGTCATCTGAAGTCTTGCTATTGAATTCATTTCAATGGAGCCACTACTTTACAGAGACTTGCCTTAAAAATAACTTGTTTCAGTGAGTAAGATACCCTCTGTATGTATCTACCTATGACCACAGCTGAGCATATCCTTAATGAAAGTTACACATGTGCAAAAAGAAAGATCATTCAGGCATTTTCAAAACCATGCCTTTGTATATCTTCAAAAAAATTGCGGAAGGTTAAAGTCACTGAAATGATTAAACAGGACAAAACTACTTTTAAGAAGCAATACTGTTTATATGGCATACAAGCTGCTTTATAATTAAAAACAATCAGTAAAAATCTGTCTGTATCTCTGTACAAGCCTAGCCCACCCCTTCTTCATGCAGTGACTCCTCAAAACTTATTGATGTAAATAACAATTTATCATATTCACAGATAGATTCAAATACTATTCTTGCTACGTGAGACTCACTGTAAAGTTTCTGTTCACCTGGTGCCTAACTTGAACATGTATAGATCATCTTCTTCAAAGGATCTGAGTTTTGTGCAAACATGGCCGCTTGCACAATTTGTAGACCTTATAACCAGCTGGCAGACACAGTTTACATCACATTAGTGGCAGATGGAGAAGGGCTGAAATCCAGGTAACTGATTTCATTAGAAGTCTGGCCACTGACTTCAACAAGCCCATGATTTTAGCATGCATCTCCTGGCTGCATATTCAACCTACTTGACCAGAGGCACCATGTGTCACTGTCAAACCATTTGTCCATCTCTCTGTCTCAAACAGACTTACATATAAAGCTTGATAAAACAATTATTGCGTGCTTGAATGGTCATCCCTGACTTGAATATGAGGAGAGGCTGAGGGATTTGGGTCTCTTTAGTCTGCAGAAAAGAAGATTGAGGGGGGATCTTGTTAATGCTTTCAAATACTTGAAGGGAGGATGCCAGGGGGATGGGAGCAATCTTTTTTCAGTGGTGCCCATTGATAGGACGAGGGGTAATGGGCACAAGCTTGAACATAGGAAGTTCCATCTTAACATGAGGAGGAACTTCTTTACTTTGAGGGTGGTGGAGCACTGGAACAGGCTGCCCAGAGAGGTTGTGGAGTCTCCCACTCTGGAGACATTCAAAACCCGCCTGGACGCTGTCCTGTGCAACCTGTTGTAGGTGACCCTGCTCTGGGGGGGGGGTTGGACTAGATGATCTCCAGAGGTCCCTTCCAACCCTGGCTATTCTGTGATTCTGTGATTCTGTGAATGGGAAGTTTGCAAAAGAAGCACCTTAAAAGTTGCACACACCTCTGTCTTCTCCAAATAATTTATGAATGTTAATAAATGTTAATGAACACAAGAGTGTGTGCCATGGCAGAGATAGCTTTCTCTTCTCTACATATTTAATATTGTGATCCAAGTACTGTATGTACTTTGTCAATGCGTTGTGTGAGTTGTTTTTTCAAGACCCAAACAGACAGTTGCCTGTGGAAGGAGAGTCCCCAAGCAGATTTCTCAAGGCTTTTAGCATCATTAACAGGAAACAATGCAGGAGGAGCAGCCAGAGCATGAATGGGTTCTGTGTGAATACTAAGGAAACTCCAAGAACACGTTAACACAATGCAGATAAGATCATAATAGTGAAGCTCACATATGTGCTTGCATTACGTCTTGTAAAAGGCCCCAATTGCTGTCTATTAGGATAATTGATATAACAGTAAAAATGGATTAGGATAATATATTGGGTAAAGTCATGATTTCTGCTGTATACAGGAACTAGCAGTCTGACTGTTTTTTAAGCTCCCAGCAGTTACTCTGAACAGACAGGATGTAAAAATCCTAAATCTTGCCAATTCACTGGTGATCTTTAAGGCTCCAAAATGGAGACTGCCACTACTGGTAAATCACTTCTAATCAAAGCAAACCAAGCTCTATGGACCAGACTCTGTTCTCATTGACAATGATACAGATACACAAGCAATACATTATTTCAAATGTAATTTATCAGTACTATTATTTAAATCATCATAAGTGGCGCCAAAGTCTGACCCTGCAGTTCCACAGTTCAACAGTTCCCGACTGACAGCCTAGCTCACGGCACGGCACTTCTCTTGGCACGCAGGTTCAGCCCTGGCTGAGCAGTACCTAGGGTCTCTCAGTGCTTCAGTTATTGGGCTATCATACTAAAGATGGACCTACAGTCCTCCTCCACGAAGTGTCCGCCCTTCTGAGATGGCTAAGCAATTTGGTCCCGTGTAGCACAAGGGGAAATGCCACATTTCTGGTTCCCCATACAGAGTGGAGGGGAAGATGCATGAATTCAAACTAAGCTCAGTGGATCACCTTGTGGACAGTGGAAAGCACATAAGCAATGTGAATGGATCCCTCTCCGCAGCCCTTCTAAGGCACCTATTTCACAGCACTGACTGTATAAAGACTAAATAAGAATGGGTTTTGTCAAGTAGATTATATCATCTGTCCCCTTCCAGGACAGGTGCCTAAAATCCTAGTGAGGCAGCATGTAGCTTGGGTGGAATGGATTTCCCACAATGTCAAGCTACGAAAGAAGGGATGAAACCCAGAGATGCCTGTGTTCAGAAAACAAACCCGCCTTCTTCTGTCTGTCAGCTCAGAGTGGCAAGCGGCTGCCCTTGTGCAGCAGAAAGATTGCCTTCCTAGAAAGCAATCACTGCAACATCAAAACAACAGAGAAGAAGCCTCCCTGCCTCGCTGTATTGCAAAGAAGGAAATCGTACCCCCTCAGCAGCCTCCAGTAACGGCAAGGCTGATAAGAATTTTCTGTGCAATGAGAATCATTCTAAACAGGGAGTAACAAAAGACTGCAAAACAAACAGCACGCTGTGAGCATTATCCGCCTCAACACCATGATTACATGTTCCTCAACATCCAGCTTTCTTATCCAGTCTATCATCTTCCCAGGCCTCAGTGTTCCCCGTTTCAGGGTAACCTCCAAGACAGAAAATATCTGGATTCTCTCGGACCTTGAAAGATCTCTTCCTCCTTTGGCAGCAGTGCCACTACTGCATCTTTAAACCACTAAACTGCGTATCCCAATCTGACTATTTAAACAGTACAGCCCAAGAAGTCAGCTTTCAAATTTCACCATCAGGTTCTTGTCCCTCTATTTTTACTTTGTTTTCCTTTGTAGTCTGATTAATATCTCTTGGGATAGAAAAACAGGTGCACTTGTAAATGCCATTGTAAACTATGCTCCCTTTGTATCTTAAATTGGTAGCTAGAACAAGGTAAATTCAAGATAGCAGAGCAAGAACACATCATGCTAACTAAATCACATATAAAGTACATTACTGTTGATAAAAAAATTCTTCCTCAGAGTTGTACACTACAAAATTAAAAGCCACCTCCTGGTGAGGACATTTTGCAGCTATTTACTGAAAGAAGCCTGCTTTCTTGTTGAAAATCTAGCCTCATACCTAAAATGTAATACTGAACTGCAATTTAAAGTGAGGCTTAGTCATAGGATTAAGGAAGAGGAAATAACAATACTTGCACTTAAAGCACGTAATGACTTTCATTCAAACACCTGAAAGCACTTTCCAAATATTAATTATCACAGTACTAGCCTCCCCCCAACTCTTCCAGGACAGGATCAACCCTGCATTCCTTCGGATTCTACATCCCCTGCTTGCGTCTGTAAAGAATGCAGAATGAAGCCAAAAGTATTTCTCATCTTTAATTATTATCATAACTCTTAATTGAGAGGAGCAAATTCACCCACGCAGGGCTGACTGCCGTTTATAAGATGGCCATTTTCTATCACTGGCTGAGAGTAAATGGTTATCTTCTCGTAAGGCTACTGCATTACTGGGTCTTGCAGTATAAAGCAGAAAGTGGCACAGGTACATTAAATAAGCTGCACAATGAGTCAGAAATTGTAAGAAAACCTAGAAGTCTTGACTCCAAATCTTCTGTCCTGGATCACACTTTAACACACGGGTTTTCATTCCCTCTGCTACACCACCTTAGAAGAGGCCAGGGAATGGAAATACTGTCTCTGGATGAGGTGACCTGGAATGGCCCTGTCCCATGGCTATGGCTCAGATCCACTAGTCCTGAAAAGTGGAGTAACCACATCCAAACCATTCAAGAAACTAGGCACCTTGGTTTCATGACTATGTTTGTCATTTACTGGGTCAGTATTGGACTTCTATATGTAATTAAGGTACAAAGACGAGAAAATACCATCAATACACATCAAATACCTTTCAGCCTTCTATGTGGGTTTGGTTCAAAACCCTTCTGCTTCCATATCTCTCCACTCCATCCTGTTTATAGCGAATACATAGATCTTTTTAATATCTTACTCCTACCTCTAATTGCCCACCAGCTAGACATACGCTAGAGACACTGAGATACTCATGTCCTAGTTTACAGAAACAGGTAAAAACCACGTATCGGTTTAAGATACAGAATTGAAAAGCGCGTTTCCCTCCCTCGTCCAACCTGTTTGCAAGCAAGCTTTAACTGAAGGAGGATGGCCTTGAGCTGAAGGCACAGGGCAGGCTGCCAGGAAATCCGAGTTCTATTCTTGGCTCTTCTACAGATTTCCTTGGGCAAGGCAATTAACCTTGGGGAGTACGTTTTCAATGGAGGTGAGGCCCAGCTTCTCTTTCTACATTCATAACATTTTCAACGGTGAAAATGGAATTGTAGGAGCAAAAACGAGTGCCTGTACTTTTCACTGCCTGATATGTTTTCTCTGTCAGGTAGTTGGATGCACATTTGCTGATAACTAGCAACAACCCTGAGAATTCGAACACTGCAGATGCAAAAAATGTTGCCTGATGCTGCCACGACCAACCTCAGTGCTCAGTCTCGTATGGAGCAACGAGGCTTATAGAATCAAAATACACAGCCAAATGGAAAACCGATTTTTAAAGTTCTTGAACAGCCATTACCTGAGATTGTAAAAACGAAACAGCTCAGAGATTCAGTTTACCTTTTGGTACAGATGCTGTATTTTTACTTTCTGCATTTCTTTCCTATTAAAATTTCCCCTTTGGACATCAAACAAAATAAAAGATTTGCCTTTAAGAATTCTGAAATTACAGCTGAAATCAAGCTATTTTTTAGCTAAACTGGGTATTTTTTAACATCCCTTAAGAGATGTGGAAATGAATTAGAGAATGAGTGAAATATCCTTCTGGTAATATAAATTTATTTTAGAAAAGAAATAATTCGGCTAAATTTTCTGTTGTGGTCTACAGGAAGACCTGCACTTGAAATAAACAGTGCCACATCTACTTATACCAACAAGGAACAGGACTGAGATTCCAAGAAAGGACACTATTTGCTTAGACAAGCTTCTAGAGAAATGAAGACACATACCCCTCTGAACACGGGTGAGACAGAAGATATTTTTAGTGAATTTTTATGCATTTGGTACAAGCATGCAACATGCTTTTTCCTTTCCCAGAATACTGAATAGAATAAAAAGGGACAAAAATTGGCAAAAAAAAAAAGACCGTTAAATATCTGTTAGTCATAGGAGAAAAGTTCGACAATCGCTGCTTTTGTCAAAATTGTCAGGTTTTGAGAGATGATTTCTTCTACAGAACATGTGAACTGGAAAGTAAATGTATAGGTATAAAGCTTTTAAGAATTTTAATTCATGTCCTTTATCCACTTCTTAAGTCAGTAACTTTGAAGGAGAGAAGTCAATAGTCTGGTTTTCGTAATTACAAAAGCCCCTTCAAGCTCTTTAGACAACTGAAACGATGACCCCTCCCAGGTGACGGTGTTGCCTACACAGATGTAAAACATGTTCATGAAAGAAGATATTCTATATTACCATGTTACAAAATAATATCAGTGACCTTCACAAAGAAGGTAAGGTAGTTCGAAAGATTAAAATAACAGCAACGTGTGCAGATTTTCATTATGTGCTTCACATGAAGCAGTAACACCACAGATATTGCAGTCAAAAGCCGGAAAGACACAAAGTAACTGAAATGACATTGTTCTTCCAAGTATGAGAAACTTAATTCTTATCTGTGCTATCTTCTATAATGACATACATAGCAACTTCTTTCTTCGTTCATCATCCAATACATGTGATTTAAGATTTACCTCAATCATGGTTTGCTCCAAATGGACCATGGAGTAATTAATTCAAATAAATATATGTTCTCGTAACAATGGAATCTCTAGCCTAGCTTAGGAATACATTGGTAAGCACCATGGCATCAAAGGGAGGGATCTCTCACACGTACCTTTTGCTATCTACAAGTCAGATATGAGTCGCATTTTATCATTTAGGTTGTCCTTCCCTATGGCAAAAGATTGCCATCTCCAGTCGAGAATTCACCACACAACAAAGCCTTTTTTTAGGCCGGATGGACTACGATCTGAGAGCATCCTTCTCTCTTAACTGCCCAGTGAAGAAGCCTGCGTGACTTTAAGCACCTCCTAGGCTATGACTTCATATGAGACAAAAATGACTGCAGTGCATGAGAAATAAGCAAAATTGGTTAAATGGCTTCACATCACAAAGAATGGCACTACCCGACAGAAATGCCTACTTAGATAATGGTTTGCAAATACTCATTATGAGCAAGAAATAGCCTCAAAACATCAATGGGTCTTCCAGAGCAACAAGGTTCTCTTCATATGTATTCTTTCAACATTCAGAACCTCATTTTCAATATTTAATAAGTGAACGAGGATTAGGAGTCCTTGCCCTGACACAGGACTTCTGGAACTGCTGGCATAGAAACATCTCACAAGTTCCATGTTTAAGGTTTGATATCTCAGCTATGTCAAAACTGCAGTGGGAAATAATCTGAGGAAAAAATTGCTAGTAAAAAAAGCATTTTTGTAATGATTTTTTAAAATGTGGTTTGGCACCACTTAAACTGACTTTCAGTATAAAGTGAAATTCTGCCATCATTAAAAAGGGGAACACCTGAGTTTCAAAAGTACTATAATGTCTACCTGATCATGATTGGATCAGACGAAGCTCCTGCTTAAGGAAATCAAGTTCATTTCTGATTATCTTTTATCTTTCACCAACCTGACATGTGCTATCTAGACTACCTAGCAGAAAACAAAATTGAGAGAGGGAAAGGTTTTCTGAACAAGTCACAGTTGTTACCTCGGCATCAGTGACGAGATGTGTACGTGGATGCTCCACACGCAGCCTGCACTTAGAAATTCACTGATTCTCTTCTGTTGTTATAATCATGTGGCTTCCAGAACTGCCTTTCATCCGTTAAAACAGTTTCATGGCATACTATCAGCCATGTCTCCTCCCCAAAAAAGTCCTGCTCAAAGCTGTAAAAAGCTCTGGACTGTTCCTTGATTTTTTTGAGCAATTCTGCCATGCCATGCAGTGAATCTCTGGTTCAGGTTAAACAATGTGGAGGTGAAATCAGACAATGCCAAAAATCTATCTAAAGGCATAACAAAACCAATGGAAATAAAAACCAAATAGGCTTTTAAGCATCAACTTCAGAATTGGGTTTCAGGTTTCGCCATTAAACTGATGCCTGAGAGCACCAGAAGCCTATGAAATTTCCAGGGGTTTTCAATGCAGTTCCTTGGAAGAAACAGCAGAACAACAGATTATTCAGTCTCCTGCTCTACTCCTAACCCTTCAGTCCCCTTCCCCTCCTTTCAGTCAACTTTGAGACACATACAAAAAAAAAAAAAAGAAAAGCTTTGACTGTGAGCTCTTTACACAGAGTTATGTGAAACCATTGGCAAAACTGTGGCTGATTCCACAAGCAGCAGCATGAGGTCTCAGTGGTGAAAACCTGCCACTGATGAAGTCAATGACAAACCTTCCACTGACTACCAGGAATGTGAATTTCCTTAGCTATGAATTTGACTTCATGCCTATGCTACATAAAATAATTCTGATAAAAAAAACAGGTTGCTTCATCTGCCTTTTCCAAGCATCAAAGGTTATGTCTACGATACATAGACAATACGGAGCAGTAGGAGAAAAAAAGGCCGGTGCTGAGGACATATGGTCCACACCACGCACCTTTCAAGAGGTTTTCACTTTGCTCTAACCTAGTCCTATGGGTTGAATGCCTACTGGATACCGTTTTGTTTCCCTCAAAAGGAATCCAGTCCATGAGCTGCTCCACAAGCATACTGTGAGTGGGGACAATTAGAAGATTCATTTCCACAGCACAGTCCTGATTTGACCTAATACACTAACCAGAAGCATCCAAAGAGCTTAGAAGATGCTCCTGCATTAAAACATCTAAAATTAAGGAGTACCAAGGTCATGAAGAGGTTTACCTCCCTCTCAGTTAATAGGACTCACAGCCTTCAATGCGCTTCACACACACGCAGCAACCTACAGTGAAGATGATTTCTACAGCAGCCAGCACTGCGTTCCTGATTCCAAACATGTTCATTTCCGACCTGCGCGATCCTTGTTATCTTCAAGATTTTTATTTAGTCAGGTCTCCACATTTGGAAAGCTTTTCTACATAGCTGAATATTTTATTTTCAGAAGAGTTTGTCCATCTTTACTGTCTGTCCTGCTGGCAAGGGTCTTCTTTTCCTTGACAACTTTGCAAAGTGCACATTACTGCATTAAAAGATCATTGGATGTCTCATGCGCTTGTGATAAACTGGGCTCCTTGCCCTCTTCACTTGGAGTCTCCCACCCCCTTCCCATTTTTATATTAGTCAAAAAGATTTACTTCTCTTCTAAAAAATAATATATAAATAAATACATTGCAAGTCACAAACATTAAATACTTAATTTGAACCGGCAGAAAGACCAGCTACCGGAATTCTACAGTGGTCTGTTAGCTCATATGTCTCTGAGTCTGCATATTGAAGGAAACAGCAGAAATAATACTTTACAATTTGATGAACAACATATGACACAGAACCTCTAGACTCACAAAAAAGCGTTACAAACTGAGGAAAATACCTGCCATATAGAATTCTGCCCTCTCCAAGAAAAAAAAAAGCCTACATACTCCTTACTTTCGCTGATACAGAACCATCATCGTTAACGCTTGTTCTCTAAATAAATTGGATTAAAGAAGAAAATAATCGCTAAGGACTTAACTGAAGTTTGGGTGATAAAAAGGGATATTTTCTGAGTACACTGGATGTCAAAACTGAAAGGATGATACTGTGCTATCTGCTTTTAGACAGAATCCTCCCTTGATTTCAACTATTACCTTTGGTTACAGTTTCTTTATGGAGCAAAACACAACATCACTCTCCATTTCATCATTCACAGAGGAGGAGGCCATGAACCTAATTTAAACTGGAAAGAGAGAAGAAAGAGAGGGAAAAAAAGGCCCATTTGGTTCTCACAGTCTACAGAATTATCTCAATGTAAGCTGCAGATAGGAATGTTATCCCTGAAAATCACAAGATGTAGTAATATTGTTGGAATAAGCAAATATAAAGACTGTGCTTTCAACAGGCACACAAATAAAAAGACTGTGTTTTCAACATGCCCAAGAGCAAAGAAAATATGCCTTGGTTTCAAAAAAAATGCGTGAAACTGTTGTAAGTATTGGTCTCACAATAAAGTAATGCGTACGCCTACTACATAACCAATAATACCCGTTCCTGCAAATCAGATTCTTCACCCTACAAACAGCCCATACTAAAGTTAATGCTCCACTGATCCTGCCTATCATTTCTTCCCCATAAAGATACAGAAAGCACAGGGAAGCGTTCTAGTCTAGAAGATGCCACAAGTGTTATATCTAGCCCTTTTCACTGAAAACTCACCTTCATTTCTGCCTATGAGTGCCTGGGAGAGAAAATCTTTCAACGTTTCAGACTGCTCCATCTTCCCTGTTCACATAGCTCTTCAACCACCCCTATTCAGCTACCACACATTCCCAATTCAGCGGGGATGGGCTGCCTGTTTTAAATTACTCTCATAAACCAGCTGTTTCTGCTGCTTCCCCTGGGACTGCACCCAAGGTGAGGCTCAAGCAAGCAACACTCAGCATCCACATGTTCAAGCTCTGAGCCGGATGGGAGGAAGCAGACAGTAACCCATCCACATTTTACGGCACTCGGCATTTGCCTTCTGCAAAGATGTCCCTTTGAGACAATGACCAGCACAGGTAGGTTTGGATACGCCACCTTGTTTCCTAATGCCAATGAGCTGCTTCGTGTACCCGCAATCTGCCTGACTTCAAAAGCAGAGGCATAAACAATACGCCTAGCGTGTAACAGTCTGTTTTCTTCACAGAAATATCCTGGGGTACGTTATCACTGGACAACGCTACAGAACTAGTTCTTAAAGTGACTGGTAAAGCCATCTCTCCAACGTTCAGCTGCTGATACTCTGAGGAACCTCAGCTATGGTTTTAAGTATCTTCTGCTGCTGTTTCAGCTTTCGCAAACAAAAGCTGCGTTAACATCTATGCAAAAGAACCGAACAGAAGGAGGGAAAAAATGAGGGCATTGCAGAGGGGAAAAAGCAGGCAGAGTAAAATACGGGAGCAAAGCAGAGATGGGGAGGGAGGGATTCGAAAAAGGAGTTTAAAGAAAAATGTTGAGCAGATAAAGGGAAAAGGAACTAGGGAAGGGAAATCAGCAATGTTAACTAACTTGTGATGGAGCACATGGACACACCTTCATATCTTCTAATACCTGATCATGTTTTACAAGCAACATACCCATCACTTTTCTTTTGAAAGCGTATGCATAAGTGAAAGACATGCAGAGGAGAGAGGTGCACAAGGCAGCCTCTCATTAGCTGTAAACATCAGTGAGAACACAGAAGTTCAAGTACCTGAGACCAAAACCCTTCCATGGCCAAAGAATCAAAACATGTGTCTGACAGCCACATCTACAGCCTAAACGGCCTGGGAAAGAAGAAACTTTTAATGACACTTTTTAATGACCAGTCACTGTGATGGCATGAATGGCCCACAATGGAAAAACTTAATTCTAAGTGCAAGCATCCTGCTGTTCATTTTTGATCTTTCTCACTGGATTTAAGGAAAATATGCTGTGTTTCCAGGCAATGCAGGACAAAGACGTTCGGGTTTTTAAACTTTATCTTGTGCACACTACATCTGAATGTTATCACCTCCCTTAATCACCTTCTGATGTCTGATTGTGCCCCTTTAACCTTTGTAACTCAATTACTGAACAAGTTTTCTCATTGTTACTCTCTTTTGAAGGAAGAGTTGTGCCTCTTCTCATGCTGATAAGAGACACATAAATATTCACTCCCAGCAAACATTTAATAGTAAAGTGTCTTGAGCAAACTACCAGAGTCTAAAGGTAGGAAGCTGTGGTTAAGTTCTCTGCTATCTTAACCCTTTAGTCAATCCACCAGAACAAACGGAGAGAGAAGATGGATGCTCTTTTTTACCAATGAAGCAGAAGTAATTGTTCTCTAAAAGAATGGACTTTATAACATGCTTTATAACACAGCAAATAAATCAAATGATTGGAAGCGAAATACCTACCCATTTTCTGGGCCGGCCTCTGGGTCGCTTTTCACCAGTGGCTTCTGCTTTCTGTAAAGGGAAAAGAAACACAACATATTTTATACCACAGCGTTATTTAACAGCCTCGGTAACTAGGAACTCCTTTCCTGTAACATTACCCATAATTATATCTCTTGGGCGGCACCAGGTCCCCCCTCCCCGCTCCATGGGTTTTCTGGTGGCACGTGATTATGTTGGGTTTTCTGACATGTCCTAGCCAGCGCGGCCAGGGGCTGCCTCACCTGCGCCCACGGGCGCCCCCAGCCCCGACCCCCGCTGTGGCCGGGGGCACAGAGGAGCGTGCCCACAGACACCCAGCTGCCCAGTGCCCACAGTACAGCCTGGGGTGCTCCGGCCCCCGCCAGCCATGGGGCATGCAGGCTGTGGATGGGGGCGCAGGGCAGTTTGGGAACCTGAGAACCCCCAATAACACCCCATCTAGTCTTTCACAGGCTGACAGAAATTACCCGAAGAGAACAAATGAAAAATACAGCCTGCCTCAAGTCTGAACAAAGCAGTTCATAGCAGCCACAATTCCTTCTTTCAGTGTCATGATGCTCATGCATGAAATGGATTTGGACAGACAATCACCACGAACCTGTGTGTGCTCATATTGGGAGATGACTTCTCTACTTCATGTGAAGTTTTCCAGGTAAAAGCACATCCTCAAGGTCTAAGCAAACCTTTCACTGGTCCAAAACACACCTTCCCTTTTCAGGTTTAAGGAAACAGCACGGAAGGTGCCCTAGAAGTAACAGCTATATTTATGTAAACCCAGCAGCTGGTCCTGGAGCTCAGCTTAAAGGAAATATGGGATTTCTTACAGACTCTTCCGTTAATCCACTGCATGACACTGCGAATACTACTACTTATGCACTACACTAAAATACTTACAGGCTTTAAAATTAAAATTGCAGGTTATTCTCTCTAGATGGGCTCTGCCATCCATACACCTCATCAGGTAAATAATCCTGTCCCACTGAGGGTGTTGAGGATTTTGCCACCAGCTTTAGCAAGAGCTGGACTTTTGCTGCATACAAAGTCCCTGAGACTGCAAGGTTTTTTACTACACATTCTGCAAATGTGCTTCCACATTTCCACTAATTGCTTTTTCTCCGGTTAACTCTATGTGTATTTGATTTGCCCTTAGAAATCAACTGTGTCATTAAATGAATCACTTGCTGGTCAATCTCTGTAACATATACTGTAACCCAATGCTGTGTAAAGTGGATCCCTCTAAAAGAGAACTTGAGCTGAGGAAGTAGTGGAGGAATCTCTGCAAAAAAACTGCCCTGTAAGTTAAATGCAATTACTTTGAAATAAATATCTCACCAAGAAGAAAGCTGTGAAAAATAAAATTCACACTCCTAAAGGGCAAAATTATCACTCAGACCTGTTAAAAGAGTAAACTTGCTCTTTAATCGTTTATACCAGTGTTACATGTAAGGTGAAACCCTCTTATGAGAATACTTGTTAAAGTGCATTTACTGTGTACTGTAGCTGTCTATTTCAGAGTTTTGTTTCCTTTTAAATGTTCATTTCTTTACACCCTATAACCTGAAGGATGCAAAAAAAAAGATGTGGTTTAGTTTTGACAAGCTGTAGCCCCCTGCATTTATGTTTATTTCATGAAACCCCAGGCATAAATCTTAAAAGAAAATATTGGTTAAAATTGTTCTTAACAAATCAACACCTGACATGTTATGAAAGAACAAACGCCATTGCTTTTCCTCTGTATTTTACCGCATCTGAAGGAAAGGCCCTTTTCCAAAACTCTATGAAAAAAAATTAACTTTTTGGAAACGAAAACTACTTTGGTCTCACAATTAAAGTTCCTACCAACCTGACATAAACGGTAAATTTAACTACAGCGTATAATCTAGTTTGATGGGAAAGAGAACATGAGCGATTTCTTTGAATAACTAATCTTTGCTTCCTGCCATAAACTGTCACGCAGCGTGGCCGCTTGCCATGAACAATGCTGCGCTTTACCCCCGAGGAAGGTCCACGTCAGAAGTGGCTAGTGTTCCTGCTGGCTAGTTTGGATATCAGTTTGTCAAGTGCTCGGGGACCCTTCAGATTGAAAGGCACTATATTCCTGCTGTATATGATTTCCACCTCATGTTAGAAGAAAAACATTTCCACAGTTCTTATCAAAACCAAATCTTTCCCAGAGGTGAGCTGAGCAAACAGTGGGGCATGCCAGAGACGATGTTTTGGTACGGAGCGATTCTGTAAGTAAATAGGAAGGTTTCCACAGACTAAACTGCAGAAAAATGAACGAAAAGAACCTCCAAAGTGGATGGTTTTATCTCCACTCCAAGGGAAGAGAAAGACAAAACACTTCTGGAACAACCAAAAAGGAGTAGTGGGAGTCCAGTGGTGATAATAGAGACACGAAGTTTAGGAAAATATTCCCACCTCTCTCCCTCTGGATTTTTTTCCGGTGGCATTTTGCAAACCTAGCCCGTATTTCTCCAACAGCGCAAGACTGTCTTTCCATTTAAGAGCCTGAAGGAATGTTTTATTGCGTATCAGACAAATAATTCAGTGTTTCTCTATGTAATTTTCAAGCAATTAATAAGAAAAGGAACTCGTAAGTGCCAAAGCATTGTTTTTCCTCTGAAACAGGTATTTGCATAATCAGAAACATGCCAGTCTGCTGGCTTTTCACTTTCATCGAAGGGTTGCCTCTGGAGCTAGGAAGAAATCCAGAGAGCCCCAAGCCACCCAGAGGTGACACGGCTTCTCATCTGGGCAGCGATGCAAGTGTCTCCCGCCACCCTACACACAGCAGCGGGTACCTGCTTAGTCTGAAAGGAAGCTGCTGCCTTCGTCCTCTAAAATGCTTTTTGAAATTGAGAGGTCTTTGGTCAGGGTTTTCTTAACATTTGGTGCTACACTCTGAGGCACGATCTTGCTCTATACAGCTAAGACACGCAATCACCAAACATAAAGGAGGGGCGGGTATGTTATCAAACACAAGTTTATGGTATTTCATGAAAAATTACAAAGTTTCTTATAACCAATAATATGAATACATCGTTTTTGCTATGTCACATTTTAGAAACAGAACTAGATTTACTCGCTTTTAAGTGCATGATCTATATGGGAAATGTTTTGATTTTTTTAATCCCAGGTGAGAGAGGTGGCCATTCCAGTCATTGTCTCCTGGAAGAGAGCTAACATTCCCCAGGCAGATTTGCAATTCACCAAAGCCCTGTACCACAGGGCCATCAAACCCTGCTTCCAAACAGTTGCTGTCAGCCACCGCAGGACTTTGACTGCCCATCACCTCTGCCTCCTTGTTGCATAGATAGATGTGCCGTGCCCAGACAGAAACTGAGGCTGTACTACTGAAAGCAATTAACAAGACAAGACAAGTATAAATAATTAAATGGCTATAAAGTACTCTTTGGGCATCTATCTATTGTCAAGGAAGATCTCAAATGCAACAGAATCCAAATTTGGAGAATTCTATCCACTTTGCAAAATGATCTGCGGGAGACCTCAGATAAAATGTGTCAGAGCTGTACATCAGGTGAAATAACCGAGAGTTCTCGGGAGGAAGATCACTGTTGTCAAACTGTGTCAAAAGACCTTGCCCAGGAATGTGTCCCCCTCCTAAAAAAAGTTATTTTGTTAAAAAAAAACCCAAACAACTCTTAAAAGAAACTGGGGCATTGGCTAGATACAAAAATATCACACTTCCCATGTCCCGTTTTACCCATTTTAATTCTAAACAGGAGTCGGTCTTCTCCTGCTTCTCCCATCTTGCTCAAAAAGCCTAATTTTAAGGTCTCTCATTTTTCAGGTACGATAACCAATCAGTTGATAAATCTGATCTTGTTTTCCCTTTAAGCCTGTAATGACTGTTGGTGGTGAGAATGAATGAAGCATGGAGAAGTCAAATAGATTTTCATGAACCAATCTAGGGCAGAGTCCTGGTCACATGCACCTCTTTTTTTTTTTTACCTTTGGACTGCTTAACTCAGGGACATGCCTTCCTACATACCAAACTCTGGCCATGTAATGTAGAGACAGTGGTAAGTGTAGTCACACACAGCACCACAAGTTTTGGTTTTCAGAAGATGATATTTCAAGGTATTTTCAGTGCATTTCACTACATCCATAACTACAGCAAAACTCAAAATATTTTAACTGTTCCTGGGATATCCCTTGACAGTTTCTTTCGAGACAAACACACAGTAGCTATTACTCCTTCTTTTTTTAACCTCACAATTGTGTTTCCTCCTTCCAAACAGGAGCGTATTTATGCCTATACAGTATTTTTGTCAAGCCCAACTACAGGAGCTAAACAAAGAAAAGCCCTTGAATGCCTAAGGGAAATGTGATGGGCTGGGAACACAGCTCAGCCTAACAAATAAAACTCAACCACAGAACACCCAGGAAACTCAAAAGGAACATCCCTACAAGGATCTTCCCGCAAAACTAGTCATTCTTTAAATAAAAAAAAAAAAAAAGAAAATCTTGACTTTTTTGCTATTTTTTTACAAATATTTTAAATGAATATCAGAATGGCTTGTTTAAATACGCAGGCTTCAGTAACAGCCTAATTGTGGGGACTCAAGTACAAGGTGATTAACAGCCTTTTTGTGTCTATCTCTTCTCATCTGCTAACATGTTGTGTTCCTTCTGTTTATGAAAATTATACAACTGAGAAATGGTTTGGTTTTCTATAAAATGCAGTTTACCTTTTGTGTCCATTCAATAACAAGTTAGGCGTGTGCGATATGCAAGGCTTTTTAAAAAAATGCGTATTACCTAAAATTAGAGTAATTGCCACATTATTAGCTGTCCAATTGGTCTTGCAACATTCTGTATGCATTGTCAAGTTTCACATTGCTAATTTCCTAACAAGCACAGTTTGTTTTCAGATGCCCCAAGGCCAGTTTACTAAGACCAAACACAAGCTCTGAAAGCTAAAAAAAAAAAAAAAAAATTAAAAAAAATTCCCATGAACCAAGAAGTTTTAAATACACAACACAACCATGATTCCAGGGTAAATTTTCCCTCAACTGATTTAAGGGTATCTCCTTTTTGAAGTATAATAAAACAAAGTCCCGGTTCTGGGGTATTTTTAACTCCCTGCCAGTTTGTGCAATACATTTTTAATTGTGATGTGTAATGGTTTGCAAGAGAACACCCAATCAATTAATCATGAGTGCCTTCTCATGGCTGCTCGGTGGGTTCTCCTGGCCGACGTTTATCTTACATGTTGTGAACACTCTAATACATTTCAATGAGCTCCCTTTGAAAAACACAGGCCACACACTATTCTTTAGAAATTCCAGCAATTTCCAGTTGCGTGTATAGTACCCAAGTTCACATGTAGAGGGGCTTAAGCTAAGTTAGCCAGCTCTCTTTCTGAGACTTGAGACAGGCTGTAGGAAGCCTTAAATAAATATATGTATGCATATGTATGTGTAAATATGTTTACCACAAAATCAAATACATAGCTCACTCTTTTAAGAGGTGACACCCTCACCACCAAATGAAGCTTTCTTACAGCGCCAAAACCTTTCCATTCATATTACTGTTAGAAAAACTATCAGAATTAATATTACATAAAAAGATACTTTGAGATGCCTGGTGAGAAGCTGAACCATTTCAGAGAGGGTTAATTATCAATTTGGAAAAAGAGCTAAAATATTTATTTGAAACGTGATCTCAGTGACTTTCTTCCAGTAAAGCTTTATAAGTGTTCTGTGTTTTAGAGGATTTATCAAACATTTATATATTTTATCTATAAACCTAGAAACAAATAAGACTTGTAATTACATACCCCTCAAAGATTATTTTTCAATGATAAAAAAGCCTTTGGTCAATTTTTTATATTATCAACGCCCAAAAAGGGTTTGCTTTAATTAGAGCAGTAAGTTGATGCATTCTGAAAATCAAAACGTTACAATGAAATTGCTCAGTTCGTAAATTAGATTTAAAAAAAACAACTACATGCACCAGAATAATCCGGAAAGCTCTTGATTTGATATACCTACATATATATGATGTTTTTAAGTTATTTTCCATTTATACTGATTTTCAAATCACTCGTATAAATGAAATAATGTTAATATTTCTTTTAGAAATTTCTTTTTAAAACACATTTCTATGAATTACTTAAAATTTAATCTTATTACAAATATTTCTCCTAGGAAAGCCAACACTCCTAAGAGTAATATTTAAAATACTAAAGCTCACATTTGGACTTGCTACACTAATAAAAAACTGCTCTCTCCCTTTTGAAGAGTGAAATTTAAACTATTTTAAAGTGAATCTGAGGAACATTTTTACTACATAAAGAAAAAAATCAACATTTTAAGCTTACTTGGTCGCAGAGTGGCTTTGATATATTTTAAATACTTAACTTGTAAAGCATTTTTTACTAATTCATGAACTTATTGACAGAATATACTGCTTTTTTTTCCAGCTCAGAAAGTAAAAACCTTTAAATTTAAAGAGAGTTGGAAAATGTCCCTCAAATAAATGTTGAAAACACTTATAACAAAACAGACACGAAACCATAGTCACCCCCTAATAATTTAATATTTATCAGTAGTTGCTATAGTAATTTATAACACTGAAAACTATCAAACTTAATATGGTCAGTACCACAGGCATATTGAAAAATGAACCATAATTAGATGAGCCCACAAATAATCTTCCACACACGTTTTGTCACAGATCTACTTAAAAGATACTGATACACTTAAGCACTACAGTTCCCTACCAGATTTTGTAAGCTTTTGTTTCCAATTTGGTACCTGTAAATTAGTGCTAACTGCTGTGTAACCATCAACATAAACAAACCTCCTGTATTTATTTTCAAGCCTATACACAACTGTGTGCCTTCACTGAAATAATTCGTACAATTTGCCTTGATAGCACAGTTTTCTAATGCTGAGCTCTCCCCAATTCACGTGAAGTTAAGTCTCGTTTTCACATTGTATTTGTGATGTAAAGTCCATGCACAAAATGCAGTGACTTCAGGGAGCTTCTCCTATAGCTAAATGCATTCAGAACCACCAGAATAAAAGTTTGCTGCCATGACCCAGCAGTGGTAGTGGTTCACAAGACTAATGGCACTTCAAGTAAAAGTCTCTTTGAAACTGATTACTAAACAAGATATAGTAGGCTTTTACTGTAACTCGCAGTTTACTTTACCATCACATTTTAAAGCTGTAAATTCCAATATATGCACTTATTTCAATCAACACGTAATTGGATTTACTTCTAATTAACCTATGTTTGACAAAACACTTAGCTTTAATATACAGATTTGGTCTGTACTAGTAATGACTGTAAGTGGGCAAGAAATTAATCTTTCTCTTCCAGAAATCTTAATCGAGACAATTATACCCTTAATATTGATTTCTTTACTAGATACAGGAGATCTCAGTACATACATCGAATACATCATGTTATTTCACTAATCCGTACACTATTCAAAAAGCAAGCTGCCCTTGTAAGTGCTGTACCTAGGGTCTTCATGCAGCATGTTCATTCTAATCTTAAAAATGAAAAATACATGCTCTATGTAGCTTCCGATACTAACAGGCTTCCGACCCCTCAGTTCACAGCCTAATTTGACTGGATTTTTTGCTACCGGTTGATGAATAAACAGCATTAGGAACTCTCTTTAATAATCTCACCTTCTGAGCTGCTTTAGAGGGACTCTTGTTTTTGCTTCCTTTGGGTCTTCCTCTTGGTCTTTTAGGAGATGGTTCACCAGTTGGTTCCTAAATACAGAAAAACATGCTATTGTGGCAAGAGGCTACAACTAACCCAGAGGTTCTGAAGGACAAACTACAACTAAGAAGTTACTTAAAACATATGAATTAACAGTATAAATACATAACAGAATATTTAAAATGCAACAGGAAAAATTAAACAACTCGAGGAAAAGAAAAAACATTTTGCACAATAAAAGAGTCTAACTGCCCTTGTAATTGCACAAAAAAAAACTTTGAAAAGCTTGCATATTCTAGCGTGTAAGTTATAGCAGAAAACACATTTTTAAAAGAAGATGGCTATGATTTCCTTCATGTAAGAATGATTATTCAAAAAATAATAGTTACCCATTTAATTTCAATTGCATTTCATTATAGCAAGATACAATCATCATATGCAGTTTCTAGCACAAACTTTTTGTGAGGGAAAAAAAAAAAGTTAACTACTGGAAGACTGTAAAGTAAGCTTAGACTCTTTTCTCTCCCAAGGGCACAAATATTTGGGGGGGGGTGGGGGGTGTCTGTTGTTCCGCAATCGGCATTATATTCACTCCTATTCTAAACACAATTGCTTTGTATTAAAATGCAAATGTAAACATTTCTTCAAATAAAGCACTAGCAAGACAAAAAACCTCGACGAAAGAAAATACCCGAAACAAAAACTCTAAAATGACTCGTCAGGACCACTGATTATTTTAGCCATTTTCTTAACTAGCTCCTCTGCCTGACAGTAAATAACCGGACCTTAAAAATGGGTATGAATTACTAAGAGTTTGGATTCCAAATATTTATTCAGTGAATCATAAATACTATAAAACTCTTCTAGTCTTAAATATTATACATTTCATTCAGCTTACAGGATGTGGTAAAACTAATTAAATGCAGTTTGTTAACTTAAACCAGCTTAAAACCCTTCAGCTTTTTAATTCCCGAGTAGGTTAAGGGGAGGCAGGAGAGGGGGACTCCCCAACTGCTCCAGCGGTTAGTGGCCAGCCTCGCAGGCACTGCACATCTGGGCTGGACACGTTTAAGGAGACGCACTTTTCTTTCTCTTCCCATACATTCAAACGCTGTAGGAGGCGGGGGGGAGGAGGGGGGGGAAGGGGAAAAAAAGAAAGAAAACCCAAAAAGGAAGCCCCGGCTCAAGCTGGCAGGGCTGATGCCGGCTGCTGGGGCTGGGCGAGGGCAGCCCCCGGAGGGTCGAGCCCGCAGCAGCCCCGGAGAAAGAAGTGTCACTGAGGGCAGAGCGGGAAAACCGAGGGGTCCGCTTTTATGGCTCTCCAAANTGGGAGCCACTCGCTGTCTCTCGTGGCGGTGGGCTGATGCTAAATGAATGGAGTCAACGTTTTTAAAGCCCGCGGAAGCTGGCTTTGCAAACGGGCTCCATCGGCAAGCCCTTAACTTCCCAGCC
>VZSZ01009385.1:21213-59176 GCA_013398815.1 Ibidorhyncha struthersii | reverse complement strand
CCTGGGTGAGACGCGGGTGGGGTAAACCGGCAGCGGGTCGGAGCTTTCCTGCCCGGATGGGTGACGGGCACGGGGAACGAGCTCTGGCGAAGAGCCCTGCCCCCGACATCGTTCCCGTGAGCACGGCTGGGCTGCGGTCTACGCATCTTCCCGAAGTCCTTGGGCAGGGTGTCCCACACAGCCTTCTCCCGCCGTGGGTGTTTGGTCCTCTCCCGTGCAAACCGTGGTTAGGCGCCCCTTCGCTGTGGCACAAGGAGATGGCCGCGAAGGCCAGGGAGGACGCCGGTATCTGTGCGTCCCCCAAAGAAAACGCTCACAGCTGGGCTCCATGTGCGACTTCGGCGTTTCCCCCAGTCCCACAACCTCCCTCAAGGTCTCGGACTTTGGCTGAGAGAGACCCACCCCTGTAACTGTCTCCTCACATCCTTCCTCCCCTACTCAGGGGTGGAGAAACACAAGAGAGCCCTAAGAAGACAATAAAACCTTACGTTATCACGTATAATGCTGAAGAGGGCAGAGATACCGCTGCAACACTTCTTGCACTGGCTATCTACGTACATCCAGTTGCCTTGATACCTTAGGAATCCTTAGCTGTCTATAGATAAATAAATAAACATAATCAGGCAAAAAAGTTACTCCGATCAAACATAATCATTGATGAGTAGGGACTGTGCTGAGGAGACAGCTGAGTTATTTTCTGTGGAATAGGAAAAGTACACTGCAGACAGATGGGCTAAAGAAAGAGTAATCCTAGAACACTTCTTAAGGCTGAAAATATTTCCAAAGTGTTCTTAATCCAACCACAAGCCTCCCAAAGTCTGTTTCCCTCCCATCCCCAAAAGCAACCAGCTATGGGCGATGGACACAGTCCACCTGTTAAATCTCAGAGCTATCAGAAAAGTCTTGTAGTCCCCACTATCCTTTGTAACATATTCGGTTCCCATCACACCATGAAGAAATCCGCAGGGCCCTACATCCATTCTTGTACATCAAAAGATTAAGCTGCTGTATGAGATCAGGATTCCAAGCAGAGACTGTAAAGTCTATAGTTTAAAGCATAGCAGCAAATAACTTTTATAACATCCATTAATCTCTTCGAAGCATATTCATGTATCCATTTCTCTGGAAGAAAGTGGTACATGCAATTGCTAAAAGCCTGTAGCTCCAAAACTGCCGTCTCCACACATTCATCCTACACGGGCTATTAATAGTTCCATTAGTCTTCCCTTGAGGAGTTCTAGTAACAATACCATAGTCCGAGGATTTTTTACGTACAGCCCTAAGCAAATAATCTTCACGCGGGAGCAACGTTCCTAAACTGACTCTTTGAAAGCTGTTCCGAACAAGAAACGTCTTGGTGCTCACACTATGCTCAGCACAACAGTATTTGGGTCTTTCTAGGGATGTCTGCCTACAGATTCACTGTCATAACAAGAATTAGCATGAGAGATCTAAATGACTATGGGTCTTCCATTTATTTAAAACGGTCTTGGTTCCCTCCTTAACTAAAGTTCTTCATTTATAAACCAGTATGATATTCCTGATGGCAGCTCTGGGGATACAAACCTGTCTAGACTAATCCAAAAGCTTGTTCTTACATCATTTATATCCAGAGTACCTTGGCACAGGTAAGCAACACAGCATCCAGAACCCAGAAAGTTCTGCTTCCTCAAGTGGCTGGTGGAAGCTGAGAAGCCAGAAACAGCTCTGGGTTTTGTTCCAGATTCCTTCCCAAAAGAGATGTGGAAACTGTTCCTTCCACCGTTCCAACCCATCCTCTGACAGTACGGATTATTGCTCCATCCAGTGCAAACACCAGTGAATATAACTGTATAGTTCATTGAAGAGAATACTGCAAAATTACTGGAGTAGAGGTGAGCTATTTTCCACCAGCTTTGGTCTAAGATTTAAGCTTTGGTCTGTCAACAGAAGTGTTAATTGTTAGTGCTTTTAATTTTTTTCTGGAAGCATTCATAATAGAATAGGAAATACATAAACATTAAATAAGGCCTGGTTTCCACTCTCCATGAGCCTACAAACTTAGGAAATTTCCAGAGAAGTTAGAGGAACTTCCTACAAGATTAGGAAAAAGAGAATGAAAAATGAGATGGAGATTTTGCTACCTAACCCAGTACGTTTATAAAGAGGCCGTTTGTTATTCTGTAGTCAGTGTGACGGCTTGTAGAGGGTTAATTTGCCTCTGTTCCCAGAGGAGACCTTTTTAAATTGTGTCCTCTAACAACAGCAATAATATTTTGCATCAGAACACAGAACTCCAGGTTGCAGCAAAGTATCTTTCAGAAAGACAGAAATTTACACCTTGAATAGGCCTTTGAGATTATAAATAGCAACAAGGCACCCCCTTCCCTTGCTCACTTCTTCATCTACCTCCTTTCTCAAAAGCCTGTGGATGCAGAAGAACCACACCCTGTAAATCAACAGGCTCGTGCTGTGCCCCGGCACGGGGAGGTGTCACCTATAGATAGCAACCTGACATAACCCAGACTAACTATAACTCCCTCCCACCTGGAGAAGTCTGGGAGCTCAGATGGTCGCAAGTGGTAGCGCACTACATGAGGAGAGAAACATGGGGTTTTTTTGTTCCAAGCTGCTACATTTCCTTCAAGGTCTGCAATGCAGCCAGTGCGGATGGCAGCGTGTCACCGACTTTGCAGTGCCCACTCACCGTGTATGTAAGAGTACAAAGAGTCCGGGCGCCCCTCCGTTCTGCTCAAGGTGGGTCCTGTTTTCTCCACCCTAGTTCTCATGAAGTGCAAGCTATTTGAAAGGGATAGTGAGAAGGCAAGTTTAAGGCCCTAGCTCAGGAGGAGCAGCAATGGTTTGACTTTGAAAGAGGTCTCTGGCCAGGGATGGGAGAGCAGATGGTAAAAATCAGAATTTTGCTGTCCGTTTCCTCAGTTCTTCAAGGATCTCACAGCTCTGCGCTGCCTCACAGAGCTCCTTAGAGGAACAGCCTTGGCCTACCAGTGCTCGAGGCTACCTTGTCTACAAGGCTTGTATATTGGTTGGGTATTTCACTTTTGTAGCCAACCAGAGCAGCCAAAGGTATTTACAAAGTCAAAGGCTACAGTGGGTACTCAAGGAGCTGGGAACCTTGATACTCCGTTTCTAGAAAACCAGTCCTCCCAGGAGAAGTACATTTTGCAAATACTGTCTATATTTGTGCAAAAAGTTAACTTTTGTTTTCCCTAGTCCTTTTTGAACGGAATGCCTCGAGTTGCTGGGGATACAAGAGAGAGAAGGAGAAGAGCAGGCACAGGAACCTTGAGTACAGCCATCAGATGGGCCAGGGCAGATCGCCACTCTTCCATTCATTTCTTTTCATCCAACTGGTGGAACCAACAGCGGCTGCTGCTTCATAATCAGCAATCTGCAGATGGCTGGGAGAATGCTTTAGGGAAGCATGACTGCGACTGACAAACAAGACCCAGAAAAGAACATTAAGGCTCACTCTCAGGCCTTGTCTGCACCGGGGAATTTTCTTCCCTCCTCCAAATTCCCACCATTGCTAATATGAATGCAGCTGCACAATTGTTAGGGATGCTGGGAGTCATAATATATGAGTTTTCATCTCGTCAGCCATTTGCAGCACTGTGTCAATTAACCCTCCTCAGAGCAGGGTTAACTGATACAGTGCTGAAAACGGCTGCTGGAGCCGAAAGCTGTCTATACTAAGGCTCCCATTGTTGCTAACCCTGGTGCAGCTGCAGTGGAATCAGCCCATGTGGGATTATTTTGGTAACAATTCTCCAACCTAAAAACAGCCTAAAAATGCAAGATAGCCACCTCATGGGCCAAAACACACTTCCGCTGCACCTCAACAGCTATGCACCTAGGCTGTCACCCTTCATAATGAGATTTTTCTTACAGTCCTCTCAGTCCAGAGGGTACTCTTTGTATTTCTCTACGAAATACTCAGTAGACTTCATGTCATCAAACCGGTGTTCCTGTCACCTCTGTAGGACTGCCTCTACTCATTAGTTCTCACTAGCTCTGGACTTAAAGACGTGTGTAGGAAGAGCCGATTGTCTGGTAGTGTCTTTTCACTGATTCAAACATTCATTACTTCAAAACAAAATTTGCCCTTTCTCTCATGGAAACTTTGTAATTTGTTTATTTGGTTTAATTTCTTAATGCAAATCTGGTTCTTTAGTTTATGGCTGGAGATTCTTGTTCACCAGCAGTTTTGCTTTTTTTAATGCTCACAAGTAAAGCCTTATTTATGCAGAGCAGCACCATGAAGACTCAAGCTCATTTCTGGTGGAATGAAGTTCTATTGCGAATGAGCAGAGCTGGCAGAATCAGTCCCACTTGTTTCCATGTGCTTTAGGAAGCAGTTATGAAACAGGCTGGTGAAACGGGTGTTTCACCCCCTGCTGAGTAAAACTAATACTTCTGAAAAGCCCCTCTCTATCCTTCTCCCACATCCATGTCCAACACTAACTAAAACAAGGAAGTGTTGTTTTGCATTTGTTATACTGTTGAACAACTATTTATCAGACAGATGCCGTCAGTCAGGTTTTTTGAAGTGCAGCTTGCAAGTGTGAAAATGTTGAAGCCCAGGCTCAGCTAAAACCTCAGTGAAAAACTCTAGCTCACTAAAGCCCGTGATTAATGACAAGCAGGTTTCAATTCATGCACGGCATTTTATGCAGATACAGAACACAGCTATATGCAGAACGGTGGGCAACTGCATATGCCTACAGAGGCTTGACATACCTGCCCAGGGAAATGGCGAAGGGGCAGGCGCCGACATGCTGTCCACAGCCTCCCGGCTGTGGAGGTGAGCTGCAGAGCCCAGCTCGGGGTGCTGGGATGATAAGCACAAACTGATTTGGCAGAAGCTTGGATACAGCTGGGTATTTTGAGAAAGGGGAAAGGAACTGGCTCACTCTTCCTTCATCTCTGATACTGCTGTGGTGGCTGTTTCTCCCTCTCAGGGATCCCTTTGGACAAAGCGGGGGAGTGGGCAGAGTAACTGAGCTGCCTGCAAAGCAGGTGCGATAGCGATCTGGGGAAGGAAGGAGCAGCAATGTACTGACTACCCCTTCAGCTCAGATTGAGCTGTGGGGACGTGTGACGAAGTTCTCAGGTCACAGTTGTCACACAAGGAGCCTGCCTCTTGGTAAACGTATGTATATATTTGCTTAAATGGTTTGCATTAATTTCCCGAAAGTTTCTTATAAAAATGCTAAAAAACTCCCATCCCAAATCCCAGTGGAACTGGATTTCTCCTCTCCCTTAGCCCCTTTTCCCTTCAATATTAGGTTCAGTATCTTGTATGTGTTTTTATATGAAACTCTGTGATTAAAAGTACTTAAGGCAGGCTCATTTTTCTCTGCAATGAGTTCAGTTATTTCCTTTTTATACCTTCCAGAATTTACTATACCATATCTAAATATTGGCTGCAGTCCACATGTTTTAGATCATGCTCTATAATGGTCCTGTTGTTATAGAATCCTTTGTGTGTGTGAGAAAGAGAGAACATGCATATGTGTTGGAAGCGAGGCAGGGTGCATATAATTGTCTGGAAAGAGAAATCAGGGTATATTCATTCCATAAGTGATTCCTGAACTGATAACTTAAAAGTGTTAAAAACAGTGAGCAGTGAAATTATAGACCTCCAGTGCATAACCTTGTATGTGTGGTAAATAATACTTCTGATCCCAACATGTTACTCTACTGTATATGTTCTACCAATAAAATGACTCATTCACCTTTCATTGCTATATAATTTTAAAGATCAGATTTATTGTTGTCACATTTCCTCGTTTTTACTCATGTTCTGAATATAGATTCTTCAACCTGAGTCATACAATGTGTTAGTCAATTGTAAGCTGCATGAAGATGAAGGCAGCAGCTGAAAGTCCTTGCTCGTTACACACAATTCTTGTTGCCGGCTAAAGACTGTACAGAAAATGTACACATGTAGGGTAAATGAGAGATCTAGGGGAAGAGCGGGATTTGATGCTTCATTTGACAAATTATAAGCTTTAACCAAAACAGCAAAAAACTTTGCTCAGTGTCATAATGTATGGATAGAGCTAATGAGGATTTAACTGAGAAACGCCTCTCGACTCCCAGGACAAAATGAAGTGAGTAGCCTTGTCCCAGTGGACGCCTTTGACTCTTGCCTGTGACTCCACACATAGAGGATACGTTTAAGTGGCAAACGGACAGCATCAATCTATTGCACGTTCATGCCGTACATGGACTGGTTTTGTGCACAGCAAGTGTGACTTAGCTCACAGCACACCGGATAAACCAGTTCACCCTCACAGCAGGGTGAGTGTCCTCATAGTTGCAGGTATGGAGTCACGACTGCGTGGCAAATTTGCTCCCAAATTTCTTTTAACTACTCCTTGTGGACAAGTCCTACGGCAGTCTACCAGTGGTGTCAATTCAGACCACTTTCCCATGTGGAGAAGTTCTTAACCACCCAGAACAGAACAGATGCAAAACCCCCTGCACTAACAACTCCACTCATGTCCCACCCTGTAGGGCCCTGAGTCGGGGTTTAGGCAGTTCAGAGGGCTGAGTGGATATCATTTTGTGCTGGAATAAATTTCACCCAAAGAGAGTATACTTCGTTTCTATAATTTTTTTCCCCACAAGCTAAGATAAATTTCTGCTTTGGTCCATTAACAAAACTTGTATTTTTAATCAGAATTATTTTGTACTATATTTTCTTTGGAAATAACAGTAATACAGTTTATGTGAAATACAAACAAATGAGGGAACGATTTTTACCTAAATGTATGAATAGCATTTTGCAATTTGTCATTGTGATATATTTATCTTTTGAACTTTAAGTGAGCTCAGCTGAAAAAAATGCTTCTCTTCAGCACATGACTGGAAAATATATTACACCAGAGAAGCATATTGCTGTTTCAGTTTAGAAATTAGCGGCTAAATATAATTTTCCACTATACTTACTTTCACAAAGTATGTAGTAAATTATTTACATTACAGTAAATTCTTAGTAGATATTCCAAAAGGTGTTAAAATCAGCATTCTCGCTCATATTAATGGATATTTTGTGAATGCGCATTAAAACTAAGATCCCTAAGATCTTTTGTTGCCTGCTGAAGCCTTAAAACCACTGGAATATGGCTAGAACAAAACAAATTCGTCAACAAAATGAGCCCTGGGGGAAGGAAAAGCAGCTAGTAGGGAGCAGAAGGATACAGACTGGCCAGTAAAGTAGTGGCAGCTGAGGATTTGGCTCTGCTGCCTGCCTTACACCAACCTCCTTCTAGTGGCACAGCATATGCTCGTTACTACGCCTATTCTTTGCAATCAAAGCTTCACAGAGGTCAAGAGATGCCTACGGTTTCCAGCTGGGGCATGCTGCACCCCTGACTCTCCCCAGTTCCACCAGCACAGCCATGCCGGAGCGCCATGCCTGGGCCTCCCTGGCTTCCCCAGCTTCCCCACAAGCCTGCACAGGTAGGTCGCATCCCTGCTTCTGAGCTGCCCCAGCAAACAGGGCCACCCGGAGCAAGCTGCTACCACAGCAGCAATGTCGTCGTTCAGCCTGCGCCTGGCTCCCTCCCTTCCCCTGGATGGCTCCTGGGAAGAGGGAGGAGAGCTGGCTGCAAGCTGGACGAACTCTTCCGGCAATGGCAGCTGCTCCCAGCCGCCATTTTGCCCAGGGGTCATTTGCCTGTCACATCCCAGACATGTAACCCTCATGCGATTGGGAGAGCAGCCAAGCAGCCATCAGGAAAGGCTGGGGCCGGGTGGGAGCTGCGGCTGCTGCCAGAACAATTCATCTGACGCGCAGCCCCGTTCCTTATACGCTCCAGAGCTGTGCCCGGGGAAGAAGGCTGCTGGGAACAGGCTGCGGGCCTGATAAATGGGCCTGTCTGCCACGAAAGCCTGTGCTCCGCAGGACGAGCACCTGTTTCCTACAGCCTACAGTCCTTGTGTTTCCAAACTGTTCCGTCCCTTTGATAATTGGAGGGCTTTTTGTCCGTTTTCCCTCTGCGCATACATGGAGCACAAAGGAGGGTGCAGAGCTCACAGCTCCGCTGGGGAGCTCAGGAAAGGGAGATTCCCCCATTTCCCATAGCCCAGCGTTCATTCCCGTCTGACCTCAGGCACACCACGTACAGTCCTTGGAGGTGTTCGGATGCCGACCTCCCACCGAGCTGAGCAAGACCGAAAAGCCTGAGCCCTGTCAGGAAAAGGCAGATGCGAGTGTTCCCTGTCTTCCGGGGCCGTTATGAAGACATTTCTGGCCCACAGAAACTAGGGTAATGGCAGTTATTCAAAGCTCACCTCTATGAGAAAGAGTAGTGCAAACACTGAGGAAAAGCTGCACAGTTGCCTCAGGCAAAGAAACATCTTCAAATGGTTTTAGTTGTGACTCAGAAATAGTAAAAAAGAAGTTTAAACAAATCTTCATACTTAAAGTTCTGTCTGAAAATATTCCTAGCCTTTTTTTTTTTTTGAATAATGATATTAATAAGAGTCCATTATATAATCACAAGAAAATTAAAACTCTCCAGGGCATGATCTTAGCTGTGTAATTAACTGGGGTGGTTAAAAGTACAAAGTGAACCCGAAGCAAAATTTGTACCAGAACCACACCTCATTATGTTTTGCTGCCTAAGTCTGTCATAAATAGAGATGTTTATTACACATCTGCCACTTAAAGTACATATTACATGCAATGTTATATTTTATTTAGATTTAAAAATTTAAAAACACACGATGACAAGCTGTGTTACTATTAACACATGCCTCGGGGACCAGGGGTGCACATTCACATTGTGCCTTGGGTTATGTTACAATTCAACCACTCCAGAGTTACAAATCGTTTACAGAAGTATATTGTGTAATTAGTGTGCCTGATTTCAGTCTATGGAGTTTCACTGGTGTGAAAGAACAATCAAGCCCTGTATATCCATTCACAGTTATTAGACCAAACTTTGTAGTCTGTCTTTAGAGCACCGCTCCCTCCCCTGCTTTCAACAGCAAATGGCACTAAAACCTCCAGAGCTTCCCAAAGCAAAAAGCAGTTATTTTCTTTCCTTATGATTATTTTCTTTTCCTTTTTCTTTTCTTCACAGCAGAAGTGATTCAGTACTGACTCAAATGTACGGGCGGAAAGGGCAAGAGATGATGCACTAGTTATACGCTTCTTAATTCTCTCTTCTTTGGGTTTGCTTTCCTGAACAGATCGCCCTCCTGGACTAGCTCCAGGGCTGGCTTTGAAGAAGTCTTTCACAGAAAAGCTTTCGCGGAAAATCATCTTGTCCAGGATCTGCATGGAATGAAGTCCCTCTTTGCATGCATATGGATTATTTCCAGCAGATCCTAAGCAATTCGCTTGGCCAGTGAGGAAAAACAATTATAGTTTCTTTGATGCAAGAACTTTGATGAAGAAAAATGCCACCTACTAGTCAGCTTTTCTTTGTAAGCTGGTTATCCAATGTCAATCTCTTTCACCATTTCCTAGTTTTCACATTCTCTTAGTTGCATGTTAAGGTAGGACAAATTCAGTATATCTTACACATCTAAGATATATGTCTGCATAATGAACACTTGATGTTTTGATGTTGTGGACAGTGTTACTCACATCATTGGCAAAGGAATGTAACATTTAATATCAGCCCTATCAGCTTTTCTGTAGCATTTCATAGTATGGATCACCTGGCAGTCCTGACTGGTTTCTAAAGAGCTAAAGTAGCAAATATGAATGCTCCAAAATGAGTCAGGCCCATCCCTTCACACCAAACCCAGAGAACTATAAAGTCCAGTGGCACCTTCGGCACCCAGTGCTTACCTGAGGAGTTTTTCAAAGTGTAGTGTTTGCCCAATCGGTCAATCTGCAAGACCTAGCAAGAGGGAAAGAGCTGAAACGCTAGCAATTCACAAAGCCTGTGCAGCTCTATACTTCTCCTCATGAAATATAAACAGCAGAATCTCCCAAAGTCCTCATTATCACACTGTAATCCAGACCTGTACATAAAGTAACTGGCAAAAACCACCAGCTTAGGTTCATAAGCCATCATGTGTCAGAAAGAGGGCTGCACTTAAAACAATTTCCATAACAGCAATATTCTCCATCAAGGAGACCTCTGTCCTCACATTTTTAACTTAGTTTGGAATCTTGGGGTCACTTCAGACACCAAAATCACTTTTTTAACAGAAAAAGATAAAGATTCTTCCACTGGCAGAAGAGCTGCAGTGGGAGCTCAGCCGTCATCTACCTATTTTGAATGTCACCACCCTTTTGAGTACGCTCAGGCTGGCCAGGCAATAAACACACCTATAGATTGGAATCAGACATAGCATATATTGTCTCTTGTCCATTTGATTGTCAGGGTCATGGAGGGAGCTAAGTTAACCACACACACATCTGAGGGACAGAGAATACTGAGGGAGGGGAAAAAGGAGTACGGAACACAAGAGGGAAGGGACTATGTCTGTGGTCAGGGGTGCTGAGAAAGGCATATCAAGCATAACACAGAAAAATGTTTCATTTATCCCATTTACAAGAATACTTGGATTTATTGACAGCATTTTTAATGCACTTTTTCCTTGCACTTTTAAACGCTGGCTACATTAGTAGCACAGGTCTACTACCAGGCCTGATGGAAGAAAAAGAACACATATTAACACATTAGAACCCTCTTAATATTATCCAGAATAGCTTTTCCATATAGCAGTAGGATGCACAGCAGTCCAATGGCAATTCTAGGATCTATTTCCATGTGATTGAGTATGTCTAACAGCTAATGCCTTAGAGATTAGATTCTCAGCTCACGTGTGGCATAACATACTACGTTACCTGATAAGTTAAAATGGATACCAGAAATTTAACATAGATCCAGGCAGAGTATTGTTCATCCTACCCATTAAAGGATAATATTCCATATTTATGGAAAAAACCCAAATGTTTTATTATGGGAAGCGGGTGTTTGCGGGATATATTTAACTGCTTGAGTTTGGTTCACTTTCAGTACAGAACAGCCAAAAGCAAGCCACTCCAAACAAGAACCAGTAAAATATATGCAACATATACCATGTGTCTCTAGTGTCTAAATGTGTAGTCTATAAAGATACCTATCTCAATGAAAATTTGAGCTCTGAGTTTAAGTCACTGGCTTTCGTCTTTGTCCTTAAAGCCAAATATTTAAACTTCTGTGAGTCTAATAACAAATGGTTTAAATACAAACACATAGGTCACAGTTTCACACAGAATTATTATTTTATAAGAGAGTACTTAGAATAGGTGCTACATCCATGTTAGAACTGAACAAGTAGTAAGTTTATTTTGATTTCTGACAATGTATAAGGTAACATTTGCCCAGTAACATCAGTACAGATGCTTCCGTTGAGTTGAATAAGATTCTTCAAGTGTAAATTGTAAGTAAATCCCTAATATGTAGATGCCAGATGTTTGTATTTCAAGTGTGCATGTCCTTTAAAACAGAACATATTTATCTGGAATTCTTACTGTTTGACAGATTGAACACTGTCTTAAATGCATGAACTCTGTGTGAAGTAAAAAAAATCAGGTAGAACATTCATATATTAATTAAATAATGGAATAACAGAGCTGCATGGAATATAATACTCTCCTATTTCCAAAGGTCTATCATCTCACTCAAACCAAGACAGTTTATCGTCACTGAGAATTCAATACTTCATAGGCTCAGTACTTTAGCTAGGACCCAGTTGAGTAGGTAATTCTGTTCTCTTCAGTGGGGTTAATCGTGTGCCTAAAATTAATCAGGAGATTATGTGCTTTGCTGGACAGAATGAAGAGTACTCCAGATCTTTTCAAATTCTCATCTCCAGGATGAGTATGTTGACGCTTTGTATTTTGTTTTGTTGCATAGGTCTGCGCAAATTTGAAAAAGTAGAATCAAGAGGGAAACTGAAGAAACTAGGGACAAATACTTGAAATTGGTCTCAGTTTTGGTCCAAAAGTGACCACCAATCTGTTTTTTCAGGATTTTGCTGCTTCCGCAGTCAGCAGAGAAGATGAGCTGAAGCCATCTTACTTTTGAAGCTAAGTACTGTTGGAAAGATATTTGTATCGCATCAGTACCCCTATTACGTTATGCATCAGTACCCCTATTATGGTAACATTTAGGGTAAGCTGCAAGGCTCTGCTAATTTTGCAGGGATCTGGGTGTCTCAATACAGAGACAGTGTGAGAGAGACTGCAGAGCACTGGAATTATTGGGAAAGGCAATTTGCTTTTGATGTCATGATTGGATCATTTATTTTGTTCTGTGTGGAGAACAAGCTTCTCAGAATTGTATACTTTTAAAAGAAACCTCTGGTACGTTCTGCAAGATGGATGGCACACTAACAGCAATCGTGTTAAGCCTGTTCTTCTGAAGAAACAATCCATCAATTTCTACCATACTTGAAAGAACGGTCAAAGTCTCACAAATAATTAGGCTCCTACAAGTAAATAAGAGGGATCTAAATCACTGCTCCAATAGAGAGAAAGTTGGGCAGAATTCAGGTGTAATATCTTAAATTTGACATGACAGTAGCCCTTTATCCAGTCAGTACGAATGATTGACTGGCCATTCAGAACATGTACCATTCCAGGCTTGCTGCAAAATTCCTATTTTTGTCTGGACGGGAAAGTCAAATGTGGGATTGTTTGCAGCAAAAAGAAGGAGGAGAATTAGAGGATAACCAACATCCACAGAAATCGTGTCCCGGCTTCATTAGCTACTCATAGAACAATGGATATGGTTGCTCCAGATCTAGCTGTCTTTTAAAACTTTAGGTTGTAAGTGGATAGATGTAGAATCCAGTAGTAGCTAGAGCAGGAGAGTGTGGGAAACAGTATGAATGCAGCAAAAAGGAATTCAAGTGATCAGTGTTTATGGGTAGGAACTCCAGTTATAGAAAGTACATTTTTTGTTCACACTGGAAACAATAGGACAATACACACTGAAGAGACAGTTATTGGATACAAGAAATATGATGTTGCAAAAAGTAATAAAAAAGGAGATATAGAGAGTTATTAAAATGGAATATTAGAGAAGCCAAACCACATTTATATACTCATTTCCTCTACAAAATTTTACAGTGTTTGAAATATAAGATTTGTCTCTCGCAAAAAGTAATCAAGCGTTCTCATGGATTTCCACAGAACAGCGCTCTGGGACACGATGAACAAGTAGAACATAGTAAATGGGTAGACAGACACAGGTGCAGAGTTACTGGCAGCTCTGCTCTAAGAGTCCAGTAGGTTCTTCATGACAGTTCTCATTGTGGGATTATTACCAACACGCGTTCCCCCTTTCCAATCAGTTTTGCACTTTTGTTTATTTCTGGAATGCTGCTTGCTTTCCTGAGATGCCATTTTGAAAGAAGATGCCCTAAATACAAGCAGGGGAATGGTAGCTCAAAGCCATATTCATTTGGATGTTCTTCTTCTCTGAGATCATGCTTTGCAGGGAGAGGCATCTGGAAAAGGAACTGAGTCTCTTTCCTTCACTATAATGCCAAGGTTTTTAGAAAACATTGAAGCAACTCCCTTAGATCTAACAATACTGTGTCTCTCCTGACAGTTTTGAAGACGTGAATATCTTGGGGCTAAAATTTCAAATTTTTACTTGGTTCTTACTCATTTGTTCCTTGGGCAGAACTCCATTTGTTTCAACAACTTTGCCAGAGGTATAACCTCAGGATTCAGCTCTGAAAGGATACCAAGTATCTCAAAGATTATCCTAAGTACAACTAAGATCCTTCAGGCCCAAATGTATTCATATGCTTCCCAAATTCCAGGGTCTACAGGAAAGATCACTGTAAGTCTTCAAGCAAAAAACTGAAACATCATTATTTAAGCCTGGGAACACTGGTTAAGGGTAACACTCCTCTGCTTTGATGTTCCAGAAAAATGTAAACAAAAGCTGTAATTTTGGGGGTTGAGGATTGATCAAGTTTTCAGAGTGCAAAATAGCCCTACAGGAATCTGGTGGAAGTATCTGAAATTACTGCAGGGGAGAAATTTGATCTTATTTTCACCCTAATTAAAGCCTTCTGCATCTCCACAAAACCCTCCAAAAACCCTGGAGATCTCTGATGGTTTACCCTCTGGGGAGAACACACAGATATGAATTTTAATAGTGTCTTTTGGTAATGTGGTGGATAAAGACAAATTGATTACAGCAGTCTGGAAAAAAGCAGGTGATGCATTACCAGGGCCACTGGGTTCACGTTTTCCCAGAGATGGTGAAGGCCACCCAGATCGTAAAAGAAAGTCGATATCTTTAAAAACTTAAGTTCTATGATTTGGGGCTTGATATGGCTTTCTTGTTTCCGGATACACTGGATTATATCAAAAGAAAAATAAGATGTATGGTCAAAATTCTGTTCTTGTGTACACAAACCCAGATCTAGGCTAAAACGTCTGACTTCGATGGATTTGCTCCAGATTTACACACAACAGAAGAGCGGTACTGTCCTGCTGATTATGATGCCTGTCATTATTTAGTATCTGAAGAGCAATGTGAAACCAGAAGAGAGTAAAAGTCTAAGAAATCTGAATTCTGAGGCAAGTGTTTCTACATATTTGCATGAAATACCAAACAGAACACTCTTGCAGAAGTCCCTTATGAAGATACTTGCGCCTGCTCTCAAAGGATAGGGTTGTTCAAAACTTGTTTCCAGGAGAACACTAGGCATGCACCGTGATGGGACATAAAGTGAGTGTACTGTGATAACTGTAGGCTCCTTACACTCTATTTCTTTCTAGCCCGCTTGGATTTATACTGGGACAATTAGATATACACATATGAATAGAAAAGACATTTCACTGACGTGCATGAATATTATAGCAGATGGCAAGCCAGATGGCAATCCTACTATTGTTTAATTTGAACATTGTCTTTGAACATTGTCTGATTTTGTTGATTAATATTTGGTACGCATGGATATATACACACCAATGCAAGTTTGCAAATATGGATCAGATTGACACATGATTTACTTTCAGATCCAGCTGTACCATAGCTAGCCTGCAGGATGCCACAGAGCCATGAACTTGACATGCTGAGGGAGCCTCACTCACTCCAGTGTTCCATGATATTAGCCTAGATTTGAAAAAGAACTCGGATCTAATCCAAACAGAGACTATACAGAGATGTGGCCCTGGAAAGCTCTGCTCAGCTGCATCTAGCTGAGAAAAATAAGACACCTGTATTTGCGCCATGGAAAAGCCTGAAACTTCTGCTTTCCCAGATGTGCAGGGCTGTCATTTATCAGGGCTAAGAAATCAAGTATGTATGGGAAACACTGATAGAATTAGATGTCTTGAAAAATGCAGTATCAACCATCCTCCTCTCCCCAAAAAAGTGCAAAGACATAAATACTAAGTTCTCATCCTGTCTGTCAGGACCATTCATATTTCTAAGTTAATGTTAAGTAGTCATTACATAAAATACAGAAACTACACTGAAAACAGCAAGAGGAACTTTCTTAACCATTAGAACAAAGTCATGCTTGGCCTTCGACTCTTATTTACATTTTGCAATGGAACAACCCTAGCAGAAGGAATGGAGAAAACCCATCTTCTCCCTCCTTCCAGTAGCCTTTAATCTGGTGGTTAAAGCACCCTGCTGGAAGGCAATTCTTTTCGGTGTGAAAAAGAAGTGCCAGGCTGTAGCAGAGTGAATGGAAACAGTTCTGCAGCCTTGAATGACATCCACTGGGGAGAAGGTTTACAGAGTTATGTCCTTTCTTCAAACTTCTCAACTTCAAACTTCTCAACTGGCCAGTTCCAGGCATTTAGAGCATCTCAACTTGCCAGCTGTTTTAGAACCCAGCTCTCCCCCTACTGCAGAGGGAGCCTAGGCATCTAGCACAGAGCCCTGAGGAGCAGATGTCAAAATACATCTGGTGGTGCAAGAATTAACTTCTAGGACAGAGGACCTAAGTCCTCACTGAATCTGGCCTTCTGCATCTGTGAACCATTTTGAACACCAAACCAGCAGTCTAAATTCTTTAGGTCTTGCTGGGCAGAGCGGTGCCTGCATACCTGAGGGAAAGTCTAGGTCATTTAGCTTGCATTTACAAAGGTGTGCTGGTTTAGCTGCCCTTGTCTGCATATTGAAGGTAGCCCAGGAGTCTAGTCCCCTTCCTTTGTCCACCAAAGGAACTTGGGATACAAATAGGCAGATATTTAATTTTATTTGGTTTCATTTTTTCTATGCAAGTTCTGAAATTACACAGGTCTGTAATGGGGATTTTTCTTGAGTTACGAGCCAATGTCTTGCCTGTATATAAATCCTATTTTTTGGTCCAAATATGAGCTAACAAAGTTTAGCTGGTATAATGCAAGTTAGTATTCAACTTTCGAGCCAAAGCTCATATTGTTGTATGTTTTAAAACAATACTCTATGCATCAACCTTTTTCCTCAATAAAATACGGTATAGCCACCCACTTCTAGAACAGCAGAGTGACTGCGTCTTGTAACAAGCATCAGGGCATGGTAAACAAGGAGATTAAGGTGTTTTCCTACAGAACAGAGTGAGTCTTTGACTTGAGAAACCAAACTGGGAGAGGAGACTGCTAGGCATGCAAAAATTGTGTAAGAGCAGACAGCATTTCTGATAGATTTACAAGACTGGGACTTAACTGGCTTCAGAGAGTGACTGAAAAAACAATCAAGACCAATTTAAATAATATTGTGTAATATGTGTTTGTCGTGTACAGTGTGGTTTTACAGCTAATTTGCAATCTGGCAGAGTTTATACAATTAATACAGTGATACAGTTAATATAGTATAACAACAAAACCCAACACAATAAAAATGCCCCCAGGGCTTAAAGATGCAAGAATGTGGGTCTCCCACAGAGTTGTGACAAAGAGACTGGGAATTATTTTTTTTCTTTTTTTGTTTTTGAGATGAAACATTGACTAGTTTCTCCTATACCCATTCCAGCCCCGGGTAGCCGAACTTGTTATAGAGCTAGCCATAACATGCAAGCATCTAGGCTGATGTTGTTCAACGACGTTGCCAGAAACACTGACAAAAAGTGTCATACCATGGCTTTGAAAACAGCAGGAAGTAACTGAGGAGCATGTATGTTGATGTGGAGTACAATGATCAGATCAATGTTGTGTTTAGTCTGATATCCCTTCTCCAAGTATGTCAGCAATCGATGAAGGATCACAAAACCAAATAGAAGGAAGCTATAGGTCATTCTACTGGCATATAATGCTGCCTGTGTTCAGTTAACTGTTTAGACCAGCCACTAATAACTTCCATTAGAATAAGTTCAGCTTCCTGAGCTGAGGGGTTTTGTCTCTACAGCTCTCACTCTTTTCTTACTGTTTTAAACAATATACATGGTTGTAACAATCTAGTTGCTTTCTTTGTGCTTGCTAAGTTCATTGTCTGAAACGTGCAGCAATCAGTTCCTTTACCAGTTTACCATGGTAAAAACCTTTCCTGTTTACCGTGGTAAGTCATATTTTGCTCCCTTCGCAGTTGAGTGACCTTCAATTACACTGAGACAGTAAGCAGAAGCATCCTATTTGTCTTCCCCGCATTGTTCACTGTTGCATACAGCCTGTAAAAAGACACACAATAAACAGTTCCTATCTTGTCATTTGCCTTGGCTGGACGTCCCATCCGACAGACATTCTAATGCATTACCTATCCATGCCCTGCTCTCTTGCCTTTACAGCCCAGAGTTCATATTTGATTGGCGTATCTGTTGCTTCGACTAGCTACAATGAAGAAAAAAAGAGCCACACAGCTATAACTATCCGTTGCTCTTTTTAAAAATGTGACCAGCCTTCAAAAGCAACACTGTGAGAAACTCACTGACGTAACAGTACTTGCTGCCAGAAAACTAACAAGAGCAAAATTAGCCGACTGAGAGTATTCATGAACTACAAGAGAGAGAACCAGAGACCTGTCTTCGAAGACAGCAGCAGAAATAATACAATTCTGTAGTACGGTTTTCATGTGATGAACTAGTTGTTCTGAAAGCCAATGTTCTTTCATAGGCTGCCAAAGCTGACTGAAGGAAACATCCAGTCAAAGCCTGTAACTTAGGACCAGTTTTCCAATTGCTTGGGCAGTTTCCGACTTGTACAGGTAGCAGCAAAGAGTAGTGGATTCATATTTCACAGAGCTCAGGTTAAATCCAAACATTGATGAGGGTCTCCTGAGAATTCTTTGTGGGGTTTGCATATACTTTTTTTTCCTTTGACAAGCCTGGCAATAATCTGCAAGGAGTTATTTGTTTGCTCTCATGGACATTTTTGACTGGTTTATGGTTACAGAATCAAAATCGGAATCGGTGAAGAAAGTCAGGGAAAGCATGAAAACTAATGTAGAGCAAAGAGCAAACAGGGAAGACCAACCTTTTTCGATACCAACAAAACCTGACCCATTAGCCTTTGTTTACTCTCCCCGTGTAGTGTGTGCTCTGTCTTCTCTCATTTTTTACAATCTAACAGATGAGTTAACTGAGAGGATCTATCTCTATAAAACAGGGAATCCATTTTAGTAGGTTGACTGAGTTAGTTGGCTGGTCCTCCCATTGGAGCAATTTGCTAACAGCAGGAGTGTATCCAGCAAAATGTAGTTCTTCACACAGACCTCCCAAGTTGTCCCATCTCTCCATCAGAGAAACTTTTGTGGGGCCTGGGGAAGGGAGAGTCCTTCTGTGAAAATAAAAATAAAAATGCCATGTTTAGGTGGAACCCTGGAAAAATTCCACAGAAGAAAATCTCATTACGAACCCTTTCTCTACATGCTGTATGGCTAATCTGAAATATTAAAGAGGAAGACCGAATATTAGCAGGGAAGGAAGAGAGGCTTGGAGTAAGGGGGAACTGGATTTTTTTGCTTTCTCTTGTTCAGGCTTTCTAGGAGATCCTGGGTGAGAGAAACAGCTGCTGTGCCTCACTTTCTCCTTGGAAGATAAAAATTGATTAATGCTACCAATGTCCCTCCCAGAACCATCTGGAGAGATTATTTATTAGGGTTTATAAAAATCTCATAAGGAGGAATAATGTATTTTTAAAACAAATAAAGTAAGTGTGGCACACACTTCAAATGGCTAGTGCAATGCACAGGAAAAGGATTAACCTGCAGACTTCGCTCTAGGAGATTTATTCTGCATGATGCGCAGTGTTCCGCTCTGGGATGCTGTCTTGCTGTCTGCATGTTTTTTTCAACATATATACACTATAAGATCTATCATAGATCACCTGACTGAGCTATTCATTGGCAGGAACTGAATGCATTTGGTTCAAAATTGTTTTTAAGGTTTCTAAAGCTTGGTAGTTCCCCCAGAGAATTGCACTCACTTTAGTCAGTCCTTAAAGCTAGCAAGAGAGGTACACAAAGGCAGATTTGATGCTGTTAAAATGGTTATATCGGGTTTTGCATCTGACTTGGCTTTCAGGAAAATAAAATGGCTTATATGGGAGTGGCGAGGGGGAGAATGACTTAAAAGTGCAAGTTACGCACCTGGACTATTAAGCTGTTTGTCTCTGTGTTCCTTAATACCTGTTTTCTGTCTGCAAAAATGCACACAGGAGTATTTTCAGACTAAGGATATGTTATAGTCTCTCATCAGTTGTACAAGTGGGACTGAAAAATACCAGGTTCTCACAATTTCTTTGCTCTAATGCCTGTTTCAATAGAGATATGAGTTCTGGGAGCACTGTATGACTTCATGCATTTTTTTCCAGAAGTAATGATAACGAAGTAACATGAAAGACCAGCCCAAACAAAATCTTTGAACTGGAAGATGAACCAGATAACAGATATATATTTTCCAATTCATTTCTATTTGTGCTTGCAAATTTTTGGCAGAGCAAGTGCTCCCTTGAGTTCCCAGATGCCCCATTCAGTTGGAAATCTTAAAGGCACAACCCAGTGTATGGGCAACTTTTCAAGAACAAAGGAAATGGGAAAACAGCAGCCTGTTTGGCTCTGAAGCTGTAGAGCATCTATGGATCAACATTCCTAAGTGCAAGCAACTTTAAAATTAGTTTTGTTTTATATTTAAGAAAAACATTTGCATACAAACTTGTCAGGATGTAATGTTAGTCAAAATGTATTGTGCTCCCCTAGAAAGAGCCAGGGAGGGAGAATATGAACTGCATCATTCCCTGGGCTTCTGCAATATTGCAGCTGCTCTCAATTAAAGTGAGCGGTGGTTTCTAGGGACCATATCTATGGTATTTATCTTCCAACCATTTTTTTATAATTTTGCAGTGATTTCATGAATTGCAATTGCAGCTTAATAAAGGGGTGTTACAGTAGTGACCATATTGTCTGCATCTTTCTTCCGTTGAGAATCCCAGTACACATTATGTTACTGTCAGAGATTTAAGGTTCAGCTATCTATAAAGTAGCAGAACATGAACAAGGCTTAAATAATTAAGTCCACTACATCCACAGAGAGCATCCTCTATTGTTGGACAAGAGGAGAGAAATTGTATATGCTTTCAAGAGCGTAGAGAAAGATACCTGGCAAACCACTGTCACTAGGCTACGCACAGTGGAAAACAGACACAGACAAGCCTTGTATTTAAAACCCTAAGTAACTGACGGGGTTTCATCCTCCTGCAAAATTTTTTCCCTCCCTCTTCCTCTGAAGTCAGTGGGGGACTTCCATGCTACTTGCTGACTAGCTCAAGAATTAACATGCAAGGGTTAAAAAGGGACGTTTTGTTTGTGCAGGATAAAATCCACTAATCAATTCTAATTCAATCCGAAATAGTTCCTAAAAGTGGGTCTATTCATATTTGTCTATTTTCCATTTGTCACCTGAAATCACTGGTTGAGGCATATGGTGAGCTTGTCAGAAGACCTGTGTTACAGCATGCCTCTGCTTCGGACTTCTTGCCTGACTCTGGATGATTTTTTAACATTTATCAGCTCTGTGTGAAAGGGCTGATCACAGCCAAAATTCCTTCCCTCTGCCCTTTCTCTCCACAGCGCTGGCAAATTTTTACCCCTCCTGTCTGGATGTACGATACAACCAGGTAGCTCTGGTATCTGCTAAGTAAGGCGAAAATAACCACCTTATGCTTACGATGTAGGGTAAAAAGGAGGATCAAACCCAAGACTAAGTATTGAGAGTTCTGTTATCCACACACCATCAGCCCACATTGCCGGGTATTATCCTCTCAGACATTATCCTGCAGCTCAAGCATCCACAGAGTATCTACTGCCTGTCTGGGCTATACCATGCACAGAAACTAGACTATATGAATAGAAACTAGACAATAACAGTGCTTGGAGGCTCCGGAGGGCATGGGCACTTCTGCTGAAGTGACCTTTTCAGGCAGGCATGAGGGGTTACAATCAGCATGGTTGGTGAGTCTGAGTTTGACAGCCAGCTCACCTTGTTCCTTGGACAACACCACAGATATGCCCCAAGAATCTTATCAGGCTAATCTCCTGCCAGGACTATAATGTCTGTTACAGAATGTAAAACATAAAAATCAAATCTCCAAAGCCTGTAGTAGGTGCAGTCACACAGGAAAAAAATATTTTGTGTTTTGAACTGCTTTTAAGGAATAGCCCAGCCAGTAAAACCGCAGAAATGTCAACAAGCCCATCATTTGACCAGTATGAGCTTTGTAAAACTGTACCAGTTTGGTTCACAGAGCTTTAAAGAAAAGGGTTAGTCCAGAAATGTTTCTGCAATATAAAGAATATAAATTATCCAGAATACTTGGTCAGAAGACAGTGTAGTAGACACGCCCATATAATCAGGCATTCCCATTTTCGAATGGTTGAAAACACTCTTCACATAGCAGCCACTACAGAAAAAAAGGTAATGATCACAGGTTACCAGTGGGTGTGAATGAGAGTACTCTTTCTGAACCTAGCAGTCCAAGGTGACTATTGTTAGCCAACTTAATATGAGAAAGATCATTTATTAAACCTGCATGCCGCATTATTCTACATTGATATTGAAATAATGACTTCTAATTACAGCACAGCATATTACCGTTGCTCCTGTGTTGGAACTAAAATATTTTGGAAGGCGGAGTAGTGGCAAATTTCCCTATTCCAGAGAAAGGGCCGAGCAGCAGAAACAGGGACGGCGGCAGCAGCCTGTGGTTCCCGATGGCCCTGTCCGTTTTTCTTGTGAGTACTTGAGATGCTTGCAGCCAGCCCTTGTTAATGTTAACACCAACCCTGAGAGTACAGTAGACTACTAAAGTGGTGTCGCAGAAGAAAAGCATCAGACTCTCTGAAGCAGTGAAAAAAAAGGAAAAAAAAAACCCAGAGATAAATTTCTCTCAACAGATGTGTTTTACCACTAATGATCATGAAGCCGTGATACAGTTTTAATTACCCAGACTTCCCTTTATTATAATGGCCCCATAAAATGCTGACTAAATAAAAAATAACATCAATATACATACGATGGAAAGCAGATGGCTGAGATTTTTGAACTAGAAGCCACTGCTGGAAAAGAACAATTGCTTTTGAAAGTTAGTCGCCTATTTGGCTAGATACATTCTTTTAAAATGTTTTACTACATAATTAGAAGGTTTGAAAGAGTCAAACGCCTGAGGAGTGTGCTAACAGATACAGGAACATGAAAGAGTGACTTCCCTTTAAAAACACTGGCCCAGATGCTGTCTTCTACCAGATGGCACAGAGGAGGACAAAGCAAACTCAGACATGGCCTTGCATACTTTCTAGTACAACAGAACAAAATTCTGTACAAGTGAGCCTTGATAATAGCACGCTTATGAACATAAACTTAACAATAGCTACCACCAGTATAGGCTTTTTTATCATGTTCATTAGGGCTTTGTTCCTCAGACCTCCATCTCACATTGCTCTCCGTGCTGTCTAGCTCTCCAGCCTGACTTTCTGGCTCCTGCAAGATGGCTTCATGATTCCCAACTCCTTTGTTCCACAGTACAATACCTGAAGCACACAATAAAATCAATTATCATTGTGAGAAAGATTAAAAAAGGATAAAAGGCTGCCAAAAAATTCCAGTATGGTAAGACAAAAACTCAATCCTGGTTTTCTGGCTGCAGTCAAAGATTGAAGTATATGGAGTTCTGAGAAAATGACATTCTTCAGCTGCAAGACCATCTGCAGAACTCTGTGCAGAAGATGAACATAGTGTTTTGCTTCTCTGAGTGCTATTATTAGGTGCTACTTGCTGACTCAGACAGGCGCTACTGAATGCATGATACCTGCAGATATTTTTTCTAGAAATACCAACTGTAAACAAAAAGAGAAAAACAGGGACAGGAAATAAAAAAGATGAAGCCCCAACTCTTTGGCACCTCCTTTGAAGGTGAGGTTGGAATTACGTGGATACCAAACTCCATGAACCTTTTTAATACGAGACCATAAGTTTTCCAAGACAGAAGAAAATGAAGCGTGGTGACTATCTGAAGTGCCTCCGCAAACACACTACAGGATTAGAGCTCCACTGGCTTTTAAGAAAAGGAAGAAGCCCAGCAGAAGAACAGTACCCCATGGACTAGCCCATTGACTCCCCCGGGGATGCCAAGGAGAGAAGTATTATTTGTACTTCATGATTGCATCAGAGTTGGAGGAGAAATTCAAATAAATATACATTAAATCCGTGGTGTCCAGTGAAGAAGGGCTTGATTTGACTAAGGTTTGTCTTCTATAGATCTTGAGCTTATACATTTTCTACTTGTTCCTAGTGACAGCCCATTCCTTCATGAGTTGAACCTCTCAGGATTCTCTACATATGTGTTTCTAAAGACTGGTGAGTATGGAACATGAGAACTAACATTTTCCTCCTGATGCTGTAGGTTTCTGCATCAACCACAATGATGCATATTAAAGAATACTTCCATAACATCGCAACTCACCTCACCAAATGTAGATATCTACAACATGGAAGCTTAACTGATTTAATTGTTGAGACTGCTTTATTAGTCAATGGAAAGAAAGAAGGTATGAATAATCTTATTCTAAAGTTAACAGCACAAATAATGTTGAGGAATTGTGCTCTAAAAGCATTTATTTCTCTCCCAAAATGGAGCCTGGGGTGACTCCCTCAGTTGCAGAGGGCTCCACTACAGGCATATTAAAATAGGTGAGATGAATCCCAAACCTGTGTTTAATATAAGTGCCAAGTGCTGGCACAATAAACAGAGAGCAAGAGGGAAGATTCTAAATACTGCTGATGAGTTTTCCTGTGTAAATAGCACCCTTGTAAGTTTGTATTTTTGATACCCTTACTAAAATTGAGCAAGGCTAGTGATATTTTTCACTCTGATATGGAAATTTAAAGCACTGGCATCAGATCTAAAATTCAAACCTTTGCTGGCAGGTACTAAGCATACTGCTGTGTGGTTGAGAGACATGGAAGAACACGTCTATCTCAGGAGAGGTTTTAGGGCACTGCCTGCACCAGAGTGAACAGAACAGAAAGGATAAACATTGTTGAGGTCTTGGAGAGAACACAACAACTTTCTGTAAGCACAGATAATTTTCTACCACTCTCAAAATGGGGGCAAGATAAAAGCTTCCCTAAACAAACCGTGCTTTGGCAAACCTGGTTCCAGAAAAAGAGAAATTAATCCAGAGGAACTTTCATAACATGAGAGCGAGTAACTGAGCAGGACCTTTGCAAGGCAACAATAGGGTTTTTAAAAAAATGGCCTAGGAAAGTGTTGGCATGATTGACTTCTGTCTTATGTGCATTACAGCACAAGAAATGAACAGAAGAAGCAAAAAGGAGCAAAGAGAGGGAAGATAAGAACAGTCCATTTGTCTACAGATTGAAAACAAAGAGAGGTGGTCCTCCACATGCTGCAGTCACACTGTGGAATTACATGCCCTAGGATACTGTAGATGGTAAAAGTTTATTGGAGAAATTAATAGGGCAAGGAATCCACTGAGGGCTTTTAAACACAAAGATACAGTCCCTGACACAGGAAATCCATGAACTGCAAGTTAATGGAGGCCAGGAGACATGTCTTCCCCCTTATATCCTTCTCTGTGCATCTGCTTTGGCTGCTGTTGGGGGCAGGATACCAACTGAGATAGATCTTTGGTGTGAGCTGGAATGGCTATTCTGTGATTTATCAATGTATTTTTATAGCAACCATTCCATTAAAGTAAGTGTGATTCATGGGATTTTTTTTAAAGCAGAAACTGTATTTTGACATAGTTTTGGCCGCATGTGTATGAAGATACTAAAAAGCTTTATTTGTGGATGTTGGCACTTTTTGTTTGGCTTATTAGAGGTATTGAAGTACAAGATAATTCAAAGATTTAAATCTTTGAATGACGTTTAGTGTTCTCTTCTGTACTACTGCTACATATTCATAAGAGACGGTTTGAATTCTTATTTTTAGATAGGCTGTTTAAAAGCTTAGGATAAATGGCTAATTTTCTATATCCTTCTGATGGACAAGCTCACTTAGATCATCACTGGTGTCCCTGTAAGCAAGGCCAAAGATACAAGCACAGTGGAGAGTGAACAATCCTGTTTACTGCAAAGCAAGGCGGGAATATACCGGCAGCTTAATTGTGAAGTAATTTCCACAGCTGCTGCCTATGTTGTGCATGTTCCAAGGGTAAACAGGTTAGTTCGGTTTTCAGTATTTGTCAGTCTAGTACCTTTCATAAGTCTCTCTCTGTCTCATGGAGAATCATTTAAAACCATCAATAGCTCCAGAAGTTCCTTTAAAGAACTCAGACTTTTCCTGGAGTAATAAGAGTTTCAAATATTTGGGAACTACAGTTTATCCAAAAGTGGATAAAATTTTTGATTCCAGCTCTAAAATGCTATTTAATACAGCTCAACAAAGCTGAACAGATGGTACTAACCATACAGAAAAGAACAAACCCAAGCAATTCTCAGATTTCATTCCTTTTTCACTTTCTCTGCATTAAGTTACCAAACCCATTTTTACATACGTATTATAAGTCTGTCTTAAAGTCCACTTGGAATGGAAAGGAGCTAAAGGTAAAAACATGAACTAGTATAGGAGAAGAGATTGATATGGCTTGGGCCTTTCTAATGTTCTGAACTACCATGTAGCAGCTATCTGGCATATTGACTAAGTGAAGAACCCTGCTCAGACAGCAAGCTTACGAGTGTAACCAGTATCATTGACATCAATTCCCCAGTTACCATCTCTCTCCTATAATCTGAGCAAAGCAACATGACAAAATATCACTAACTCCTGCTTCCTTTTTACTTGCCAAAAAGATTAAAAAAATCAAGAATGAAATATACAATACATGGCAACCAGACAATTTCTGTCAAGACTCTGAATGTGCTTCTACCAATCTGTAAAGAGTGGTCCTATACAGTAATTGACTATCAATAGAAAGCAAAATGGGAGGCAATTCAGCAACTTCTAGGGCACCAGTTTAACTAATCAAATGAATTTTCTCATAGGGCCCAGTCTTCCAAGAACATAAGAGTAATCAGTCTCTGGTGTCAACAGAATTTGAGGAGGATAAGCACCATGAAGGGCAGGTCCTTAGGACAAAAATTAAGTCAGGAGCAGTTCCTAAAAAACCTTAATGAAGACCCATGAAGATCGTATAAATATTTAGCAAAATGTGAAGCACTTGGGAAGATTTACAGGAGCACTGTAAATGTTTCTTGTCACAGTGAAGGAACCACCCATTCACATTTAAAGTATTCAAGAATTTTGTGCTGTTTTGCTCCATTGAGGTTTTAGCTGTCTCAAGTGGATGCCCTAACTTGCAGACTTCTAAAATTAGTGGATTTACTAAAATTATAGCCCCATAATCTTTCCAGTTTCTACCTATTTTCTAAAAATGACAGCAGCCAGACAGTAACGTATTTCTATGTCTTGTAGATTTACTAAATCTTAATCTCTTTTTTATTCTTCTTCATACTTTAGTAATTGACATACCTGGAACGTATCCCACTTTTCCACAGTGGTAAGAAACTGATTGGACCAGACAAACTCTTTAAAGGCAATAAACCAGAGCATATTAATTTAAGAAGCTCTCTTCCACCTGAGTCCTTCATGCAATTAAAGAAAAAAAAAAAAAAGTCATGCTTCTGAAAGCTATACACTTAATGTGTTCCACAAAAGCCACCAACAATAAACTTCTTTATAAACAATCTAAATTAGCGGCTTCACTTTAACTAGTTGACGTATCCTAGTGGTAGGGTAGAACCTCAAACAACAAGCATGTTTGCAAGATTTTTCTCATGGATTATACCAAAGTGTCTAAATATGTACAGATGTGCTGGGGCACAGTAACAGCCTGCAGCTCATAGCCAAGGATTAGAAAGAAAAAAGTCACTTTGTCTAGCCCTTTCTTCTTACAGACTGTAGTCTTCTCTTTGCAGATTTCTTTACGTTTACTGAAAAATTGCTAGGCTATATTTACAAGGATAATGAGTTTTTATCATTACAAATGCACTCTATCATTAGGCTAGTAGCTGCTAACTACCATCTGCATTTCTCTCTGACTCTGCTTTCAAAAACTGTTCTGATGGAGAGCTCTAACTGTCCTTTAAAGCATAAGAAAAAAAATATTTTTTTTCACTGAGTTAGTAAGACTCGAGTAACTGAATTCAGGACTCTCTCACTTTTTGGGTCTCAAGGAAAGGGAGGGATGATAGTCCCACTAAGTCAAAACAGGTTCTGAGATCCAGGTTATTCAATGCTCAGCAGTAGCTCTTTTAGTTGTTTACTATCTGAAAAACTGATGTTGATCAGTTTGTGAAGTTTTGGGAAAATAACTACTACAGAGTATTGGCAGGAATGACACTCTTTTCAGTGTCTACACATGCGTATTCATGGAAAAGACTACAACCAACAGCTTCTCCTAATACCATTCCTTCTTCACCCTTTATTCATCTTCCAGCTTCCAACTCTGCCCGTGCAGTTTCTGATGGCCGTTCTCTCCAAGCCATCAGAGCAACTGGGAGCCACCTGAGTACGCTGACTCTTATTTTCTGCTCATTTCGTTGAAAGCATGCCCTCCATTTGTTTAGTGGTAAACAAGTACAGGCAACTTTCTAAAAGGACAGGCAACTTTCTAAAAGGGCAGCTGCTGTAGCGAGAAGAAAAAGTAAACCCACGTGAGCATTCAGCTGTATGCAGGCTGTGAAGCAATGTTAAATTGCAGCATTTGTGGGTTTTGTTTGAGTATAATTTCACAAGGGCCTGAGAAGGGGACTAAAATTACAGGTGAAAAGGCACAGCATGAAAAATGGGAATAACAGGTGCATGTTATAGTAGTATTACCCGGCAACACCTGTAGACTGATAGACCAGAGTACGGGACTTCTAATAAATGGACACTGCCCACCTCTATAATTATATGCTGGAAAATGTCTTTCTAAATCTGTAATAAATGACTATAGCATGAAAGGCATGCTGGCACCTTTCCAGTTGCAGAGTTCTTACCCTCGTTTCAGACTTTGCCCAAAGGACCTGCATTAGATAAGCAAAAGATTAGGGTGAATGCATGTGGACAGAATCTGAACGGGGATGGAAAACAGACTGCCTGTGTGCCTGGAGCAACATCGCTATGGGAGGAACTGTGGTTCCCACAGACTAGCGAAGAGTATCAAGGCTGAAAATGCATTGAGGAAGTGGTGGACTGATTTTCTGAGGATGGTACAAGGGAGACAAAATGACTGCAGGATTAGAAAGATCAGTATAAACCAAGAAATATATGTGGGGCAATCACAACGGTAATTTCAGTTGAGACTAAGCGAGTGTGAGGGTAAACGTCTGGAAGCAGTCTCTGCACTAGGGTTCAGAAGAATGAGGAAGGAGGAAGCAATGCAAAGCTGTATTAAAAGTGAATAGAGCAGTGCTATAGGATACTTATGAGCAATTCCATTAAAACACAGGATTTTCTCCCATCCCACAGAGGTTTAACTGCCTGTCACGCTGCATATGATTCTACATCAGGCTTCCAAGTAAGTACAGATTCATCTCAGCACATTTTCAAGAACATTGGTTTGGCCATTTTAAAAGTTGGAAGCCAGTAGTGGTGTGGGAGCTGTTTTGTAGCTGAAAACTAGCTGTTTTATGTTTTATAAAACCAGTCCATAATGATGATTAGCCTCTCCTAAAACCATTTTTCTTATAACAACTGGGAAGTTTAATATTTGCAAATCGGCTACTAAACACATGTAATACTTTCATATCTAAAAAATGTTGTGGGTGAATTTGGTGCATATAAAGGAAAAGGACAAACCGCACTGGCCTGAGTCAAGAACTGCAGGTAGATACTATTCAAACTTTCCCATACAGCTGTCAGTGCATCCAAATTCTTATCTGCCACATTTCAATGTGAGACTTGGGCAAAGTCCTTGCAACTGCTGACACCTCTGCATTGTTATGATCCTGACTCTCTCTCCTCCCCAGAGTATTCCCACGGCTATCAGTCAGTCCAGTCAGGCTGGTCACAGTCATAAGAGTCAAAAGAATAAAGTTATTCCTTCCTCTAGGACACAATCCAAAAATCTCAGCTACTAGAGCTGTGAAAAGCAGGGATACTTAGAATTAAGCAATGTCAACTTCATTTTTATTATCATTCTAAAGGATTTTTGCCTACCATGTCTTCCCTCAGCTGTTTCACCCAGTCAGTCGTGGTAAACATCTGCTCATCTCTCTGGGTGGCTATGCCCCCACCATGATGATGAAGCCACCAGTAGAAGAACAATCATTGGGAATCAGAACAAATTTTAATGCAGTTAAAACCAATACTTGAGAAGGCAAAATTAGCAGTTGCCATTGACTATTACCAATGTACCCTATCCTTCATAGTATTTTGCAGTCTTTCTCACATACCACTATATGCACTCAGCTAGACCATATCAGATACTCCTCTGTGCTAGAATCATCAATTGTGCTACTGTACTGTAAAGATTTGAGTTTTCAAGACCAGACAAGCGTGTTTATTTGAGCTCAGATCCTCCAGGGAATACATGTGGCTTGTAGCATTCTGACCCCTGGCACAAGCTGATGTAGTCACTGATGGCCACCTCGGCACTCATCTGGCATGGGAAGATCCCCTTTGTGGCCAGCTTCATATCCTCTTTGGGGCTTCTCAGGCATCACTAAGAGGTCTCAGCTCATCAGCTGATGAAAGCCACAATATAATTCACATACCTAATAGACAAAATTATGCAAGTCTCACATGTAAATAAGTGGTTCTCAGATGAAAGAATGTCCCGCAGACTCAGGCTCTGCAGTTAATCGGAAGCGATGCAGATACCAGCATTCTGAACTGACACTGACAAACAAATCCAGCAACCTGCAAATGCTGGCATCTATACTGACTGAAAACCTCGTTATGTCCCTTGGTTTTGTTACACTTAGAAATCATGTGATTGTGTCTGGAGCTGATTGAAAATGTTGCCATGAAGTACTCTGATACTGTGAATAACAGTTTTCAGGAAAAAAATCTGGTCAGTAAAGGTTTTAACATCTCATCCCTGCTCTGGATGAAAACACACATCAAAATATTGGAGTTTCCTGCTGAATTAATTTTTCCTTCTCCAATCTATATGACATATTTCCATTTTAGAATGTAAAGTATTTTATTCCATTTTATGAATTTGAATGGGTAAGTTAGAGACTATTCATTCAACACTATTCCATCTCCCTCTGAGACACACAATAAACCTTGGACGTGTACTGGTTGTAGGTTCTGCTCTTCCTTATAGTCCATCTTGTCTGCATATCTGCAGCTGAACTAGACATCCAAACAAGCTTCCAGCTCAGACAGACAGAGATACTATATTAGCCTAACATTAGTGAATTCTAGTTCAGATCCCTTGATATGTTTCCATCTAAAACAGTCTTTCTCAAGAAAGATAGACCAATTCAGTCAGAGCTCATCTTACACCGTTTTCCTGAACCTGTGAAAAATAGATCTAGGTTCTTTCTGGGTCCTGCTACAGACAGCTGATGAGACTTTGCTTAAATCATATAAACTCAATTTCTCCCCTGTAAAATTAGAATAGTATCTATTTGTCAGATGTACTGTAAGGCTAAATTGTCTGTAGGGGGCTGTGATTTCCTTGGGTAGGAGAACACAAAGTCTTACTGCAGATTTGACATACTGCACCCAGATAGCTCGGTGCAGATGTCATAAGACATTACTAACTTTCTTAAGATTTCCCAAAGCATGACAGAATTACATCAGTACTTGAAAGTACCATCACATGATTATTTAAGCTATCTGTGAAAAATAGAAGCTATTCAAGTCTTTCTTAGTGCTTTTATTGGTCAGTGGCAGCAATAAGTTCAGAAAGCCTCTGTTGACACTGTAACATGCCACCTGAGTGCTACCAGTGCTTCACAAATTGCCCTGTAAAAGAGGTCAATTTTAGTAGGTGTGATTTCGCTAAACTTTCAGCATGTGCATGTGCTAGGGTAGCTTGTCAGGCCAGTAAAATCTCAGTGAATTGAATTAAAACTGAACACCTACTGACCTGCAAGAAGTCTGCACACCAGCTATCTGGTGCTGCCTGTAGCTTAATAGCTAGAAAAACGATCCACCACCACGCAAGAAGGTATTTTTCCAGTTTCTCAAAGCTGACAATATGAAGCAAACTGCAATGCAACGTAGCCTCAGGTCACAAGACCACTCCTGGAGATTGAAACCAAGGAAGAATTTGTCCTACAGATGTGATCTGCTTCTTGTTTCTTCAGAAGATGCCTGATGACAGTAACATCCCTTTAAGAGTCTGATCATACAGTTGCCATTCTACACTCTCCAACACACAACAGTTCTGGAAGCTCAAGAAACTTAAGTAACAAGATCTCTTGTATTTGACAGGAAAAAAACATCTTTTATTTCTAAACTGATTTGAGTCATTTGTTCTGAGCAAAGAAGTATAGGAGAGGATCCCTTCAGCAGACAAGTCTTCCTCTCCTTGCTCAAAGGGAGATGTCTGCTGTGGCAGTTTCACTGCACAGATGTTCCTTCACATGTGCTGTTATTCTATCTGTACCCAGGACTTCCAGTAAACACTGTTTAACTAAAGCAGTAATGCACTGGAAGGCAGAACAACAGTCCTTCCTACAAACAGCTCTTGCATCCAAGAGGAGTTTCCTACTCTGTAAATCTTCACAATCCTTAGACAGGGTCGGAAAGCAAAGGGAATTAAAAATTCACATTTCCACCCATCAATCCCTCTCTCCAAAACAAATAGTTCCAGAAAAACACAAAGCAAAATTTCACTAACCTTTCTGCTCAACTCTTTGAGTGAGCTTTCCATGCGAGAAGACTGTATGACTTCCTGATACACCAGGGAGTGAAATGTTCTCAGGATATATATCAGAGCCCCAGCTTTGCTGCCTAGTGCTCAAAATACAGGTGGAAGATACGTTTAACAACACAAGTAGGAGGACAGAGACCTACTGGCTACAGTTGGGAGAGCTCAGGAATATACATTAGTCTTTCCAAAGCCAATTCAAACTTTTCAGCTCAAATTCTAGTTGTTCTGGACAATAGCACATGACAAAGCTTCCTGCTAAAATTGCCAAATTTAGATCAAACCACAATCCTTTTGGAAACTTTCCATCATGAAAGTTGAAAATGTGGGTACGAAGAGCAATGCTTTCAAGAGGAAGGTAAGATATTGTTGGATGGCAATTAAAATTCAAAGGTTATTTCAGGCCTTCAGATGCTTCAAAAGCTGAACTCTCTGACATGTTTTGATGATAACCTGTTCAGCTCTAACACCATCCTATTTTTTTCAACTGACATTCCGCTCTGTCCATTCTGACTATATGCATTTTGAGTACAATCATAGTTGTTTATAATGTGAGAGCACTCAGTGGTCCCAAAGAAGGATTTGGATCTCCCCAAATACAAAGCCAAGTCTCCCTCTCCCTCTCTCTGCTTATACACAGCGATACAGAGTCATATCCAAGACCTGCTTAGTCTGGGAAGTTGTGTCAACTGGTGGAACCAGACACCTCAGACCTCACTGCTAGAAATCCTTTCTAGATAGCTGTGGGATAGTCTGCCACCATGAAACTGCATTCTAATCCCTAAAAAGTTGTCTCACACTATAAGCCATAATGAACTATGAAGCATCAGGTTTTATTCCTTGCCCAAATTATTTGCCTTTTAAACCATTAACTCTAACAGGGAACGTTCTTGTTATCGTGTTTACCTCACTTGGAATGTTTTGCTATGGTCTTCACTACAAGATTTTGGTGAAGTCACAAATGCCACAGTCAATACCTCCTTGTATGAGAAAATATATTCTTGGGCTGGTTTTCAGTTTGCCATCTTTCACTAGAAATGCCCCTTGTAAAAGAGAGCTCCCAGTGAATTCTCAGATTATATTTAGCTATTTTTTATCATAACCTCTCTTACTTGTCTTCTGAGCGGATCAGTTCCAATCCTTTCAGTCTCGCTTCAGTCTTCCCATGCTCCAGCCCTTCCATCACATCTCCATAACGGCAGTCTCCTTTTGGAAATGGCATGACTAGAACCACATGCGATATTTGCATCAGAGAAAAAAAAGTTGCTGATTTTTCTAGTGGTGTAAAACATTTTTTGTATTGTTCTCCAGACCATTCTTTACTCAACCTACACAGCCCCCACCCTGAAGACTTTACACCCTAATTCAAAACAAGCCCTTTCCCTGTCAAACAGACATGGAAGGTACGAAGGAAAAATGTGATGTTCAAGCAAAGTCATTAAGATGACAAATTCTAATGCTATGTTAGTTCTGTAATTTTCTGTAACAGAATTGCTTTATTTATACTGGAAATGCTTAGGGAATGATTCTCCATCACCTTTGTACCGTAATAGGGCAGCTGGGCATTCCCTGATGTAGGAAATCCCTGCACAAAATACGGCAGTGTAGGAGGCCTTCATAGGTGGCCAAGGCAGAAAGGAGCAAGTGGCATAGGATAGGCCCTTGGGAACTGTTCTAACTAGTGTAATTTAGAGCATTCCTGCTCTCAGTTATGCCAGGGGCCACTTTGGCATCAAGTCAACCTAGAATCCAGGGAGATGAAAAATGGCTTACAGCCACTTTCCCCCTCCCTATACCCTGGGCCTGCACCATGTGTGGTTTGGCTGGCTCCGAGGATCTGGCCCCTACATTTTTAAATAGAGCGTTTTAAGTTGAAGTTGAAAAGTGAAAGAAAATGGAATATCAAGAGTAAAAGGAGTAGAAAAGTGCTAAAGGGAGAGATGAAAAAAAAGGAGGGAAACAGAATGGGTGGTATTGGTAAGTGTGAAGCACAGCTCATGTTTAGCAAACGGAAGGAGCACTGGGGAGGTCTGGGTTCACTTCCCAGCTCTGCCAGAGACTTTTGAATGCCAAGACTAGTCTATTAGGGTCACTTTCAAGGTGACCATTGAGCTGCTTTGACCATCTATGCTAAATATGTTTAGCTTATTCCCTGAGAACTAACCAGCTTTGCCTGCAAGCACCATCACGGAATCTGAGAAGTGTCTTTTAGCCCTGATTACCTATAATAGGGACATGTCTGGAAAGGAAGACACCATTGTCTTGAGAAGATCCGCAAGACACATGCATGGGATAGTCTTGGTGCAAGGCTGCATGCATGGTACTCAGGAAAAGACGCTCTGCACTGTAGCTTCTCCTCTGTTGTGTGACATAAGAGATCGTGCTGTATCACACCATGGTAATGGAAGACCTCAGGTCTCATTGTAAGTCTGCATTCAGTGTAGACAGGAGAGGGAGTACGAAGGGCTTTTACAGCTGGGGGACTCTGAGGTTTCACCTCAAAATGTGCACGTTCATCAAGATTTACTTGGAGTCTGTCTTCACCTTGGTTTCTCAGCTGCAAAACGTGCATACTACTTTCTCTCCAACAGTAGTGTGGTAATGACGCATCGAGACGGAAAATGAGATATGTCCAAATGCAACAGCGACATGAAAAGGGGAAAAAAACGTCTAAGCTGATGGAATTTCAGATTTAAGTGTATCTTGACAAATAGACAAAGGGCAGGTGTCATTAGCATTATAATTCAGAATGTATCCAAATATTAAAATGTTGGTAAAACTTTAAAAATCTTAGCCTAAAAAGGTGGTGGATCTTATTGGAATCTTACAATATCCATGTGATACTCAGCTTGTGCCACACTGTGCCCCACCCTGTGCCAACCAGCCGTGTTGTGCCCCTTCCTCTCCTTTCTTTCAAGCCTTCTTGATATTACTCATGTACCTTTTCCACCTTAATGATGGGGCAGAGGATATGTCCTTTCTCTTCCCTGTTTCAGCTAAGGTGTTTTTCCTCACCCTCTGCAAAGTGCTACAGCAGGAATGCTGGGCATACAGATGGAGGTAGGAGGGATGCAAAGGTTAATTCCCAGGACCTTCAGCACACCTTGTCCTGCAGCCTTTACCATAGGATGAAGCCTCCCAGGGATAAATCCTCCTTTTCCAGCAAGATAAACTGGTAAGCAAGAGTCTAACAAAGAAGGAATGGAAGGAAAGAGAGGGAGAAATAGAGCTAGAGAGGGCGTGTATTTCCCATGTACAGCACCCCAAACCTCACTGGCCATGTCTAAAAGGTTTAATGTTGTCACAGTAGTGGTAGGCATTGTGATCTGTTTCTGCAGCATGTTTGTAGAAGTTCCACATGGTATGCCCACGGCTACTGCTTGTCCTGTTTTATGGTGGGAGGTGATGTTCAGCAGCCCTGAATGTGTTCCTTACCGCAAGCTGAAGTCCTTGTTAGAAGTGCCCAGGGAGACAATCCTAAAGTTTCCTGACTCAGAGATCCTCAAAACCCAAGTTTGAGAGGGTCATCAAACCCCAACCTCCTGTACCTTTCCCCAAACACTTCCCAGCTTAGTAGAACACTACCCCAACCTTTCCCTGTGCCCAAAGCCCCTTCAAACACTAGCGCTATTCTCCTTATCAACCCAAGCTAGGGCATCCTGTCTCCTCAGAATGATCCTCCAAACTGCCCTCTGTGGTTTGGAACTGCACTAAGCTCTTCCACTTTGTGCCTCCATGTTGTTGCCGTTGCATTGCTTGCCTTCCCCCTGTGCGCTCCTTCCACTCATTGGATACTACACAGGACCAAGCCCATTCCTTGTCTAGTTCTCCCTCTAGCAAAACAACGCAGAAAGAAGAAAAAGAGAGAGAGAGAGAGAGAGAAAACAAAACAAAAAGCCCCAGTGCCCACTCTGGCAGAGATTTTAAAACACAGAGTGCAATTATGAAAAGGTTACCCAGATGGGACCCAGAGGGCGGGTGTGGGGAAGGAGAGCTGTCATCCAAGGGGAAAAAAATCAGATGTATGGTAGCCCTATTCCTCTAATACGATTCCTATTCCATGTGCAAACGTACAATGCAACGATAGTTCTCTTAACCAGCATGGGCTGGGTTAATTGAATGTAAGGAATTTTTTTTTTTTAAATAACCCATTCATTTGATAAAAATCCAGCCCCAGTGATCACACCAAGTACAAGTACTTCACTAAAAGGCTTGTTCCTGATTGACTGAGGTTCCTTCCTACTTTTAACTCTACCCCACAACACTTAAAAACCAACCCTGTTGAGAATATGGTTACAATGTAAAAGAATAGGTGAATACTTTTAGCATTTTCAGTCTTTCTTTGTATTTAAACAGAGCTGAATCATTTTATTCTTTTTCTGAAATAGCTCCTGAAAAATTCATTCTGGGAAAGAAACCAGACAGAAAATTATGATGTAAAGGGTGAATAACTGGAAGGCTGCAATCAACTGAATGGAAATGGGCTTTATAATGGCCCAACAGAAGCATAGGGCGTTGCCATAAGCTCCACCTGTACTATGTGGCCATAATAAGTAACCATTTTACTGTTGCAACACTTGAAGCTGACCATTGCTGACTGTACAAGTGGAAAGATGTTGGAAGTATTATTATGTATGTGGAGAATGCTACAATACTATTAATTATTAAAAAAAAAAAAAAAAACAAACTATTACTTATCTCAAAAACTCTGAGAATGACTAAACCCCCTCCTTGGCATAACACAGGTGACACCTAAGGTACTGGAGCTGCCAAAGTGACCAGCAGTTATCTTTTCACCTCTCCTCTGTCTGAGGCCAATCAAGTTCCTGTCGCAAGTTACAGCAGCCACAGGACTACCCTAAATTACAGTTGCTGGCACAACCCAGCATTCAAAATCGCTTCCTCCAGCTCCATGCCCACTATGTGCTACCAGGGTTTGTTTTTTTTTTTTATGGCAAGGGAATCCCAAGATAGGCTCAGAGATAGGCCTGGGTAGCAGCTTCTTTATGCATTTTTCTTCTGCTAAATGAGCACAAACTGGGGTGGGGGTGAGGAACCTGAACTCTACTGAGCAGTTACTCACCAAGTTCTGTCATTTCCAATTTTGCACATTTAGCTAAGAGAGAAAAAAATTAGTATGATACAATCAAAGTGTATTTAAATGTTCAATCAAGGCATACCAGTAAGCAGTACAAAGCAACAAAATCATTGATCACATAAGGTTAAATTAAACTTTCTCACAATGCTAAAAAGCTCAAGATATCGTGATAGGCATGTTGGGGGATGTGGTGTGTGGATCTAGAGCTGATTGCGTGCAATTTTCTGACACCTAATCCCAAATATTTTATTTAGAAATGAACCACTGTTAACAAAAATATTTTTTTCTACTCTAGTCTATCAAAATGGTGTTCTAATGCAACGTACTTCAGTGCAGGAGCACATTTCCTCCACGTCTTCGGATATCTCTTCCTAGCTGTAGTTCTCACACGTTGGCAGATAGGACCGAAGTCCCAAGCGCAGCTGGCTCTGAATGGCAGATGACCACAGCGTGGTTATGTATTGTCTGGGCATCATCCGCGCTCCCCCCTCCCGCCACTGCTAAAAAAACTGCATAAACTGCATGCCATAGTAGGTGGCTTTGTACTACACACTACGAAGGACGACCCCCAGCTGGTGCCAAGCAGCTTTTTTTTTTTTTTTTTCTTCTATGGTAACTCACT
>VZSZ01009383.1:416190-427022 GCA_013398815.1 Ibidorhyncha struthersii | reverse complement strand
GGGGGGGGGGGGGGGAAGCACAGCCTCTGTGCTGGAGGCTAATCAACCTTTTGCTGTCCCACCAACATTTCAAAGGCTGCGATAGTGCTGCCCAGCCTTCCAATGTGCTTCTCTGCAAACCGCAGCCGAGCTACAGGAGCTCACTTCTGCTCTCAGCTACCGCGTGCCAAAATAGAAATCAGTCAAACAAAATAAGAATTAAAAAAAAAAAAAAAAAAAAATCATCGCACGCCGGTAAGCAGCATGCTGTTTGTGTCGCTCTAACTGGCTGTGACAGCCATGCAGGAGCAGCGGGTGACACGCACACACATACGGCGGTGGTACAGCAGCAGGATAAACCTGAGCGGTACCGATGGGCACACCCCTCTCTCCTCCCTGCACCCCATTGCTCCTCAAGACGCTGCAGCGCTTCCTCTTGCTCTCAGTTTTATTTTTGCCCTCCCCAGAAGCCATCCTGAAGCCAGTGCCCAAGCAGCCTCTCTCTCACTGCCAAAATAAGTGTAGCTGCCCCCACACTACAGCTCTTAGGCACGTGATGAGCATTTAGCCTGAATATGTATTTCTTCAAGCACCCTCAGCTACTCAACTTTACAGAACACGTGTTAAGAATACAAATGTATTAACAGCATCCTCTAGATGTTTCTTCTTACTGTTTTCCCTATAGTGGTGACCAAGGATGCTCTTTAAGGATGTCACCATGGTATGCATTAGGTAACAAGGTGACATCAGGACAGCTGCTACCTCTCCATTTTACAGCCTCTGGCTCTGAGAAGATAGATGAGGTAAACAGCTAACAGTAGACGGGATAACATAACAAGAAGTGATACTGAGGCACTGCAAGTTAATAGTTATCAGTATTACTTGATGCAACCTACCTACTCTGTAGTCCATTTTTTCTTTTCTCAATTTCAACTCACATACACTGCCTTGGCACCTCCCCTGGGAGCAGTTTATGCATTGCAGCTTCTGCAGCATATACGCTCCTGAGTTTTCCATAGATGCACACAGACACAGGCACAGCACAGCCCCCATTATTCTTGTGTTTCACCAGCCACAGGTTTAGGAGAAGGAAATATAAGTTTTCCTGAAGCACCTTGCCTTTCGTGAATGGTGCAATCCTCACATTATCCTAAAAGTGATACCGTACCACCAGCTGGAGCTAGACTGGGCTTACAGGTTAAAAATCCTCCCTCATCTTCCCACTGAATTTCCTGTACCAGCATCCCACCATCCTCACTCACATACACAGGTCACTTCCTCAAAGTATAACACATCTTTTCCTCTTTAATATTTAGAAAGCATTCTCACATATTAACGGCTCAGAAACGTGGATTTCCACACACTTGTTACATTCCCAAATTTGCAATAGCAAAAGCACAGTCAGTGGCCTGGAGAACATGGATTTATAGATATTGTAAATGCACAAAGATTAACATACCAGGTTAAGGTAGAACTAAGAGGGTATTTTGGGCCTCAGTTGCGTCTCTCTTATCTTAGCGTGCTTGGACTTCTTTGAAGTGTAAATCTAACTTTCAATTACACCACTTCTTTAATGTTTTACCGATGTGTCATTGAGTTGTGTAAACACATTACTTTGTCATTTTTTATTCTTAAAAGAAAAATACACATGAAACCATTACACAAGAAATCCAAAGCATTTGCTGCTGCATCACCAAGTCACCAGCAGTATACGGTGGACAGAATTTGTCTTGAAGTTCAAGTTCCAGATTCACTCATCCATTCAAGTAGGATGATAAGTGCAGTGCCACATTATCAGGAACTTCACATTTCCACAACACTGGAAGGTTGCTCAAGTCCCACTGATACACACGAACACCACACTTATGACAGCGGCAACCAACAGAACAACAGCAACAAACTGTCAGTGGAAAGATGATGCTGGTGGTTCTCGTAACAACATTCACAGTATGCAGAACTGTTGCACGCAGGTTGGATGCTGAGAGTAGTAGCTGTCTTCCCCATGTCTTGATTATATGAACACTAAAATACTACTGTTTGGCACATTTTATATGTTCTTAGTAATTACATACAACTGTTCATCTACACGTATTTTTTCAAGTATAGTGAACACAAACCTTACAATTAAATTTAATGACACAATAGGTTTGAAGTGATAAAAGAGGATACCTTTCTTAAAAAAAAAATCTAGTTTGGGTGCTTTCAGACCAAATAACTTCCTTAGTAGTTCTGAGAACATTAATTCTTGTTACAACAGAAAAAAAAATGCGGTGGGCTTCCATTCTTACTTTCCAGTAAAATAAAAAGGTTAAACCCGCAGATTTGGATGAAAAGAGAACTCATGCTCTTGAGCCAGAGATGATCTTCACTCTAAGAACTTCTCCCAGAAACAGTCAGGATATCAAACTTACAGATTCTCCTTTTCATTTAAAGCTCCCTGTAGCTTTTTGGAGGGTTGGTATGGGTTTTGGTTTGGGTTTTGGGTTTTTTTTTGGCTTTCCATACATTTGGGGAAATGTTAGTGGAGTCACATCAATGTCACAGAATCAGTCCCTTTATACTGTCCCAGCAGTTTCTGAAGTTTCTTTGAAGATGTTCTCTAACACGATGTAAATACTTTGCAGCCATCTACAGTGATAGTTGAAACATTCTAGAAACGCTCGAGGTATGGATATTTCAAAGACACCTTCAGATCCGAATGCTCAGTTCCCTTCCAAAGAACCTTTGAATAAATATTCATAAAAATTGGGAAACTCAACATTCCAGCATGAGCCCTTTCCACAAAATCATGACAAAGGATTAAAGCTGTGAGACACAAGAATTTAAAATTTACACATTGATATATTTTTCTTCATTCATCCTTCTTAAACACATAAATAACGTCTGAGAATCTCTTGCAGAGCCTTTATTCTTGAAACTGAAACCTTATGGAAAAGAAACTTGCAACATGCCTACCCCCATGGCTTGAAGTGTAAATTTCCATCTGGGAGAAATAGTTACTTGCTTTTATATCTTATTACAGTCAGTAAAAATAAAAGATTACCCATCAGTTTTAGGGTTTTGTATTGTCATGTGTCTGTATGCCTCATCCTTCCTTGATTAGATTGTGAAAGTAAAAGGCCTCCATGAGATTCACCCTTCTCATCTTGGGGGAAACCCCGTTCCCTCCCAATCCCCCAAAACTCCCCAAACCAACAAGCCCTGATTCTAAATCAACAGTTGGTACTGCTATTCAACCAAATTCTATAAAAGTTTTGTTAAGAGAGAAAAATGCTACCGAAGTATTTTAGTGTACTAGCTGAAGAAGGTTCAGATTCTGAGCTAATCTGATCTCTGGGACTTGCTCCACTGTATCTTATTGAGGATCACCAAACTGATTTCCAGACTTCATGCTCCTCTACCAAATCACGATCTCCTCTTGAAAAGATAGCTGTGGGACAGATCACTGCCACAGGGTGTGGAGTTTTTGCAGCACCAGGGTTATAGTTGGTTAAATAGCACAAACAAGAGCCAAACTTCCCAGATTGGAGATGTTTTCAGCTGCATCATCTAGCACTTAGTTTATGGGTATCTCCACCGAGATGAGCAGAATCTGAATCCAGGTCCCAGATATTTGGTATATTGTACTATGGCTACTTTAAATTATGGCCACCTGTTGGGTAAAACTTCTCCTTCGAGATGATGACACCAAGCCGAGTCATGCAGTTGACACACTTGAGGGGTGGGATGCCATTCAGAGAGACCTGGACAAGCTCCAGAAACGCACTCATGTGAACCTTATGAGGTTCAACAAGGTCAAGTGCAAGATCCTGCACCTGGGTCAGGGCAACCCCCAGTACCAGTACAGACTAGGGAGAGGGAATTTTTACAATGGCATGTAGTGATAGGATGAGGGGCGACGGCTTCAAACTTGAAGAGGGTATATTTAGATTAGATTTTAGGAATAAATTTTCACTCTGAGGGTGGTGAGGCACTGGAACAGTTTGCTGAGGCAAGTTGTTGAGGTCCCATCCCTGGAAGTGTTCAAGGCCAGGCTGGATGGGGCTTTGAGCAACCTGGTCTAGCGGGAGGTGTCCCTGCCCATGACAGGGGTGTCAGAACTAGATGACATTTAAGGTCCCTTCCAACCTTAAACCATTCTATGATTCCATCAAGAGACTGAGAGCAGCCCTGCCAAGAAGGACCTGGGGGTACTGGTGGATGAAAAGCTGGACATGAGCTGACAATGGGTGCTCACAGTCCAGAAGGCCAATCTGGGCTGCACCAGAAGTGTGGCCAGCAGGTTGAGAGAGGTGGTTCTACCCCTCTACTTCACTCTGGTGAGACCCCACCTGCAGTACTGCATCCAGCTCTGGAGCCCTCAGAAGAAAAACATGGACCTGTTGGAGCAGGTCCAGACAAGGGCCACAAAGATGATCAGAGGGCTGGAGCATGCCTCCTATGAAGACAGGCTGAGAGTTGGAGTTGTTCAGCCTGGAGAAGAGAAGGCTCTGGGGAGACCTTATTGCGGCCTTTCAGTTCTTAAAGGGGGCTTATAAGAAAGATGGGGACAGACTTTTTAACAGGGCCTGTTGCAATGGACAAGGGGTAATGGTTTTAAAATAAAGGAGGGTAGATTCAGACTGGATATAAGGAAGAAATTTTTTATGATGAGGGTGATAAAACCCTGGAACAGGTTGTCCTGAGAGGCGGTAGATGCCTCATCCCTGGAAACATTCAAGGTCAAGTTGGACAGGGCTCTGAAAAATCTGACCTAGTTGAAGATGTCCCTGCTCATAGCCAGGAGGTTGGACTAGATGACCGTTAAAGGTCCCTTCCAACACAAACCATTCTATGAATCTATGATCAGTTTTTATAAAGAAAGTTTCTAAGTTGTGTTTTTTTACAATGACATCTTCTGCTTTTAAAAGGCATTCTGATAAAGAAACTAAATGCGCTTAGATAATAAATACGGGCTCAGTAAAAATCGACCATGCCTTTAAAGTAAGTGTACATGTCTGATAACAGTTCATAAAACAATATTTTTGTTCCTTTTCTCAATAGAAAGAAAAGTTAACAGGGAGCAAGCAAAAGGCAGGAAGGGAAGGGAGGTGCCAGGGATTCCTGTGATGTCTGATTCACTCTAAATGGGCTCAGTTCCCCAGTGTGTTTTGTCCCATAGCAGATGCAAGGGGCAAGAAGGCCGAACAGACTGGCAATGAGTATGGCTGCTGTTGTCTAAGGCTTTGTACAGTACTCTGGATAACCCTTTATTTTCATGTTTTTCCACACAGAAAAAAAAACGCTGTGCTTGAGCAGCAGGAGTGACAGATAGTTGCCACACCAATAGTTATCATACCAAATCCAATCTGTTTAGCTTCATTTAAACAAGCCAGATTTCTAAAGGTTTTGTTATCCCTTGAGCTGGAAGAAGAACATCTCTTATTTATATTAGTTGCTTAAGACTCCCCTGTGTTATGTGCTGCACGGTGGTATAGTGAGAGCGTTCCATCCCGAATCACTCACCATATAAACAGAAGAGATATAGGAGATATTATTTTTCTTGCTTCTAGTAATACAAACCCAAGTCACGGAATGACAAAGAAGCTTGCTTAAGGTCACATAGGATACCTGTAGCACAGTTGCAATATTCTGCGGGCTCTTTTTTTTTTTTTTTAAAACTCAGACCTGTCACATCCTGATGTAGCTGTCTACCAACAGGTTTGGCATCATCCCTAGAGAGAGATTAAAGCTGTCACTGCAGGTTCCCTGACACAGCGTTCCCACTGACTTGTGGTTCTCCTTCAGCTCTACCCACATGCAGCCCAGGCTTATTCCAAGCATTGGCATTATTCAAAACTTCCAATGAAGTCGCTCACCCTTGTTTGCTAGAAGCATTTGTAACACTTGAAAGGCAGCTCAATCTCCTACCACTAAACCCAGGGTGCCCATTTCCCATTGCAAGCATAAGATCTGCTCTAAACGAATACCTACGTATATTCCTTTAACCATGAACCCAACATAATTTTCCAAATATAGTCAGATAAGATGAGACACAGTTGAATTCCCAGCACAAACTAGTTACTGCATACAGTAGTAGGGAAAAACTGTCCATTAGGACAGCTGACATAGCTACAGTGATACAAATCCTTTAAGCAAAACCAATGCTACTGAACCTCAGTAGTGCTCTGTGGGTTTGGAGAATACCACAAACACCACATGAACATTAATTAGGAACAAGGTAAAGCCATAAACATTTTAACAGTAACCACAGCGCTCTGGGAGGCCTGATTACCCACTGTGGGTTGTGTCCTCCAATCTGGCAGTTCCCTCAGGACCATCTTTCCATCACACCAACACTTGCAGGCCACGATGACCAACATTTCCAGAATAGGTGTATTCTCAACACTGTATTTCGAGGGGCACTCTGGAAATGTGGATCTGCCTGCCGCTTCCACGTGCCATTAATTTTGGGACATAAAATAACTGAGTGCAAGCTGTGGCATTTCAGCGCTCTGACAAGTACTGAAGAGCCATTCAGTGAAAGTGAGCGTATGTCCAACTGCTTAGCAGAATCACTGCCTTCATCGGAGACATAGGCATTATCAGTCATTAAAGTTAGGTTTGATTCCATAAATGTCTATTCCACACAGAATTTACTTGATGGAAAGTAAACACTGACTGCATATTCTATTACAGCACATAAACAGCAAGGGTTTTTTAAAGGAACTGTAGAACTAATACATATGTACTTCTTACAGAAAAAAAAAAATCTGACCTATCGAAATTCACTTTAAAATGTATTAAAGGATCATTACCACACTTAGTTTAAGAGCAGGACTGACATAAGTGCTAGCACAAAACATCAACAAAGCAGAGCATAAATCTTTTGAGTCCGGAAAAGATTCTTTTCATAGGTTATTTTTCCTTCTACAGAGCAACAATGTAATCATCAAGCAAACAGAGCAAGTGAAGGAATGACTGACGGAAGGCCAGGCTTATTTTTCACTAACGTAAATGCATTCACAGCCTGGAACAACCAGCAAGTTATTCCTTTCCATGGTCTTCCTGTTATTTTAGCTTCTGGAAGAAAAGTCTATTTGAAAAGATGGTATCTTTGCATGCATACATATGTTACATATGTGTATATATAGATTCACACACATACTCGTACAAGGGGAGTAGGGGTGTTTAGACATGCAGTCCCAACATCCAACCTTCTCTGTGAACTGCAACAATGCATGCAGACAAAGTTTGTTTCTTCTTTTTAAAGTACGTAGGATAATAGTTATTGTCTTTAAGTAATGATGCGAGGCTGTTCTCTGGGACAGCAGGGAAAGGCGGGACAAAGAACAAACCCAAAGAACAGGTTTAGAAAACCCTGACAAACTTTACACCGGTAAGAACCGCTCCAATAACGTGAACCTCACTACCAGCGTGCACTCGTGGGCTGAGGTACGGCTTGTCGTTTTAGCCGGTCTTTAAATCCCCAGCGAGCCGCTGTCTTCAAACCTCCAACGCTAGGACTTCTCCTAGTAAGGACCTGGGCAACCTCCCACCGACTAGGGGAAAGCGTGAAGCATGGGAAATTTCAAAGCAGCAGACAGCAAAGGCTTCACAGAGAAAAGGAGACAGATCTTTATATAGGCCCAGACCGAGCCAGGTATGTAAACATTTGCACAGCTATAAGCTGTAGGAGTACTCCCGTTGTAATCAACGAGATCTCTTAAACACGCTTAACGTGAGGCTTATGCTTACATACCTGGCATAAATGGAGATAGAACAAGCAACCGCGGGGCCTGCTTATGGGGTGGGAGGGTGGGGGGTTCCAGCACACATGGACAGTGAACGATGGGGCCACAGACCCAGCTCCACATTTTCTTAAGAGCAACTGATAATTCTGGATGGCCGGTTAGCATAAGGCAGATATTTAAAGATATGGAAATAAATGTCTAAGAAACATATATATATGTATAAATACATATATAATATATATGTGTGGGTGCACATGTGCATTTATATATATATATCTCTCTAAATAAAAATATATATATCAGGTCTTAAGCTACAAGATGGGCACTCACAACTTCTAAGGTTCCCAAAGCTAACAGCAGATGCTGTTACAAACTGGGACCTAAATGTCAAGTACCAACATTGCTTAAGTGCTACTTAATTAAAATAGAAGAGAAATAGCATTCATATATTAATTCAGTTATTCACAAGGGTTTTATACATTCACAGCAAGAACCTAACTTATCCTTCAAGCACTCCAGCAATTTTAGGCACTCTGAGTTTTCACCTAATGCCTTTTTTATTTGTAAAAAATATATATGCATGTGAACAAAAAGCTGTCTTGATCTCTCTAGCTTTGTTAGGTCACATATCTACTGTGTAGGTACACCCCATACCTTCCTCTCATATTCTGTAGCCCAGAGCATCATATGCATAGGTCACTTATTCTGCAAAAACGACCTTTGCTTTCAACAATATGCCAACAAGGACACTAACGGCAGAACAGGAAAACACAAATCGAGTGGATACTCTGAATGCGTCAGTGAAACAAACGTACATATTAGTTTAAATACAGTTTAGCATAAAATATTTTTGAGTCCCAAACACAGCTGTGAGTCACAGTTAACTGTGCAGTAGGAGCAGAACTTTGACAAGTGCTTTTTCATAATGGAAATACTAAAGCCTATAGTACATAAAAGGAATACCTGATATATCACATACCATGAAAAAGAATGAATTAAAATTAATGGACATATGGAATCCACATGTGAGTAAAAATTGAGGGTTAATCAATCTTATATTATTATACAATCAATGAAGAGAGCTAAAATGTCAACCTGTGCTCCAGAATTTTCAAGTCAGTAGGAATCCACTACTAATCTTGAAGAACTAGATTAATTATGTGTACCAAAATCTTTTAATAACATTATATGACAAGAAAAAATATGCATCAATTCACATCACCCAAATGAAAGAAAAAAATATCATGTTTAGAAATGGATTTAAAAAATAACTCGTTTTTTCCACAAGAAATTAAATTTTGGCTTAAGGAATTTCTTTGCATCACCAGAATCCACAAATACAGATTTAGTTTCTTGAAACACTATCTGATTTTCCTCTTGAAAAGGGAACTGCAACACATGCATTAAGAAGTCTTAAAAAAAAAAATTAAAAAAGCTTTCTTGCTTTTTGCAAAGAAAGATCAGGAAACACCAATCCTCTGTTTCAGCATGCAGAATTTTTTTCTGCCTCTGTAACTCTTGCCAAAATCCATTGCTTTTTCAGGCAAAACTTCTGTCATCTACATCAAGCTCAGACGAGTGGAGTGCCATGATTTAATTCCATTGGATTATATGTCTGCATCTCTTTAGATATCTTCCAGATAACTCTTTTCAAAGCAGAAATGCATGCTTTTTAATAAGGAAGATGGGATATTTCACTATAGCATCACTGTTACAGCAGATTTGTCCTCCTGACAAGGATAGATGCTTTTCTAATGATGGCAGCTGAGCGTGAAGGATGGTGGGAGAGACCACAGTTCATGGCTCCATTGCATTTGGGACTAAGCATGGTCTCAAACAACACATCTCTGGCCATTTTTCACTGTGAGTCTACAGCCTTTGAAGATACCTGAGAAGCTGTACTGGAAGACAGGACGTTACTGCCTAATAGTCAGTGCTGCCACGATGGCTACCCAACCATTAGCCATAGCCCTCTAGTCATCATCTGTCTATATGGGAGCACCTTTGGGCTCGCTCCCATCAACACCTTGTACGGCCCCTCTGCGGGCCTGGTTCCTCCCACATGGTGGAAGTGCCAAGTGAGCATGACCTCTGCAGTTTCCAGCGGAGGAGATGGAAAGCAAAAATCCAGTCACTGGAGCGATTCATTTGAAGAGCTAGACTTGGTTAAGCTCCCCACCATCTCTGCTCTGATTTGGCAAGAGTTAAAGAAGTTAGAGGATTAGAGAAAACAAATGTCCTGTTATTTTAGAAAAGTTAATTCCTGGAATGATTGCTGCCAGGGGGCCGCAGCAACAGAGCAAACAAAAAGGGAGAGATTCAGGGTAATTCTTTCCTATCAAATTGGCATACGCCCCAGAGATTGTTCAGCAATTCTCCCGGATCAGCGAGAGAAAGTCAGTTGTGGGAACGCAGCCTTGCCTTTGCAAGCATCAGCAGCTTTGTAAACACCCAGTAAAAGGGTTCCGAAGTGAGCAGAAACATGAAACTGGGCTGGGTTCCCAGCTGGTGTGAACGGGTGTCACTCCACCCACGGAAAGCCAAGCTTGGTGGTTTCAGCTCCCCTATTGAGACCATGCTCCCAGGTACCACCAGCCCTTCCAGGCTGTGGTTCGGCACCGAGCGGGCTTTGCAGCGCGGCTGCATGCAGAGGCTCTGCGGGAATCTCCCTCTGGGGCCTGCGTGGGCAGTAGAGTGGCTCCCTGGCCACAGCAGACGCACACGTTTCTGTGACACTATTTTAGACCATATTAGGGGTGAGGAACTGGCCTTAGATAGGGCACACTCAAACTGCCCCAGTAGCACAGCGCCACGGGTCACCACACTCAAAGCACTGGAAGGAGCGTAATTGCCCCTTATCAACAATAAAAAGGTGGCAAAGGATGATTAGCCTTAAGTTAACCGCATAGGATTCCCCCGGGCACCATTAGGCAGAGCTAAAAGCCAGGACAGAAACTGAACGGTTAAACTGCATTCCTCTCAGAGTACCCATTAAAAGAAAAGCCCTTGTCTTTAGCCAACTGCAAATCCAGCATTCTGCAAAAGTGAATTAAAGTGGCTGGAACAGAGCTTTTCTAAAGCAGTTTACATTGGACAGATCACAAGAACAATAATCACAAA
>VZSZ01009383.1:379837-413504 GCA_013398815.1 Ibidorhyncha struthersii | reverse complement strand
TCCCTTCCCCTTCCCTTCCCCTCCCTTTTTTTTCTTTTTGCTTTTCTCTCTCCTCTTTATTTTCTTTTTTTTCTTTTGCTTTGTCTTTCTTCTTTTCTTTTTTCCACCTTAGATGTAAAAACACCTTTTTCTCAGCTGCTTCTAGTACTGCCAGTAGTTCTTCCTGGGAATACACATTGCAGCTAATCTCCCTAACCTTGAAGTCACTATCCTAGTCAGAAAATGAGATTAACTTCCTGAACTTTTTGCTGTTCCTGCCAGAAAGGCCAAACTCTTAAAGTTTGTGATCTCAGTTTTATACGTAAGCAACCACTAGGTACAAAGATACTATCTGTTTATACCCAAATGATCTGTGGAGGTCTTTCACAAGACCTTTGGGGAGGTTTCTCTCTGCTTCAGTAATGGGAGATTGGGAAACTGCGGTTGTTCATATTGGTTTTACGGGAAAAATAGAATGTCCTCACTTTGCAAAACAATTTAACTTCTTTGCTATGCTGCAACACATGCATTTTAAAATCAACACAATGGCTCTGCAAAACAGACAATGGATTCCATCTGTCTAAACAGAGATGGCCTCTGCTATCAGGTCAGCTTGCAATCTCTAGTTTGTCCTTCTGATTGGAAAGTACCAAACTACATACAGACAGCTTAAAAGGAGGGAATGGGACTTGCCCAGCATCAAACAGGGAATCTGTGGTGTCCAGATTTTCTGATAGTCCTCGGTTAGCCCGATAACCACTGGACCAGTCTTCCTCACATGAGGATAAATCCGTAAAAGCTATGGAAGCCAACACAGCTATGATAAATCCCACCATTTCAAGACCTGCTCCTTTATCGGCTGTTATCAATCTTCATCCCACCTTAAGAGTTCGGTTTCTCGCTCCTGTTCTGTGAAGAATTTGAAGAACTGCCTCTTATTTTATTTGTAGAAAGAGGTGGGGAATGCACTTGACCGGTCCAATTAAGACTGCTTTCAATCACACAATGCTTATTTTCAAAACACTGCAAATGTTCACATCCAACCTATTGAAATGCATGCTGCATAAATGAAAGAGCATCTATTTCAATTGATCAAGCAACATCAGCTTCATTCCAGCATTCAGCTGCTAATTGAATGCCCAGGTAGTACTATCAACAACAAGACGTTTAAAAAATACTGCGAGCAAAATCATCAGCAGAATTCACTTCCAACAATTTCCTAAAAAACTCCTAACAAAATCTGGTCTATAAAGCCCAGAGAACCAAGCTGGACAAATTCCATGCCTGCAAGGAAGCCAGCAATAACCTGCATTTTGTTCCACAGACAAATAAGTGTACAAGAGACGTCGCCAGCTCTATCAACTTTATCACAAATCTTGCTATTGCTTCTTTTCCTTTTAAAATCTCATCTAAGTATATTGTTCTATCTTACTATTGTTTAACAGTCTTCTGAATTTTTAAACTGCTCCTGATTGTTTTAGGGCCTGATTCTGGGTATTTGAGTAGTTAAGGTTGGCAATAGTCCACATTTCTCACAATAAGCTACTCACAAAAAAGGTTAGGATTTCTCCTTTCCTCATACACAGTTCAGTAAATTAGTCCTCTACTGATGTCACCTACTAACATTGTTAGTAGTACGGTCGTTAGTGCAAGTACAAATATCATACATAGCCTCGTGGGGCATTTGATTTAAGAAACACCTAAATTTCAGGTCATATTATAATTTAAAGTGAAAGTGCATAACAAGAGAGAGAGAAAATACTTTTTAACCCTACCAAAGAAACAAAAACCCCAATGATTTAAGGTTTCTGGATGAGAGCATAGAAAAATATGAATTTTTTTCCCATAGGAAGTTGAAGAAATGAGGATTTGTGTACCTGGAATGTCTCTAATTATTTTAAAGCATCTCCAGAGAGAAAATATGTTAATAGTTTGCCTACAAGCAAATGACACAATCTGGCATATTCAGAAACATGAAGCAATTCATGACGCTGACTTAGGTTCAGACTCAAAGTCCACTGAAATCAATGTGAGTTCCCCTTCACTGCCTTCAAAGGGCAATGGCTTTTAATTCTCCAATGCTTATGGCACAAAATAGACTTGTTAATTTTTTGTAATAGTTTTCATACTTGTGGAGAATCAATTGCTTGTTCAGAGGTACAATGTTTTGGAAACACATGCCCTAAAACTCCACAAATGCAATTGTAAATGCAAAGCAGATAGGACAACCCGTGCGTCAGGAGAGAATTTGGAGAAGGCAAGTCCATAAAACCACACAAAATGAGTCAGCAAGCAGGACAGAATCTTCAAAAGTATTAACAAATGTGAACTTGTTAACAAATTAACATTTCTTACCAAATCAACATCATCGACTAAGAGTAGCATGTCCTCACACCTCAACAGGTCTAAGGTAGTTAGTACTGGTTTGCAACCAGGATGTGCTGCCATTCTGTTTGGTCACGTAAGTTCTTGCCAGGTCTGCTGCTGTTACAGCCAGAACTGTTCTGCAGAGCTGTGGGGAGATTTGGGCTGCACACAAGGGCTGCAGGAAATGCATCAGCCTTACTTACCGTACCACAGAATCTGGAGTTTTCTATCAACACAGAGGTAACTGAGTATAAGCCTCAAGCAGTGTTTTCTCTTTGATCCTGGTTATTCTTAAGGTCCTTTCTCTATCTCAAGCTGTTCCCCATCAAATTAGTCCCTTAAAGCACAGAGAATTTAGTAGATCGGATACGTTACACCGAGCGGGCAGAACTGCCGAGGAGTACAGGCAGTTGGACTACGGGTTTTGTTCCTGAAAACTTGAATTCAGAAAAATAGTGCCCCAGTGACTCATGTACAGTTTTGTAGAGTGACTGCTTCATGATCCCGTTTTCCTCTGGCTAGATTGCATTTCCCATTAAGCAGCACAGTATACTCTCCTGATAAACTCGTGATATATCACTGGAGTCCCACGGCCACCTGGCCTGAAGATGAAAGGGGCATGAGATACTTGAACAGTGATTTGCAGGAAGCTTTGCAGTGGCATTGCTGAATCAGTATTTCCATCTTTCAGCTAAAAGCCTTCACTTTTGGCTTTGGGAGAGAGAAAGGGTTTTGATGAAAAGACCACTTTTCTCACACATTTACTCACACAACGTTTGCTTTATTCAGAGGCTCAATCCTCCAGGAGAAGAGAGTGTCAGTGAGAAATGTACACACTACCCTGCATTTTCATACACAACTTTTTACTGCAAAACTTTAGCTTCTCCTAAAATGGATTGGCAAGAGATGAGAGACACATATTCATTTCTCTACCAGGTTACACATCTTCAAATTCCTTCTTGGACTTTGAAGCTCTTTTGGACAGTTTGGGGTAGTTATTAGACAGATAAGTAGTGCAATAACTGAAGCACAGAAGCAACTGCAGTGACGTGGGCTCCCCCCCAGCCTGCTTTGCTCAGTACCTTGTAAATAAGCAGTGCGACACTGCTCACTGTAAATTAGACCACGATGAAGGCCTTTTAAGGCAGACAGTTTAGTGTACCCTTTACCCTATGATTTTTAAGAATTTCTTGTTAGCTAAGGGCTAATTGGTGCTTGCTGATTCACTTTTATCTATAGCTCTGGAGAATAGAAAAGAACCCAAAAATTAACTTGTCCCCACCTCAACCCTTGCTTGGCCCCCCTTCAATGCTTGACACAGCCTGTGCCAAAAAAAAAGAGATCTTGTTGAAAAAGTTTCATGGTCCCTTGGCATATGAGATCCCAGGCATTTTTCTCACACATCTGATCCAAATTCCAGTCACAACAGAAACATACAGTAATTGAATTGATTGGTTGTCACCTTTAAAAAGGTGACTATAGCGCTGTTTATCAGTGTATTTTTATCACGCCGGCCAGTATCATGCAGCCCTCTGCGTAGGGAGGTTACTTGATCCTGCAGGAACTGCTCTGAGGTTGGTTGGCTTTGGTTTTTTTCACCAGCTAATAGCGTTTAGCATTTCAGCAGGCCACATTAAACTCAATGTACAAGCAGTTAAGAAAAGTACTGTATCTGGCACTGTTTAATGTCACTGACGTGAAATGTGAGCAGCTGTGCCAGCATTCCTGAACTCTGAAAGTACTTTACCTTTCCTCTGTCTTTTGGCAATTACATACATTTTAATACATTTTGGGGAAATAAATGCATTTTAATACAGTGCTATAATGTTAGGAAGGTCAAAGGATTAACTATGTCTTGTCATTTGGATATTAAAAGAAATCATGACCATTTTAGTCACAGAGGTGCCTAGCTGCCTTTTATCTCCGGGTTCAACCAGGCTGAGAATTTACAGCGCTCTGTGAGTGGCAGAGCTGTGTCACAATTTAATGAAAATGCTCTCCCCGGTTTTTGAGTATGTATGCACACTCACTGGAAGAGCTATTCTGACTGCTACTTTAAGCCTTAGCACATTGTCATTAGACGTCTTTGGGCTCAGCTTTAATCTTTGAAGAAGCGAGGCCAAAACTCTGATTAATATCAACAGGCACCAAAAGCCTCTATTTCAATGAACTTTAAAAAAAAACAAAAGGGACGTTATATTTTGTATGTAAGCCAAGAATGTGGATTTTTCCTTTCTCTGTTTTTACATTAAAAAAAAAAGAAAAAGAAAATGACAAAATAACTTTTTTCTGCTGATTTTGATTTTATACACCTGAGAAGCAAAGGAGCATTTGCCTTCCAGCACAATTAAGTGATCCCTTTCAACAGACGAATCTTCGCATGAATACGGCCTCACTGGCCTTCGCACATCGGCTGGACAGCTGCCGAGGCTGGTGGGCTTCTGCTAGTGGGTGACTTGTTCTTCCTGGCCACTAATCAAAAATTCAGTCAATTCTAGGGCACCCATTGCAGGCAACAGTGCAGGGATTTCCAAGTGTGTGGGAAGATCCTGGGGAAGAGATACCAGGAACAAGATCCGTGTAGGAGCAAGAAAAATCCTTTACTATCTATTTGCCTGTTTTTTGATTGGAATTTTCTTTTGATGTATTAAAATATCCCTCAGCAAGATCCTCAGGCTATGTAAAACCACGTGGCTCCACTGATTTTGCAGTTTTCTGGGTGATTAATACCTGGTGAAGAGCTTTACTAGCTTGCATGGAAAAGAAAGGAAGACAGTTATATGAGGGGGGGCTGAGGAAACGTTTTTCATGGTCAAGATAATACAAGAACAATGGGATCCCCCAACACAGAGAATGAAGCCAAAGAAGCCACAGACCATGGAGTCAGAACAGATGCCAAAATGGAAATCTCCCTTTCCAATGGTAGTTACAGCATCCTGGCAAACAGCTATAGGTGGATTCACTTTTGAACCAGACAACAGGTGTGTTCTGTATCTCTCTTTTTTTTTTTTTTTATTATAGTGATGTGTAAATCAAGTCAAATTAAAGCCAATACCACACACACTCACATCAGGTCAGTACCAGCAGACTCCTTTCCAATTTAAGTAGAGGAAAAAAAACCATACATTGCCAGAGGCAGCTGTGCATAGTCACTCGTAACCACATGCCTTCCTTGAAATTGGAGGGATCTCAGTTTATGAGGTCCAGAATCCCATGTGATGGTCGATTTCCAGTTTTGCAGTACAAGAGAAAACCATTTTAAAATTACAAGATTGTCAAAATGCAATTGAGCTCTAGAGACACATATTCCTGAAGATTCCTGGGAAGAATACAGTAAATTTTGTAAATACCCTTTTTCAGCATTTATTTGTTAATTTTTAAAGGAAAAGGGTACTATAACAGCTTAGAAATTATCAAGACAACTATTTAACTGTCCTCCAAATCATCCAAAATTAAAGGACCAAGCATTGTGAAAGGGCAAAATTTCATAATCGGACCTTGGAAGCTACAGGACTTTTTAGGCTTCCAGACACCCACCTATTTAATGACTTCCATTTATTTCTGACTTGAAAAAGAGTTAGCAACTGTCTGTGTGTGAGTGTATGACTTAAACACTGAGAAGGGAAAACGGTATCTGGATTTCCCTTACCACAGTAAGCACTGGAGGTGAGACAAAATAATGTCTCTGATTATCCCTTTAGGCATTTGACTGTCAACATAGCAAAGAGGAAAACACTAAAAAAAAAAAAAGGGGGGGGGGANGGGGGGGGGGAAACACTGCTTGCATGTGAACTCTGCACAAAATACAAAATAAATTATGGAGTTAATAGCCCGATATTTAGCTGATTTAAACGAGCATTGTTACGCTAAAGTCAAAGAAGCTCTGCCAATTTACTGTAGCTAAGGATGTGGTGATTAGCTATTTCCATTGCCTGGAAAAGCACAGAAAAAAAGAATTTTTTAGAAATTCTTGAACAAAACTGAGCAATATTTTACTATATCTTATGTATGCGATTCTTAGAAATGGGAAGCAAAGAGCCCTTAACAAAGTAAAATAGTAAATTTATTTGTGAATGTTATTTGTGAATGCTAAACAGTTTTCATTAGTAAACAAATTTCAGTTCAATACCAGGTTACCCATTTTATGTGAAGCTGAAATCAAATTGCTGCTTTTCTCATTAAAAAAGGGATGTTCCCCTTAGATTAAAAGGAAGGTGGACTATATCAAAACCTCTTCCAATCCAGTTTCAATTCTTCCCCTACGGTGTCCCTATTCTCAATTCAGACTTATTTCTATATTTATTTAAGAAGTCACTCTTCCAGGATCTCATGATGTCTTTAGCACATGGACAGAGTATGGAGTTTGGTGCCAGGAATGCAGCGGAAAAAAAAAAAAAAAAAAAAAAGAAAGGAAAAAAAAGGCAAGATCTGAAAAATAGAACACAGAAAACAGAGAGAAAACAAGCAAACAAATGAACCAAAACACACTGGGCTTCAAAAATGAGCAACCACAGTGGGGTTCCACTGCAATTTGATTATGTAATAAGCTCTTTTCTTCCCCCAGAAGGTAGCGCAGTGTCGTCAAGTTCAAATGTAATACAGAGGATGTTGTTTGTTAGAATGGAAACAAAGTGACAAGCTAGTTATAATGCCAGGCCCGTTTCCGATACTTTGGGAGAAATACGGACGTTATGTGTTGAGTGTCAATTTGAGTTAGTTTTATTTAGGTCTAGGAACAGAAAGGCTTTGCCTCGCTCCCAGGGCGCACACAACAAAGGTTAGACCCTTCCCATACGCTGAGTCTACTTTAGCTGTAAATTATATGCTGCAAGAGCGGAGCATGGCATTTCTTCTGTGAGTGAAGTACTGCCAAATTGGTTTGTAAAGAAGAAATGGCTCTTCTTTAATCTTTTCCTTAGTATTTGTCGTGGATCAAATTCTTCCACCTTCTTGCAGTGCACGGTGCCTTACTTTTAAGATCAACCCTACTGCTGGATACGGTATCACTACATTTGAGGAACGTTTGTCAACTCTCTCCATGTTCTAATCACGGGGGTGGGACCGAGTCAAAAGTTTTGCATGGATTTTAACCTGTGTTTTCTCCATAGTGAAAGGTGCTTTGGATGGCAACTGGAGTCAGAGACAGGGATCAGCCCCTACTCGCAGAACTAGATCAAGAAGTCTGGCAAGTTCTGGTATTTGACATTCGGCATACAGGTTTGTGCAGATCAATGTTTATGAACAGTACCATGTGTCTCTCTGAATAAAATTACAAAAGGCTATTCAGCCATAGTTTCTCTCTCAACCGGTATTGGAATAGGCTTGTTTCATAACTGAAGAACTGTGCCAATTTCAGCTTATTTCTGCTAACACACTGGGGTTGTCGTGACCATGCAGTGTAATATAAAGGCATATTGGTAACTGGGAATACCAGGGAACAGAAGTGAGTTTTGCAACAGTTACGCTACCCATGATTTAAAATAGAGATGAACAAGGAGTTAATGACTGATGATTCTGTTCAAAATCAATCAGATCAACCACCAATTTGTACATAATTGATTTCCTACTAAAATAATTGTACAAGACAGCTTTCTGCAAGTGGAGAGACTAGTATACAGATTTTTAAGGTTCTGCTTCTTTTCACTTACATTATGTCCTTCTGGGGACAAACGTTTAGGCAATTACTGTAATTATGATAAGAACTCCATTTCCCATATGAAGTACAGAAAATGAGTAGCCACACAGGACTGTATAATTACATTTACCTCCCCCCGCCCCAAGAAAATCTTTCACTCAGACAGTATGAGATTGTTTATTTGATACATCAGTGTTAAAATCATACAAACACACATGGAAGAAAATTAGGAATTAAATTATGTCTTCTCTTTGAGTCCCGTTAGGGGAGCTGAAGGGAGCAAAGAGAGGACAAAGTAATGTGAACTCAGTGTGAAGGAATGTAGCTAATGTTCCTTATCTGACCTCATGCTGAGCCACAGCACCAGTGCGGAGCAGTTCTTCTATGGCACCATCCTTGTAACCCAGCATGCCCTTCAGTATCTCCACTGTATGCTGTCCAACAAGCGGAGGTGGTTTGGGATGTGACACAGCAAATTCACTGTATCTGACACCTGGTCCTGTAAAAACAGCAGACAGGAGGGAAATTATTTTCAAAAGCTACTTCCCATATTTGTATTTAAGTGTCTATGTTAGTTTAAAGGGAAGTATCTCATTTTCACAGCAGTCATCACAGAAATGTTACATTTTGGAATTACAGACTCAAAATATTCCAGTTCAGAATAATGTACCAATAAGGAGAATTGCTGAATATTCATCCAGCATTAAGAAAGTCTCCCCCTTGTTCCCAGCAGTATGTACATTGGGGTGCTCTGAGTCATACTCCATCATAGCTCTACCACTCTCTGCTAGCTGACCAACAACGCCCAAACAATGCCCAGCCCACACAACGGGATGTGGTGCAGAAATCCCCACACTCTGTCTACAACAGGAGGCAGCACAACCATAAGAACGCAGTGAAATGTCACGTTAACACACTGTTACTGATGTCGGAGCAGTGCACCGGACGATGGGAAGCACCATCTCCATTTAGACACAGCTCAGGTACCTCTACAGCGTGCTCCATTACCTTGTGGTGATGTAGAATTGGCATCATGCACAGAAAAGATATTTCCAGCTTGTTTTAATGTTTTCTATCAAAAATATAGGTAGCAGCAGCCGTAAGAAACTACAACGATGGTTTATTTACTCTGGCAAGAATAATTTCAAAAGTGGAAATCACTTAGGGAAGCTGGGAACAATATGAAGACTTTTGTGTCTATTGCAGTTAGTCGGATCTCACTTTTCAGCAATCCTCTGTAGTGAACTGAACAGAGATTTCAGTATAGTTCCTTGCAGACTAGTAGCTATACCATTACTGTCAGGCTCAGAAGAGAGAATGAGCAACAAATTTACTCTGGGACCAAAACTGAGGCACACACTCAGCATATGCATAGAAAGACTGACAGTTTCATAGAGAAATAGAGGACAATAATTTTCCAAATTGTCAGTTGAAAACTTTAATACAAAATTCAAGAAACTTTGATGCTTTGGACAATCAGCAAAAAGGATTCCTCTATTCATATTTATGGTCTTCATTATATCATCAAAAAGAATTTACAGAAAAGGTTATATGTATGTTATGTCTTTGCCTATGACACTACAGCTTTACTTAGAATTGCAAAGAAATACCTAGGGCATCTTAATAGGCAAAACTGTGTTATTTCTGTGACCTATTTCTGAAGGAATAGGATGTCAACCAGCAAGGGAAATGAACCACAGCAAGAAGCCATCCTATAAGGGCACGAATAGGGAAGTTCACTATTTGACTTACTACTTATTTGAGGAGAGATGCTGACAAAGGTATTGGAGCATGCCAAAATAGGCCGTTTTTTCAACAGTCTTCATCAACTGTGATCAAATCGTTAATACAGTAAAGGCATCCACCTCCAAGTGGGACAAAATAAGATAAAGGATGCTTAGAAAAACAGTTTTTTCCAAGCTGATTTGGTACGTTCCTGATAAGTATCCTCCTGGAAGAGGTCAGGTATGGTTCCTGTGTTTAAAAAGGAAAGGTGGCTGAACTGGGAAATTACGGACCATATTATTTAACTTCAAGTTCCATTAAATACTGGGGCAAATAATCACACTGAAAGTACTCAGGAGATGAGTAACAATGGCAAGCATGTCTCTATTAAGAACAAATAGTATATGCTTGATCTCCTGTCTTTCTACCAGGAGAAGGGCTGGAGGTGAGATACGTCCCGTCTAACTTTAGATGTTAATAGACAAAATTTAGATGTTTAGTTGCTTAGACTCCCTTTGGAGTCACTGCAGGTGAAAAGACACACTTACAGTGTAGTTCTTCTAAGACACTGGCAAATGACTAAACCTGGCCAGATGAATTGTGATCACCTATGTTTCTCCATAAAGGAGAGGGTAGACAGGTACCTTAGATGCAGACCTCTACCATCCAGACGTGTGAAGTCAGGTGAGATGATACTCCAACCACTAGGATGCCACATCAAGATTTGACTTTCAGAAAGAAAATTCTCTGCTATTTTCCATAAACACACTAAGGAAACATGGTCTAGGTAAATTTGAAGTCAGGTCCAATACTGAGAGGGAAATCATATTCAGAGAATTGGTACCTGGGATGATCTAAAACAGAATGTTTCGAGTGAGCTCCAGAGCAATCTGTTCAGGATGAAGCACGAATCGGCATATTTTTAGTGGGCTGGCTGATCATACCTGTTCAGGTTTCTGAGGACTTCAAGCTAAAACTGACTATGAAGCAGATTTCACAATGACTTGGCTACACTGGAGAAATGATCTAGTAAAACAGGGTGAAATTCAATAATGTCAAGGGGAAGGAACTACGTTTACTTAGATAAATACAGGGCAGGGAACAAATAGCAAGGTAGGAATAGCTAGGGGTTATTCTAGATCACAAAGTGAAGATGAGTCAACAACATCACGCTGTTGCAAAAAAGGCAAGCGTCATACAGAAATGTACAAACAAGAGAGAAGCCTGCAGGACACATGAAATAATCTTTTTGCTCTAGTTAGAGCTGACAGGTCACAGCTGGAGCAGTGTCTGGTGTGAGGCTCCCCACTGCAGAGCCATCTGGAACACCTGAAGAGTTACAGGACAGCAACTGGAATGATCAGAAGAAACATCACAAACTGAACTAAGTGGGATCATGGACCTAAAGAGAAGGGCCAGGGAAAAGTGCCTTCAAAGATATCTTCAAAAAATGTAAAAAACAACTACCAACAACAAAATAATCTCCGATCCCCCCTAAAAATCCAAGCAACTTTTCTGCAAGGAGGAAGTAAATCATTTTTCATGCCCGTGATGAATGAGAAATAATTTATTTAAATTGCAACAAAGGAAACTGAAGTCAGGTACTAGAAACTTTTATAAGGGCAGGGGTAGCAAAATGCTGAAACAGGCCATGCGAGGAGGCTGCAGAGCTCTTATCAATCAGGTCTTTAGGAATACGAATTATTCTAGCATAGCTGATCCTAATGTTGATCCCCAGGGTTTGCTGATGGATTAGATGATCTCTCACAGTCTCTTTCACCCACTAATATTCATGAAAGCTAAGAAACAGCTCACATCAGGGATAACTTTTCTATTAACTTGTTCCTCTAATTCTACTCCCTTTGAACACAGAATCACAGAATGGTAGGGTTTGGAAGGGACCTCTGGAGATCATCTAGTCCAACCCCCCCGCCAGAGCAGGGTCACCTACAGCAGGTTGCACAGGACGGCGTCCAGGCGGGTTTTGAATATCTCCAGAGTGGGAGAGTCCACCACCTCTCTGGGCAGCCTGTGCCAGTGCTCTGCCGCCCTCAAAGTAAAGAAGTCCCTCCTCATGTTAAGATGGAACTTCCTATGTTCAAGTTTGTGCCCGTTACCACTTGTCGTATCACTGGGCACCACTGAAAAAAGACTGTTCCCATCCTGCTGGCATCCTCCCTTTAAGTATTTCTATGCATTGATAAGATCCTCCCTCAGTCTTCTTTTCTCCAGACTAAAAAGACCCAAGTCCCTCAGCCTTTCCTCAGCAGAAAGATGCTCCAGTTCCCTAAACATCTTTGTAGCCCTCAGTTCAATTTTCAGAGGAAGTCTCAAGTGAGAGATCAGTACATTTTAAAGGGACAAGCGACATCACTAGGCAATATTGGTATTAATTCCTCTTCCTCTGACTGAATGAGGGCTAAACTGGCACTAGTGCAAACCACAGGAATGACCTATCTGTGCCAACTGAAATGCTTCTGAAGATAATTTCAGAGCAAAAATGCCCCTTAGAGATTTTAGTCTAGAAATTCAATGTAGCCACAAAACTATTAGGCAATTTCTATTAAAAATATAATAATATATAAAGCAATCTTATTTCAGGTGTGTGTATCTGAGAACTCTACACTGAGAAATCAGCAAACCCTCAAAGGAACTAGTTTAGTAGCTATACACTTTTCACTTGCTTGTGCAAATATTTGCTAGGTTAAAAATTGTGTATCTCAAACCCTGGGATTTTTTGCAGTGATATCAAAAGACACAGAATAAAACCTCTAATGAGAGAAAAACAAAATTGACATTAAGTGTAGAACAGGCATAGAATGCTTCACACTTCCCGAAGAAATTAATCTTACAAACTAGAGCATGCTAGAAAATTGCACAGCAATTATAAAACCAGTGTCTTCCTTGAGCTTTTATTGTTTGATGCATAATTCATCATGCTACTTTTCACTTTGATAGAGTTATAAAGTTATCTACATTCATTCAAAGGAGCTACTTGCTAATGATCCATCATTAACGATTCTCTGTTCTTTCCTTGTGTAACTTCTACTTGGCTTCTGTGTCAATTAGGAGGGTGCAAAGCTTGCCAGTCAGGCTTCAGCAATCCCACGCTCCTACCGAACAGAACAACGCTCCCAGAGAGCAACCAGCAGAATGCTATGCAAATGCTAATTAAACACAACTGCCTTATGAGGAAACCATCCCTTGAGGCAGAGAGAGGTGAACTGCTTTAATTAAGGTCAGAAGCATTTGCATGTGGGTGAGTTACAGGGAGCCTCGCGGACGGGAACAGGCCTTTACTGGGGTAGAAGACCGGGTTGCTGGCTGGAGGAGGACAGCAGTCACCTGTGCACCCTGGCTGTAAGCAGGACGCTACTCAATTCAGCCATGAAGTTAAAGGGGGACATATGGTCACCTAAAAAAAAGCAATGAAGGAATGAGTGGTAGCTGTGATTTACCTTTGTCCTGTTAAATCAAAAGGAGGCTGTTTCTCTTTTTGCTTTGCTTATCGTTGTCAGTAAACCAAAGAGCTCTTTCACCACATTTCAATTCTAGGCTTACCTTCTTTTATTATTATTATCATCATTTTTACTTTGGCACATTGCTAAAACACATGCTGTGCACACCATTTAATGTACTGGAGTTAATAGTGTAACAAAAAATCAAAATTTGTGCCAGGTGCAACCACAATGACAACCGTACCAAGGTATCTTGAAGACTTCCCCGGTACTTGAACTCAACATCATCATAATAAAATCTGTTTCTTTGGTGCCTATCTACTACAGTATTGCTAGGCATCAAATCGAGATATTAGGTTAAGACATGCTAAACACATTAAATCAAAAGACAAAAATGAGGCAAAACCATTGAAAGAGGTCCACAGGAGGGGCCCTGCAAGAAGAAAATTACTTTGAACATTCACCCTAAACAGGTGAAACACACGGCAGCCTGCAACGTGTCACTGGGCATTGCTGAGATTTGGGGCTGCAGAAGCAAAGTCAGTTTTACTCCACAAGTAGCAGAAATTAAAGTTGAATTTGAATGATAATAAAGGTGCAAAGCACAGTATATAAAAGTGGATAAAGGCAATAATCTTTGCTTTGTCCTAACAAATAGCAGTCCTGCAGCATTGTGCAGCAGTCACCAGATAGCGCATTTTCTACAGCACAGGTTAGAACATACTGAAGCAATCTAAGTCTCAAACTACGTAGAGGGAATCAGGCCTGGGGACAGCCAAGCTTAGGGAAAAGTCATGATTATTTGTTATTATTCAAGTGGGACAGGGAAAAGAAAGGGGAAGTTTGAACTAATGTGTGTGTATACATTCTGCTTGCAACATATCATCTACATTTGCAAAAAAGAGCAACGAGAAACCCAACACCACTCATTAGTTAGTTCTAGCCCAGCTCACAGTGTAGTTTATATACATGTAGGAATCACAGGAAAACAAACCAAACACTTGTGCCTCTTCCAATAATATGGTGTTGCTACATAAGAGTTTTGCAATTCCAATGAAATATCATCAACAGTCAACAGCAGTGGCCCAGAGCCAATACGTTTGCACCCAGATCCCATACAGGTCAAGTGTTTGGAGCATGCAATCGGCTGGTTATGAAACCGGCCTAAAGGAAGATCAGCAGGAAACAAGCAGTGACTTTTAAGGCAATAAAAAGGAAAACAACACAGAATAAGTCAGCAAGAGCAGCTCCATAGCAGCCATGAAGGACATTTGGCATGAGAAGTGATGCGTGCAGGGATATGTTACCAGGAGTAGACCAGGGAGACTTCATTTTGAGTGTCTGGTCCCTCCCCTTTGGTCCCAGCCATGCTTTCTGTCAATCCGTTATTCACAGCTGGGAAGACGGGGTGCCCAAGCACACAGTACAGCCCAGCTTGGCTACACTGCCTTTAAACCAGGCTTCCCCTTGGTGAAACACGCAGTCAAAAAGTACACACAGACAGAAAAGCTCATTAAAAAGTCCTGCTAGTGGAACCACACAGGTTTCAAGCAAATCTCCAAAATGAATGATCCACTGGGCAACTACCACATTTTTCTATTTCTTACCACAGATCTGAGAGTTTTGGAGCTTGGGGAACTTTTCAGAAATCTATTTAACCACTGGAAAAATCCTTTCCTTTTGCATTACATTAGTGCTGGTGATTTACCTTTTAAGAACAATTTGTAATAGACTTTAAAAAGGCAATTAAGGAGATAATATTCAACGACTTGCTCCTCCTTCCCTCACTGCAGCTTCCACTTCCTCCCCCACTTAGAGCACAGCCACACAAAGTGTTCACTTGGCATCCAGCACAGCTGAGAGGGCGGAAAACTTTGGCAGGATGAGTAGGAATGAGTAACTGAGAGTGGAGAGGACGGACAAACTTTTTCAAACGGTAACAAAAAATAAAGTAAACCTGTTCTAGGTGCCATACAAACACAGATATAAATAAATCAGTAAACAGTTGTAATAAACAGTAAAATCTGTAGGGCAGTAAATAGTATCAATACTAGGAAATATCTACAAGCCATCTGTTTACCTTTTTTCATTTCACCAATGCTGACTGCCATGGGAGAGCTATGAGGACCATACAATGTCACAAGAGTCAAGAATGTAAAAACTGAAGCGTTGTGAGGGGAATATGTTGACAGGCAGAGCATAAACATAGTTTACGTGAAATAGTCATAGATGGGTGTCTAAAAATCAGGCCACTTTTAAACCCACACCTAGGCATTCAAAGCATCCATTACATAGTTCTTAAAACCCTTTGCCAAGTACATTTATAACAGTACTTTCTTACCTGAAGCTGCATATATAGAAATGCATTAAAAAACATTTTATGTATTTCCTATCAACCAACATCCTGGATATAATCAGTGTAAATACCACTCAACATTTATATAACGCTTTACATTTTCCAAGTGTCACCATACTAACTGTACCTAATTAATCTTGCTTGACTGCTGGAGTAAAGGAAATCATTTATCAGTCACACTGGTTGCATATTTGAGAGTAATCCTGTATAATTACACCATTCAAATAACGCAATTTTGCGAGAGGACTCTTGGCACCAAAAAGCTTTAAGAAAGTCACAGTAAGGTGGTGTCTACTGCTTCCCACGTGTATCGGCTCACAAGGCTGAAAATTTGGCCTAACTTTTTGTCCAGACTCACTTGGTCCCACTCCTTCTCGAAACCCCCAAAGACCTTAAGAGAAGATTCAAAGAAAGACAGGAAGGAAGATGACTAGTAAGAATACCCAGAGGTAGCAATTTTAAAGAACCGTAAATTCCCTAGGTAATAATCTGTAGCTCCATTTCCTAAGGAAACAAATTTACGTGTCTGTGCTGTCTTTCTAATCATCTGTTTGTCTGCCTTGTCCCCGCCACACACAGTAACTTCTGAACCTGTCAATCTTGAGAAAAGTTTAGAAATCCCAGGGAAAATTAAGTTCTTACCAGTGTTGTGAAAATTGGCAACTGCTGAAGGACAGACACACAAATCACTGCCCTGATGGTATTGAAAAAAAAAAGCAAAGAACTCAGCTGTTATAGATTCTGTTTGGCTGCAAATGGCTCACCAGTAAGTACAGATGCAGCTCTGTAAGAGTCACCTAGTACATACTGTCCTTCACTGGGAAGACAAAGCATAAAGGACATGAGGAAAGCTGAGGGTATCGTAACGGCTGCATATAGGGTTTATAAAGGACGTAAGTCTGAAGGAAAACAATAATTAATTCTAGTGTTCATGGAATGACTTCTTCTAGGCATCTTTTCTACAATACTATGGAAGGCGTATTCAGCCTGTGCAAGCCCAAGGCAAGGAAGTTAGAGACCTCTAATTTAACATAAATTGCTATTGCAGGAAGGAGCTGAAGAACAAGATGGCAAAGAAGAGTAGTTGGGAGAAGCCCTGCAAAACTCTGAAAGGAAAAACCTGCAGAGGCAAGCTTAACTTAAACTACTAAAAATCCAAGCTAAAAATGTAATTTGTCTCAAGTCATAATCTAATCAATACAAAACTCGATACATAATCCCACCACAGGATGCGGGTTAACCACAGGATGTGTACCTAATGCAGAAATTACGGGGTGAGGCTGAAAGGCTTGTGCTACGCAGGAGGTCAGACTATATGATCATAATGGTTATTTCTGGGCACAAAACATACGAATTTCTACAAACTGGCAAAACTGTGCCACACGGCAGGGCTGGGGTTAAGATGACCTACCTGAACCTCCTCTGATACTTAGGAGTTCAAGCCACATATTGTTTCACATCTTTAGTAGACATCTTTACTGTAAACCCAAAGGCCTTAATTACTGTATCTTAAGGACAGTAATTAGTGAGAAGTCTGCTCCTAGTAGGAAACAAGAAAAATCAAAATGCTACCTGAAATGAGCCTCTTGTAAGGACAGAGAATTGCCTAGTTGCGACACGCTCACATGATCCTGGAAGCTGAATCATGCCCCCAGCTGCGCAGGAAGGCAAGAAGCTCCTCGGGGCCCTCCTACTGAGCGTGGTGAAAACTGTTTCCGAGTCCCATGCCTTGTGGTTAGTGTGACCCTGCATGTTGGAATAAGACACGCCAGCCAACCCAGAAAGTGTCTGTATCTCCTCAGTACACCAATTTGTCCTTTCCTGTGTCCTGCCTCCAGCTATAGGTTAGATTCTTTGGCTCTTCAGAGACCCCAAAAGTAATCCTCTTGGCCAGCTGCGCATCATCAGAGTGGGAGCAGATGAGCTCTTCCTTGCAGATGAGCTCTTCTTTACTCTTTAGCCAACCAGATGAAGCCAGGATACCTGAAGTTGATTCTAGTCTCCTAATTCAGGGATGCAAGACAATGCACACTGAAGAACATACAGAGCCTGATCCTAAGGCCGGCTATAATTTTCTCTCTAATCTCTTGCTCGCTAAAGCGGCACTTTCTCAGGCTAGGAGGCTGACAACTGGCAAAAATAACTAAAAATTAAAAGCCTTTGGGCCTTCTTTTAACACAAATTTCAAAGAGTGTTCAAAACATCCTCCTAAGCAACTTTTGAAAACATGTTTATCGCTCCCAAATACCCTGACAAGGTTCACAAGTCTGATCTTCCAGCTCCCAGGGAATGTTTTTCTGTGGCCTGTCCTTGAATTCTTTGTCTAGTTATTTCTGTACCCTGCTGTAAGTGTGGACATCAGAACAGATTATTGCAGAGAAGAAACCGCATTTTTCTACGCCCCATTTTTATACCTCTAAAGAGCAGACCAGCTCTTTTCAGTGCACCTTGCAATGGGAATTTATGTTAAGACGATTATTTGTGATGGCTCCGATCATGCTTCTCTAAGTCTCTTTTCAAAGCCAGAGGTGTCTGTTCCACAGGTCTACCTGGCATTCCTGTCCGACTGTATTAAAACCTGCTGTGACAGCTCCTTTGGCAGCAATAGTTGGTAGTCAGAATAGTAAGTGAGCTGGATGGCTCATGACAGAAGCAGTCTATCACATTGCTTTGCTTTGGTTCCCTAACCTCACCACAACCCATCTGTATATTAGTACAGATGATTTATTCATTTATTTAGGATGATTAATGTCTTACGACATGCATCTTAGCCTGTTAAGAAAAAGAAACTGAGAAACGAAAGCCTTCTTCAGGCCACCTGTAGCAGAACTATTTTCAGTCACTTCTTAAGACTTTTACATTGACTAATTTTTCCTCAACAATCCCTTGTTTTGGCCAAAGAACTTAGTCTCAAAAGGGGTGTATTGTTATAGGAAGGCAAAGATCAGACATTTAGTTAGATGTCAAATCATGTGTCTGTCATGTGCTGTATGCGTATTGCCACGCACATTTATTCTACACATCTTTAGACTGTTCCTCTGTGGCCACAACACACAGGCATATAAACCTTCGCATTTGGAAAATTCAACAGTCGGTCGATACTTTCTTGACTGGTTAGTGACCCACACCAAGTAAGTATCTGCTGAGTGAGTATTAAAATAATGGAAAAAGCCATCAGCTGCAGCACAGCCAAGGAAATTCTGGTGGTTGAAATTCTTCAGCACAGACGACAGCCAGGTAACTCTATGTTTGAGCACCATGGAAATATTTGGAACTCGATTCTCAAGCAAGGCATCTGTGATTAAGTAGGCTGAGCGCTGTGCACTGCCTGATCATTCTTCCAAAAGCTCTCCCACTCCACCCTCCATTTACTTCTGATGTCCCTTGTGCAGCAGAACGAGGCCAGTTCCAGCGCACAGGGACTTTCCCTGGCAAAGGAAGATGGGAAGGGATTTGATACTTTGTTTTGGATTACTTGAAGAACTGCAAATTACATTTTTAGCTCTTTTTGGGTAAGGTGCCCAGACTCCTTGAGGCATAGGCTACTAAAAATGCTGGCTGAGTTTCGAAAAGCACTGTGCAATCTGGGACGACTCTGTTTTTGAGTGTCATACTTGAGGCATCTTTAAAGGGGCCCAGTTTCCAGAAAAAGCTGAGGACATCTGAAAATCTTTCAGGATGTCTCAATTTGACTGTGCAGAGACATCTGGTATTCAAAGTAGACAAGAAGAGCAAATATCCCTTCATTGAGCAGGGGAAACTAAAACTCTAGACATACAACTCCTTTTTGCAACTTCTCTTTTCCTATGTCCTATTTAAATGCAATCATCAGGTTAATCTTAAGTCCTTTAAAGGCAAACAGAGTGCTTAAATCGGAGTCTGGGAGTGGGCCTAGAGAGAGGGCACACTGCAGATTAGGCTGTTTTTTTCCACCGATTTATAAGTGACAATTTGATCAATTCTGTCTCAGTGTGAAGGACTGGGAACAGCTTTTTGGCTTTCCATTGTCTGCTGCCAATCCCTGACATGTGATACTCAGCTCATCGACTTGCAAATATCAAAGCAGTATGGGGCAGGAGAAGCAGCCGTTTCAAACCAAGCAGCCTTCAGTTTGGTTTTTGGTTGTGCGGGCATGCCCATGTGAGCGTGTGTATGTCAGTTAAGTATAGGCTGGTTCTGTATCTAAGTTCTTGTGGTTTCTAACATTTGCCAGCCTCTACTCCATCAGAAGGGATTTCAGTATTGCGTTCTACCCTACAATGGGCAAAAGAGTCAGAAATCATCTCTCCTCGCCCACAAAGACCAGAGCAGGATTAAGAAACAGAAATTTAAGAGTCAGGCACACCCATGAAGAGGAATGAGGCACAAGGTTAGGAAGCCATCCAAAGCTCGGTTGCCTATCCCCTTACTAAACTAAACTAAAAAGTCTCTTTTTGCTCAAGAAGACAGCTGAAAAGCTGGGGAACAAAAATTAAAATCAGATTGAAACCAGCCATGCCTAAGCAAAATCCCATCTTAAATGCATGCAGCTCAGTTTCATTAAAATATTTCCCCATTCTCTCTTTTTCCACCTCCTAATACTTTGGCTGTTTCCTTTAGCTCCCCTTTAAACTGTAAAGCAAAATGCTTTTGCTGACATGGTTTGTAATTTTGAAGCCCTAGTCTTAAGCAGCAGGTGCTTAGTTTTAACGGAATTTTTCCATCCCTGGATGTCTGGGAGCATCAGTAGCACCTCCCTCCTACACAGCCCCTCACCTTTGATCCTTTGCCATTTGTACTTGTGGGTTTTCATTTACTGTATTTCTTCTGCTTTCCGCAATCTGCTTTTTCACTGCAAACCCTTCGACCTCTCCTCTCCTTTCTTTTACCTCATACGATTGGCAAGTGTTGTCTCCTAAAAATCCTTATAAAATATGAAGGGCCTTGCTGCCTCTGGCCTCGCTGCCTCTGGCCTCATTTTCAGCAGCGCTGTGTCTACTTTACACTGTACTGGCAATTTGAAAGGGCCTTAGAATGGTTGTAAATATTTGCATCACAAGAACAATTATATTTTAATTGCCAGAGGTCCTAGGGCTTCTCCGCACAAAAAACTGGAACCAAAATAACAGTTGGTTTTACTTCGTACAATTAGTTATTTTGGAGCAAGTCTGTGTGTGGGCACTTTTGTTCCATACTAACAGTTTTTGTTTCCATTTAATTTTAGCTTTTTGGTTAATCTGATTTTAGTTAATTTTCTCTTATAATTTCCTATTTTGAGTCAATGTAAATGGTTTTGTACAGGCGTAATCTCAAGCAAAATCCAAGCAAAAAGCATCTACACTCAGTTTGCAATGACATATCTAAAAGCATAGATTAAAAGTAGCTGTGTCAGCTCCAGTTTGTGGAAAAAAAGGGATTCACATCCTAACATTAGAACTAGAGATTCTGTAGTAAGTGAATGCCTGCTTTGCCTTGGTGCTGCTATGTTGCCGCTGAACACAGTACAATTTAACAAAGTCTTATCATCAGTTGTCTCTTATATCCAGGAATGCATCTCCCTAGTTTGTGCTTTCATTAGTCTTCCGAGTGTATTACTATTTGGCTATTAAAGAATAGTTTCTTTTCATCTTCATTTGCCTTTCTATTGCTTACCAGATACGCATGCACATCAACGTATAGCTCTTGCTCAAAAAGCAATGACACGCTGCAGAAATGACCATAACCTTATTCCCTAATAAATTGAGACAAATTTGACCGAAAATTCTGCCTTTTAAAGTATGTATCTGCATTGTGCAGCAGTAAATCACAAGGGCTCACATAGCCTTCCCATAACTAAATTTTGAGTTTTCTATTCTTAACAAGGCAACCCAACTCCAGAAAGTCATACCAGCCACTTCCTTAATCCACAAAGCTCAGAGGCTATCTTCTGCACTGACAGCATGCAAAAATGTTTAATGCTAACACAAATACCTTTCATAGATTGTTCTGATTCTCAGGCTGATTTCTAAGCCAGCTGTTCTCTGCCTGATTCAATGTGCAGATTTCATTTTAAAACACAGAATATTCCCTGGTTACCTGCCATATAACTAGATCTTACAGGTGGAGGGCATGTTTGTAATGCTTGTTCATCCACTTGCAGGAAAAAAAATCATAAAATAAAATACTTTGTGTAGCTTTCCTGGATTCTAATGTTTTCTCCCCAACTTTCAGATACTGTATCAACTGAAGAATGCCAGGAATTACTTCATGCTTCATATATGTACCTGTTACAGATTATATTCATTAATTTCAAAGCCAGCTGCTATTTTCAGTTAAAGCAATCCTTGATGGAACGCTTTATATATATATATATACATATATATATAAAAGAAGTGCTTGCTATGACATAAAAACATTTATATCTGCCTTGATTATAGACCTGTTACTGCTTTGTTCTTTTTCTTGTAAGCAGGGTAACTAGCTTACTGCTCCTCCTGGGGCTTATTCTCTCTATAGCCATTTTGACACACAAATAACACCAAACACAAAAGAAAACCATGAAAATATAAGAAACTCATCAGAAGAAAGTAATAATCATCTAATAGTAAGGTCAACCATAGTACAGACTGCAGAGTTGGGAATCCAAACAGTTGGAGTTGGCTCCTTGCTCTATCACCAATCAACTCTGTGATCACAGACAAATCACGTTCCCTTGCCATATCCTTATATTTCCTGTACAGTTTTGCTAGCCTTGCCTGTTTAGATTATAAAATGTTAGGGACTGGAGTCGTCTCTTACTATTTGTTTATACAGTGTCTGACACAACGGGCCCCGGTTTGTATTGGAATGAAATACAAATAATAATTTTCTGATATCCTGTCTCCCAGAGCTGCTTCGGAGGAGTATGAACCACTGTCCCAAGTTATATCTGATAAATTGTGCATTACTCTGTTGTGGGAGAGTTTTCTTTCTAATCCGAAATCCATCTGTCTTGCTGTGCTGCAAGTGATAGTTTCTGGGCAGAGAGCATACTAATTGCAGGATTAAACTCTTAGCTAACTCTTGGGTGGAAACTGTTTCCCATAATGTGGTAGAAAACACATGTTGGTTGCTGTCTGCAGATCCTTGAACATCACAGCCCTGATCTTGACCGGGATATTTAGGTTCTCTATTGAAGTATGTCTGTGCAATATAATTCAATTAAAATTAAATAATAACTAGCTATCAAAAAGTATTACTGAGATTTTAGTGGCTCCAGGACTGCTTAGCCTGGGTTAGTTGCTCTTTGAAGGCAGAGACAATTGTGCTGAATGTAATGAATTCTGCACCTTCTCCAAATAAGTAGCACACAAACTTACAGCCGAAAAATGAACTCTAATTTTGGTTGTCTTAACTTTACAAACACACAGAGTTTTGAAACTTTTAAAATCTAAAGTACATCTTTGAATATAACATTTCACTATAGTATCTCTCACTTCTGTGGATGTGTGCATTATTGATTATTCACTGAGGTGAATGACTGACATTACTGATGTGACACAGACCCCACTGGCAAGCTGCAAGAAACAGCTGGCCCCCAACATCTTTTCTTCCCATGGGTACCTAGAGGGGGCAGATACCAGACTGAAGACAGAAATGTGGAGGAAATCTTTCAGAAATTATTCTGCTTATACCTCATCTTCTTAGGGCTCTCCAGTTAAAAGCCATCTTGCTAACAAAATACTAAATTTCCCATATTGTTAAAAGTACTGAAAATGCTGGAGACAACCACAGTTTTCAAGAAAAGACAGACTGTTAGACGAAGTTACTTGTTTTAATCTAAATGATTGTGGTTGCAGTGCAACCATGAGACATCACAGAAAGTACCACCCAATCAAGAGCTCTCCACTATATTTGCAATACTCGAACAAAATCCCTCTGCCAAAAAGCATCTGCAAACCTAAGAGCAAAGTTAGCTGGATGAAGGGGGTGAATGGAACAGGGTGAGATACACGGTGGGCTGTGACAATAGATGTCTTTTATGCTCAGGAGTTCAGAAAAACAGATTTGTGTTTGGGAAAACAAAATTCTTCTAGAGCATGGGATTAAGGATGGGAATCTTTAGCTTCCGCTCCCAGCACCTTCTAACTTCTCTCTGCCCTTATCCTAAGGTGGCCTAACCAATCTTCTGTTACCACAGCGAGGTCTGCCTTTCCAACTAAGCTATTTCCTTATTTCTCTGCTTGGCACTACTCTTTGTTCTCCTTTGCCAACTAACCACACCTGGGCAAACCTTCACCCCTTCACAGAGACTATAAAAGCTAACATAAAAGCAGAAAACCACTCACAGTGGCTCAGTACACTACACTGCTCTCTGACAATGGTCAAAAGTAGGTGCTCTTGAAGGAGTATGAGAATAGGGCAAGAACATCCAATATGTCCCCATGATACTTTCCCAGCCCCTAACAATCCACCATCTAGCTACAGTATCCCACCCTCCTCTTACATATACTCCCCTGTTCTTCCCAGATCCCTCTCCCTAGTCTCCCATTAACCAACGCCTACTCTAAAATCCTGAGGATAATCACCACAAGGAACTTAATACACCATGAGATAATATATCCCATGTAGCTCAATTACTCATCAACCTTCAATGCTCTTTCTTGTTCCCAAAGCCCACAACTCCCCACAGCACTTCCCACTGAACCCTAAGCCATAATCTCCCTCACTCCTTCTCCCACTCCTTCTCCAAAACCTTCTACTGACCTTAAATATTGAACACTCTGAATGCTTGATATTCTTCACTATTCACATTTTTCCAGTTCCTTCATTAATCAGTGTACTCCCTCATCTATTTCTCGCATAAGCTGACCAGTTCCAAATTGCATAGTGAAAGCAATACTTGAGACAGAGAGAAAGATTAGCAAGCGCTTCTGACTAAATAGAATACATTTGCCGAATTCTTCCTCTGGATTTGTTAGATCTCTGCAGCTGGGATTTATCCTTAATGATAAGCCAAGTAACCCTACTTTGCAGCATGCACTGCAACCAACATATTTTAAGCAGGTGTGGGAAAACTCAGCAAAGCACTAATGAGTGCTAAAAGTGCTAGCAGAACCTGGATTCATGCTGAAAGATGTAATGCCAATTTAATACACAGAGCAAATTTTGTAATTTCTGTGTCTGGGTTATCCAGTCTTCTTAGAGGCCAACCACAAACAAAACTAAAACCAGATTCAGACAAAGAAATCAAATAGGGTGGACTTACTTAATTTTACATTATTTAGAACTTTCAGTGGAGCTACGTCATTTATGTAGATGCAACAGCAATCTTAGGGTACCCGCAGGCTTCTGTATTGGATATGAGAAACAGCCTTTCTCATCAGAGAAATCCACCTAATCGGGAGGAAACACATGACCATGGCATCTTTATTCCTTCTCCTAGGTCAACCAACAAGAGCAGACTCTTTTATGTAAAAATTCAAGATACCCAGCTTCTTAAGTATGGCACTATGACAGGTTAATCCAGGTGACCACACGCTTCCCCTCCACCTCTATTCCCAACCAGCTTTGACTCATAACGTGACTAGAGAGAAATAAGGCCCCAGTTTTCAAAAATGACTGAGTAGCAAGTCAGGATGCTTTTACTTTTGGATCTGTGCTGCTTGTGGTACCCCTGATTTAAAGAATATGCACTCTCCGAAGTTCGGTCTTAAATACATCTTCAGCTGGGTAACCAAAATCAAAAACCAAATCACTTATCAACTTTGAAAAGTTCATCTTAATTAGTATTTTTGTGCTGTAGCTGTCCTCTTTTGCAAAGCCTTCTGAATCCTATTGAAAATGTTACACAATGTCAGTCCAAACTGTACTAAAATAATTATGTTCTGCTTGGTTTATAGACACAGCATATACGGAGAAGACACGTCTGCTTTATATGGTGTGCTTTCCGTGACTTGTGGAAACTGCTGTTGAAATCAATGGCAAATGGCAGCACGCAAATAATCCTTACATCTGTGTACAAGCAAACCCACAAGTTTCACAGAAGCTGCTCACATTGGATGTTTTTAGAGTGAGCAAGACAAAAAAGAAAATGTTATTTCTCATTAGTTTTAATTAAAGCAGTGGATGACTTCCTTATTCCTATTCATACTTAGGTATATTTTACAACTTGAAAAGTTTTTAACAGGATTCAGATCCCAGTTATTTAATTAAGCTTTGACTCTTGCTATCCACCACATTTAATTAAAAGACCATAAAAAGCGTTGCTTTCAAATAAAAGATTTAGGACCAGATTCAACAAATATTTAATCTTTTAAGCACAGTGTAAAATCAATGTAAAGGATTGCAAAAAGGATTTGGGAACCACCATATTTTGGTGAATCTAGGCTATCTTTAAGATATTCTGAGCATTTTAGAAACAAGATTCCTTTCTGAGAAGCCACAAACTGACAAACTAGGGAAGGTAAACCACTGATGAGTTAAAATTCTTTCTTTTGCTATTTCTGGATAAAAATCACAACGAAGATACACAAATAATGTGCTATTTTCATTACAAGCTAGCACCAAGTTCACAATAACCTTTCAGGGAGAAACTACACTTACAGGAAAGCTCTTAAGAAAGGAAGGAAAAATAAGGGGGAAAGGAGAGGGCAACTGTGAATGTGGAAAAATAAAGGAAGAAAATTACATTAAGCTTTTAGAACAACCGCTTATGTTCATCCACATCTGAATCTTGATCCAGATATGTCAAAATCAATAGTAATAATAGTACTATGATCATGTGGAAAAATTCTTTAACTGCACTATAGCACTGTAGCATAGGAATGGGAATACACTGAAATCAGCCTCTTTCCAAGATTCAGAAATTTTAAATTAAGTGATAGAATCAGAGGAGGTCTGAGGTTTATTAGAAGACTGAGCTGCAAGGTGTGATATTTCCCTTAAGTGCTAATCAAATATCGTCTTTGATATAGTAACATGCTCTTTAGAATTGTTAAAAAAGAGGCAAAAGAAAGGGAAGAAAAACCCTACAGAATTGTAACATACGGTGCATAAGAATGAGTACTTGTAAAAACCAGTGTTTCTGATGTGATGAATTCACTATCAGTTCTTAGTCTTGCACTTCCAGTATAACTGCGAGTATTTCATATTCGTTAGTGTTATAAATTTCAAACAGAGTCTGGAGAAGAAATAAATTCCATACCAGAACATCTAGATTTCCATTTCAACCACTTACATGTGGATAAGCATCCTATTTATACGCACACATATACTGATAGTATATAGATTCATATGTACTTGCATTCATACAATTAGATGTTTACAAGATACATATACTTACGTAGCGCACATACAGGAGGTTTCATTAATAAGACTGTGAGGTTTTCAGATGCTTACTGTCTACATGGAGGACATAATTAACAAAAGCAGGCACATGGTTTCAGGTTGCTTCCTTCTAACAAAAACCTGACCCGTATGAAATGACATCTTTGACATTCCCAGTACAAATTTGGTGGGGAACAAATATTGGAAACACAGCCACAAAATTCTAGCACTTTCACTACCTTGCTATGCAGCTTTACACAAAGTAGTTCCTCTGTGTGGTTGAGATCCACCAAACCGTTTCGGCATGTGCTTAAGCGACCCAGTCTCCTCAGCTGTAACACTGTGATAATGGTATTTGCTGATTTAACTCTTAGGATATTGTGAAGACCTAAGTAACACTTGCAGGGAGCACTGGAGTTCTACAGCAACAGCTACAGTCTTGTAACCACTATGACTATTAAATTTTCCTTAGAACAGTGACGATAAGTTTTTCTATGACGCGTGCCAAAATGCCTGACTGCAACAGACTTGAGAACTTTACACTTCGTGGGCACATTTCCTCCATGGTGTTGTGTCCCCCTCAGTCCTAATCTCCTTACTGTTCTCAATCAGGACCCTGGCTAGGCATGGCATTGTCTCCTTCCCACTGATACATCCTTTTTTCTTTCCAAAAGAAACTAGGGCAGGGGAGAGCGAGGGACAATGAGTCCAGATCACAGACAGCAGGACGTTTAGCCAGCTGGATCTGTGAGCTGTGAAGGTCCCTGGGTTGCAGAGAGGAATGGATGGCCCAGTGATGAGTACTCAAGGACTGCATCGCTGAAACGCCTTTATTGTGACCTTAGGGCAACTGTTCTTTGTCCCTGTGAAACAGGGATAACAGTCCTTAAGTGGTTCTCAAGAGGTTAAGGTTTATGGTTTTATCTATTGTTTTGATGTAAAGGTAATAGACCCATTGAAGAATCTTAGGCAAATAGAAGCTGTATGTTCCAATTAAATTTATGTAATAAATTTGAACAATTGTACAAACGAAAAGTCAAACTTACTTTTTGATTTCGTATGCGTTAAAGTAATCACTACTTGAGACAAAAATGAAATAGACTGCTGATTACTAAGGCCATATTGGGCGGTATGGACACTTAACTTCCTTCCTTACTTAAAAGAAAAAGAAAGGCCACTTGTTCAGCTTCTATGACATAGCCCAGAAGGCATTAACCTTCTCCTGTAGAGATATACTTCTAAGAGAAAATAGGACCTTATTACCCATACCCACTGAAAGCGCTAAAATATTTACAGACAAGCGAAACTGCTCTGTCTGTGATGCGGGTACCTAGTCAGGTACCTGCCTGCTACCTACCTACCAGAGCAGAATGGAGTCCTTGAAGAGATTTTACGCAAGTTGCCTGCAACTGCTTTCAGATGGATATGACTTAAGAACATTGAGGTAAGGCTTTTAGCACTTCTGATCTCAATGGCAATATTTTTGTCTGTCACATGATGGACTCTGTCTTGAGGTGAAAAACAGATCAAATTTATAAATGGTCTAATTTTCACGTTTCAATTAACATCTTTTTTAGCACAACTTACTGTCCTTGTCTTAGTTTCCTCTCAACAGACAGATGACAGAGCTTGAAAAGGATCAAATATTTGAAGTCTTCCAGAGAACACCTTGTACAAAGGATGAGATACTGAAAGTAGAGAAAATGAACTTTCATTTTAGCAGAGAGTGTGCCTTTAAGGCATTAATAACAAATGCTAAAACACCAACAGGAAACTTTTCCAAACTGGTTATGATTAGCTGTTCTAATTCTGTATACTGCCCCGAGGAATTTGAACACCCATTGAAACCAAGGATCTTCCTTTACGCAAGGAGACATAAAACATAATCCCATCGACTTTAAGGCAAGTAACTTCCAAGGGATTTGCTACAGCGATTTATTTGCAACAGGTTTGCTGCAATAATAACTTTTCACTGCAAGTACACAATGTCTGTCTTTTGCAAAATACTTCCACTTCATTCTCTATCAGAGGGCCACCAATCCTTCGTGCCAGGATTTCATAAAATTAATAAATCTACTTCCATAATCCTTGCTGCTTTTACTGACAAATGTAATAAACTACAGGATGCAAAACTCTGGAAGCCTACTGGGAGGTTTTTTTCCTTTATTTTTCCCTTGACAAGCTTTACAGAGTAGCACTTCTGAGACATGCTCATGTGCTGTAAACCTAATCCTTAGCAATTTCCTCTTTTCTCAAATAACCCAAATATTTTATGAATAGTGAAGGATTTCCTTTATCAGACAACACTTGGTTTGTTTTTTTTTTTTTTTTTTTTTGCATGTGAGTTGTTCTCAAGGAAATACACTTTGAAGCAATTGGATGTTCTCAGGTTGACATTCACAAGATACACTCCTAAGGAAACATGTAAAACTTGACTAAGAAGAAGGTGGCCTTGAGTTTAAAGGCAGTACAAGCGGTGAGAGAACTGAGGCCAAGCCTGATGGGACTTGAGACCAAGGGAGCCTTGTTTCTTCTAACCCCGCTGCAGCAGGCATTTCAGTGCTACTTTTTATGCCCATCTCTGTAAAAGATTTGCTCTCCTACTGCAGCAAATCACACACAGATTGATTTTTCAGAGCTGATGAGCCAGTGAGGTCACACAGGCTTCTGGTATTTTCTGTTCTTAGTCCTCTTCTCCCCAAAATGTGGGTGATGCCCACCGTTCCATCTGTAACAGACTGGTTTGCCATATTGATAGAACAGCCATGCTTATGTGCCTGTCTTCTTCAGCTAGGCTTGCATCTCTGCCTCCCTTCTCTAAATTGACCCCATCCTTTGGCTGCTGTAGTTTTAGTTAGCAAGTGTGTCAGTGCACACACACACACAAACACACCTACCATGGTATCAAGTATCCTTGTGGAAATAATTCCTCAGTGCAAAGTTTACTATAGCACTGATGCATCTGCTAAAAATTTGGATTTTTGCTACAGAAAGAGCAGTACGACTGGAATACAGCTCTTAATGAAAAAGCCAGCACACTGGTTCCTATCGCTGTCCTGCTCCCCCACATAATGGCTGCAATCACAACTCTACCTCATCCTTCTGCTGCTGAGAGACACCCTTGATTTGCCTGGGAAGCAGGGAATAGGGCAATGTAAGCACAACTACTCCATTATTTCTTGTTTATTCTAAAAGGACCAATAAAGGGATAAACACAAATCTTGGCTGAAATAACTGTGAGGGAGAATGGTTGAGGATTTTTTTGACATTTGGTTACCTACAGGAAGTCTTAAGATAGTCTAAAACTCACTCCTCAGCAAGAAGAAAAACTACTCAGAATTTCCTTAAACCGACAAGCAACCTTTAAGAAATTAATCAAATTGAAACATTTTTCATTTCGCTACACATCCAGCTCCAAATCAAATATTACAGGAGTGCTGAAAATCTCAAGAAAATGCCCCATGAGGCATGGAAAACAATTAGCGGGCAAAAAAGGAGAAGTATTTAGCACACCCCTCACCCTAGAAGTCCAAGCCAATTACAGTAGAAATAGTCAGTGATTCAGCACAAAGGTTCCTTGGCAGACTAGTGAGGAAAAGGCAAGACTCCAGCTGGGTCACTCAGAGAAAAAAAATGCAATAGTGCATCATAAGGGCAGGATTTGAGTTTGCAGCCCTTAAAAAGGGGGACATTGAATCCAGTTCATGTCATTCCTAAAAGGACCTTCTTCGTTTATATTTTCTTCTCAAAACTACCAACCTAAAGTTTCCATTCAAAGTGGTTTGTTATCATAGGGTCACACAGTCCTGCAACCATCAAGGTTCTCTCCCATAGCTCAACTCTGAGCTATGACACATTTCTGGAGGGGTGGACTATGACACGTCTGTGGAGGACAGACTGGAACCCAAAATTTCACCATCAGGGATTCTGTCATGAGTTTTCCTAAAATAAAGAGTGGGGTCAAAGAGAGGAGCTTCAGGTTATTGCTCTGAGTAGCACATTAAAGGAGTCTTTAACTTAACTGGTAGAAGAAATAATCAGAAAAGGAAGCTTGGGAGTTTGGGGTGGGGTTTTTTTTCCCCTCTTTTTTTCTGACAGGGGATCCAAAACTTTAGTTGTTGTCAGAGACAAGACAGGATGAGACACAGACCTTCTATCTGCCCCAGGCTGATCACTCTTCAGTTCTTCAGTATGCATGAACCATTTTTAAAATGAATCTGGAGAGAGCTAGAGATTAGAAAAGAGATAATGGAGAAGATAAAATAGGGGAAGGAGCAACAAAAAGCAGAGAGAGAACAGAGGTATAGAGGCAAAAAAATGAGTTGAAAGGTTAGAGCAGAAAATAATCGAGAGAGCAGGAGGAGCAGAGGAGAGTTTGATGTTAAAAGTGATGGAAAAGTAACTGAGATGCTTATCAATGAGACTCAGAAGAAATGCTGCTAGAGCAAGAAGAAGGCAGATATGACGCATCGCTTGCAGCTGAGGAAGTTCATATGATCACAAGATTTGTTCATAATGTGCTCGGCCAACTGTGGCTGACTCTGTGAATAATGCAGTTAGGAACAGGGGTGAAACAACCAAGCTAAGGGACAGTGTGGTAGAAGCCAACAGCTGATTTGACAAAAGACAGCAGAAAGAAAAAAAAAAAAAGCTAATTTGAATGGATTGTGTCTGAAAAAATTCAACTGCATGGGCTGCAGCTTCACTGATGGACAACATGATAAAGAAAAGGAAAGCAACTTCAAGATAGATTCTCCACTTCCTCTGCAATCAAAAGGTCTCGTCCAAGAAGAACAGCTTTTAGCAATGAATTTCTTTTAAAGATAAAGCTGCAGACAGTAAAAAATATGTCCTTTAGGAATACTTAAAAAGCATATGTTTGTATGATCTTATTTGCTTAAAAATAAAAAGATGAAGTTAAAATAAAAGCTTTTGCTGTTTTTTTTTAAAAAAGCCTCCATGTCTTCTAACCCTTTCCGTCATAATAGAACCATAACATACCACGATACAAATACTGTTCATGAAAAATTATTGTCCTTACAGTGATACCAATGGTGCCAGAAGTGTGAGGTTCATAAATTTTACTGTACAGCTGGAAGAATATGTGCATGTGTTACTGTTCCACAGCACTCATATAAAACATTTAGAAAATAATCATTTTAAGGTGATACTGTCAGTTTTTAAATAACACTCGATCTCTTTTTTTTTTTTTTTTCCCATAGTATTGTTCCAGATAACACCTGGCAATACCATAATTGAAAGAGAACAAGGGATTTATTTCCTACTGCTCCAACACAGACTGCCTTCAGAAAGCAGGTTTCACAAGGGCTTTCAGATGAAGTTGTGGAATCTCCATCCTTGGAGGTTTTCAAGAGTTGACCAGACAAAGCCCCAAGTGACCCAGTCTGAATTCAGTACTGAGCCTGCTCTGGTCAGTGGCATTCTGGGATGCAGAAGAACCAGTATAGACAATTTCAGTACTTCTCTCCTGGCAGTCAATCTTAGTGATAGACGCCTAGTCAAACACTGTGTTCATGACCCACTTAAGCAAATATGATTAAATAACACTTAAAGGTAAACCTGGTATGTGAACAACTTCATATGATCAGAGAGTGACAGTGGGAAACTCAGTATCTGACACAGGGAAATGGGGTTAAAACTGTCAAAAACTAGCAGGAGGGATCACAAGCGGGCTTCATCAGTGTCATGTCTTCTGTATTACTCAGTATTGCACTTGTCTTTCATGTGAAAGATTTTAAACATGGTGCTACCTAACTTTTAATAAGATTCAGTTCTACTTGCAATGTATGAAATCAACTGACTAGGCTTCAAATTAACTTTTTCAATCAAATCTCTCATAAGGCTCTCCTTGCTTTCATCAGGGGAAAATGTGAAACATGGCTTAAGGTTTTCCGAGGTGTCATGCAAAGATATTATCTTCGATCTCAAAAGGTTTATGGTCTGCAGCCCTCTCTCCTTTGCATGGGGGAAATCAGAGTGGGTGAAGCATCTTGCTAATGACAAACTGTGTGGTTCTGGACATCTCCTAGATGTCCCTGTCTCATCCTTCATTGTATGGTTTAGGCCTGTTCTGACAAGCTTGGTTTCAATCAGGCCAGTAAGCAGTGTCTAAAAATCAATATCCACTTAAGAAGCACCTCAAGTCTGGCATGCAAAAATCACTTCTGAAAGACTCACGTGTTTTAAATACACTAAATACTTGCAAACCTGAGAAAAACAGAAAAATGTAAGCCATTAAAAAATGATAATTTTACAGATTTTCTGTCTGCCTATGGATTTACATTGCCTCTGCAATAAGCCACAAGGATTAAACTTTCGATTGGAAGCAAATGAGAACAATTCTCAGCCACCTCTTTCATAAAAACCCTTCAATCATTTGTAATGTTTTTTGACCAGTAAATAATAGAGCTGCTTCACTGAGCTATTTAAGTCATATTACTTACAGCTGGAGAAAAATGAGGAACAGTCATTTTCTAGGGAGGCCAAAAAATATGATACACTCATTCAAACTAAATTAGATTAGGATTTTTTTGCCATTGGTTTGAGAAGATAAAGGATAACCTTTTCAACTTTTACTTTGCCTGGCATTGCATTTATATTTTCAAATGAAAGATCTTGAACACGGAACTTCAAGAGTGTTAATAGGTTTCAGTCCTATCGCCAATGCACTGAGACTAAATACAGATGGAACTACTGAAATATTGCTGTAGTTGGAATGTCCATGCTGAGTCTTTTAAAACAGCATTCAGTGGCACTTAATTTTTTCTTAATTATGTGGTGTCAAATTATACACCACTGTACAAAAGCTTGTTAAACACACTCCTGAGAAAGCATCTTTGCAGATTTATTTATTTTATTTTA